>CM021101.1:222280534-222329860 GCA_007115665.2 Sequoiadendron giganteum
ATCCACCTCTCTGAGCAAAAATATCCTTCAAAAGGTGTGTAACTGATCCAATTGAGCTTTGAGCTCATCCTTTCTCTTCTTGTCCTTCATCAATCTTGACTTGGTGGATGATGCTACAACATCAATCAGATTCATCTATTGATTTCTTGTAGGCCTTCCCAAATTGGCAGTGCCTCATTGGTAATCAGTGACCTACATATCTCCCACATCTTTATCCAACACTGGTATTTCACATTCGACAATAATTTATCCTCCCTCAGTTAGCCTTGTGGAATGTAGAATCCTAGCCTTCTTCTTGGGTCTCTCCTTTTCAATTTCTTTCATCATGTCATCCCAATTAAGAGGTTGTGAGGGCATTATTGGTCTCTTCTGAAGATCAAGCTTCAACCAAGTAGGAGCACTTGAAGTAGTGGCAGTAGAAGAGGAGGCAATAGTTGTAGAGGATAATGGTTGTAGTACATTAACCCTAGGTTGAGAATCAACCTCTTGTACATTTTGTTGTTCTTCCTCTACATTTTCTTATGCAAGCTTTTCAGCTTCTTCTTTGTCCTTATGCTCTTGCATCCTCTTATCCTCTTGTTTCTTTTCCAATCTTTCTTCTTCCAACCTCTTCTCCTCAAGTAGCTTGTTTCTTTCTTCTTGCAAAACCTTGAGTCTATTTGAAGCTTCCTTCTCCTTTTGTTGCTGCTTAACCAGCTCATCAATATCTTTTTCCTTTTGTAGGTGCTCTGCTTCCTCCCTTTTCTTGTAGGCCTCTTCAATTAGTTTGAATTTGGCCTCAAGGGCTTCTTTTTCTCTCCTTTGTTTAGCCTTTTTCTCCTCTAGCTCATTGATCTTTTGCACCATCTCCCACTTGTCACTTTCTTCCTTTGTCCTTAGCTCATGCTCCTTTTGCTTATGCTGCTTTATTACTTCATTGGCTCTTTGTTTAGCCTCCAATTGCTGTTGTTGAAGTAATGCATCAGCTTGTGCCTTAGCATCTATTTCCTTCTTTTTTTTATAGCTTTTGCATGTGCCTTAGAATTTGAAGCTTACTTTGCTTCCTCAAACAATGCCCATTGATCCTCTTCTGTTAACACATGCTCAGTTTACTCTAGAGGCATCTCTTCTCGTGCATCCGTTTATGATAAGGTCTCATCAGAATTTGTTTCAATATCATGGATCTCCATCTTTACTTCTTTTCCCTATAAGGTTTCAGCTATATCATGAAGAGTCCCCTTAGGAATCTCTCCACCTTGTTGCTTTGTAGGAAGAACTTGAGCAGATGATTCACCCATTACTGGTGTTGAAGCAATGGGTCTTGTTGGGGCATCCTCCTCATGCATTCCAGGCAAATCTTGGGCCGGAGCTTCAAGCTCAAATTCTTCAACATCAGGGGGGAATAATTCCAAGGGTTCCTTGGGAGGCATTTTCCTTTTGATTCTCTTATACCCTTTCCCCTTTTTAGAAGTTGAACCCTTAGGATTTTTGGCTCTGAGCACAACCCATTGGATACTCCTATCCAAGACTGGTCTCCTTATTTGCTTGATGTCAGTTGTCTCCTCAGCATCCCAATCTATCGAGTCCAAACTCTTAATACCTATATTCAATGCCTCATATGAAGGATCCAACACTACCCCATCATCTATTAATGTATCAGGAATATCAACCTTCACTCCAAATTCCACCATAAGTGGGACAGACAACCTTTCATAATTTATCTTCCTGAGATCATATTCATCTTGGAGATCACTCCAGAAGTCCTCCAGTAGGTTGAAATGTCTGTCAAAGACTGAAGCAAGCAAAGCATTCATCTTTTTCCTTGAATCAAAGTGCTTCCGGGAAGTATACAGGCCCAACTTCAAATGTATCAACTCACTACAAACCACCTTAGCTCCTACAAGGTGTGGGAAGTTGTACTCACCCGATTGCATGGGGAACTTATGACAACCTTGTTTATGTTTTATTCCAAACTTGGCATTGACCCCCAACGCTTGGTAAACAAACTCCATCAAGACCATCCTCTTGTTGCAGCACTTGGGGAGTAAGTGAGGATGACCCTCAAACCCAACCAACATAAAATAAGTAAATTTGGGGTAATGGATATACCAACACCCCCATTCTATAATGAATGCCATGGCCTCCTTGCTTAGTCTATACCCTGCATCTCCATTAAGTTGGTTGATAACTACATACAAAAATGCATCATGAACTCTTCTAAAGTGTAACTGAGAAATCTGCAAGGACAGCTGGTCATAATGGTTCCAAACTTTGTTTTGCCCATCAGCTTCTCCCAATACTCCTACTCTGTTTAATCCTAGAAAGATGCCTCCCCTTGCTACTGCATAGACAACATAAGAGGTCATAAAGAATCTCTTAGTTTCCCTTACTCTGGTCAGCTAATCATGTATGCTATCTGAGACAATCATAGGCCAGTCAAACTGCTACCTGCCATCAAAGATTGTCTGAATGAATGGAAACATCCATTCCTTAAAATGAAAGGCATCCCTCTTTCCAAAGACTCTAGACAACATCATTATAATATCTAATACCTCCTTGTAGAATTATGCCCGTTTTGGCTATTCTCAGAGCTTTGCTAGGGACTTCTTCTCCGTTCTTAACCATTTTTTGTTTAAGTGAGCCTTATTGGTCTCCTTGTGATTACTATATATCTCCAAACCCTTTGCCTCATTCAGTTGTGCAAGATTCTTTGGATCAGGGACACTGAACATAAGTTGAAACATTTGAGGAGTTAAGTCTATGATCACATTATCTTGTGAATCTACACATTGTCTGGTGGCCGAATTGTAAGCTCCAACTGCTATCATTATCAGTTCAGGGCACTGAATTGATAGAGGAAATACAGTGATGTGAGCCAAACCAGACTCAACTATCCTTCCAGTTCTCCCTGTTATGTCCTCAGTAAATGTCTTTAAGTACAACTCCTCATAATTGAATGGACCTAGATTTGTGTCAGTTACATCGGCCCAATCAGATTCCACCTTGCTAACAATGACAGCAAGACCCCTATGGTTATATCTCAAGATATAAGGGAGCTGCTTTGGTTTAACCTTCTTAGGCTTAGTTATTGCCTTCGAAGTTTCTGTGGGCTGACTCCTCTGAGAAGCCTCTCCTGATGCTCCTGACATCCTTTAGCTTACTGCAATAAAACTTTAAATTATATCTATAAAAAGATATAACAATAACATGATTAGAGATCCTACCCTTCATATATACCAGAGTCGAAACCAGGTAGAAAACATCCTAAAAATTCTCTTAAAAACATTGTCGGGATCAGGACCGCAGTCAGAGTTGGGAAGGTAACTGGAATCGGAATCGGAACAAGAACCAATTTGGTTCCATGAAGAGTTTCAAATTTTATGTCCGGTTCTGGTTCTAGTTCTGACTGAGTTATCAACATTTTGAAAGCTTGCTTCTTACTGTAAGCGGAGTTAGAGACGGGATGGAAACATAATCGATACTTATTTCAAAACAAGGTTCAAGATCGAAATCGATTCCAATTCCGGTTCCACTCAAAATAATCATGACATCATAAGTAATTTTAACAGGATGATGAATTAACATCATAATCTAAAGACAAGGTCATATCAAAACGAAAGGGCTTAAAAATAACTTATACAAAACCATCTCCATATGAATGAGAAATATGTAACATTAGGGCATCATGTTAAATTTAAACAGAAACGTGCCAAGAACCCTAATTTACAAGCCCTTGACTTTAAACAATTAGGGCACAAATCTAACCCTATTCGAACTAACGAGATTGACTCATAATAGAACTCCTAAGTAAAACCATCAATCAACAAACCCTACAAATGTAAAGAAAAAACTAATTACACCATTAAAAACCTAGGGCATCATGGTACGGTCACGATTAAAATGTGAAAACGATCGTGATAAAAACAAACAAACAAGAAACAAAAACACAAGAAAAGAAAAAAGAAAACAAGAAAACAGAACAAAAAGAGAAGAAAAACAAACAACATGAACTCACAAGAAAACTGAGAGTCATGAATTCACGAGAAACCAATGATCGAACAAAACGAAAATGCGAAACGAACAAAAGAGAAGAACAAAAACCTTACCTCCAAACGCAAATAAATAGGTTAGCCCTCTGATGTGATTTCACACATAATTATCTCCCTTTCGGTCGAATCACACGCCCAAATGCTCCACTGCAACTCTAGTTCGCCCTTAATCTTTTAAACAATGTTGATAACATCAATTAATCCTTTAATTAAGGTTAAAACTATAGCTTCACGCATGCATGGCACCTGTAATCAATGCCATAAATGCGGTAGATTGGAGTCAGAACTATAGAGGGAACTGGCACATTACTGTTGTGCGACTTCAGTAAAGTCAAACAACCCAAAACGGCGGGAGCGGAATCGAAGTGGGAATCGATTTAGAAACTTTATCCAACTTTTGAATTTGATTCTCGTTCTGAATCCGGTTCCGTCAACAACAAAGAAAGCCAAACAAGATAAAATAAAAACACAAAGACCGAAACGAGAAAACCCAACACAAAAACTTAAGACAAAACGAACAAACCAAAAAGGCGGAAGCGAAGGCGAAATGAAACTTTATTTCGAAACCCTGAATAACTTCAGACTTAACTTCCACTCTGGCTCCGGGTCCAGCTCTGGCTCCGGCTCCGACAAAGATAAACCAAAAGACAACAAAAAAAACCGTCGGGACGAGGATCAGAATGAAATATTTGAAGCAAATTTCAAAACCCGATTTAGTTCCGGTTCCGGTTCCGACAGAACAAACAAAACAAAACCAAAGTGTTGGAAAATAATAACTCCAAACCTAGTTTGAAAAACAACCAAGGACAAAAACAAAAGGGGGACCCATTTTGACCAAGGCAAAAGATGGGGTGGTTATGCAAGGCATAACAGAAATATCCTTCTTGAGGCGTCTACATTTTTAATCAATTTTTCACATAAAAGTGTAATAGACTCCTCAAGAAGGATATCTCTTGGTGTATTCTATATATATCATTCTTCCATAAGTTTCATGCATTTAATTCTTCCATAATTATCATGCATTTAAGAGAACAATAAATATCTTTCAATTTCATGGCATTGCAACATTTCTTATGGAATATGTGTTACCTTAACTCAGTGGCTAGTAGAAGGGAGAGTGAAGGTTAGAATTTAAATTTGATGATAAATTTCATGTGTCATTTCCACATTCATTAAGGTTGATCTAGATTAATTTCACAACCTACAAAAACCTTATTGAGGGATTGAGTGATGGTCTTGAGTTAAAGAATGAATGTATTAAATTTTATGTATATGGGGAAAGATAGGATGCATAGCAATTAGGTTGTGAGACAAGTCCTACATAAGATTATGTCACTTGTTAATATGGTATTGCATTGACACATTCCCATAAAAATTAACACAAAACTAATGGGAATTAGAATGAGAATATAAATCTACCATTGCACTATTTAAACCTCCTGTGTAGTTTTCCTTTTAATCATTAATTACCCAAGCATTCTGATCAAGTATTCTCTCTTTCTAAAATCTATGATTAATTCCAAGGAATTCATCTAGTAAGATCTTTAGCAATTAATTTACCACAACCTTGTTAGCTACATGAGGTTCAATTATAACAACATATTAGTCATGCTCAAAATTATGGATTTATCTATTCAATAGGTTGTATCAATCCTTTTGGCATTGTTTTTTGTTCTAAAGTTAATAGTGATTAATATCACACACTTTGTATAAAATACTAAGCTACTCATTATGGTATCAAGAAGATCTAGATCCCAATGTAGGACTATCATACATCTTGTATTAAATATATCTTAAGCCTTATACTATCTAATAGAGCAACAAATTCTCAGGAAAACCAATTGCACAAAGACCTTCACAAATGAGAGAAGCAAAGTTATTTTACCAAAGAGGAATGCTTAATATGAGATGATAAAATGCATTATGATATAGGCTTATAAAGCCATGAAAAAGCCACACGAGTGAGCAACCACCCAATACAGGAATACGGGTTCAAGAAACCTAATTTCTTGGTTTAATGCAACTATAGTCTACCTAAGTAAACTTAAGTAAATATGCATTTAATCTAATACCCCCCCTTAAGTGCAACTTAGGGAGAATGAATTAAGATGCAATATGGGTTCTGACCACACAACCATTTTAGGTAGCCATGTACAATGCATAAAAAGAAATCTCTCGCAACCGAAGAAAAGGAGAAAAATCTTGTGGGAAAAAAACCACTCTCCAAAAGAGAAAAGAAAACAAAAAAGGCGCGTGGATGGAGGAATACGCACATCATGTATATACGGTCAACATCCCCCCATAAGAGGGAAAGAGAGAGACTATATATTCCCCCCACAATGTGTAATCACCTGCAAAAATTGTTAAGTGTTTGAAGATAAAACGTGATCCAATGTTGACAAACAACTTGTCTCCCTTTCAGAAGAAACAAAACCAAATACAAATGTAGGCATGCTTCCCATTCTAGATAGGAATTGAAAGAAAGAAGCATGAAAATGTATGATGGTGTATCTGAAATCTTCTCATGTGTCGCTAAGACATTGGAAAATGATGCCATCAACCAATCAGGAACATGCCCAATCACAACAAAAGGTGACAAACAAGGTACCACTGGAAATTGATCTTGAACACTCTCCAGAGACTGAGATGGAGTGACAACAGTTGTACCACAACTATCATCAAATAGGAGGGATATACCCTCAAATGTGTCTTCCAAGTCAGAAATGTGAGATTCCACGAACAATGAACCAATGTCCGAAGAATAAGAATCTCAGTCAAGAAGACAATGAGATACTAGTTGTGATGAATCACTGGATGTGCGCAATGAATCATCAAAACAAGATGAATGGTCCTACTGTACATGAATGGTAGGAGCCTCAATCAATGACTCTGCACAATGAATCATTGAAGGTGAAGGTACATCAATTGTCCCTGATGGAGAAGGAGCATCTAAAGAACCCTCGTCATCCTCATATGAAGACTCAAAGTATTCCAAAAATTCAAATTCCTGCATAGTAGCATTATCATAGGGTATCATGTTTGAAAAATGAAGAGGCACAAGACAATCTGAAACAAGATCATCTAGGAATAGCAGAGTATCAGGATCTTCATGCAATATTTTCCAAATTTTAATCCAAAGAATATATGGACACTCAAAATGATCAATAAAATCCAAAGTGGCATCATTAATATGTATTGTAATAACTCCTAGCACATGATCCCTTTTGCAATTCCATGCAAATTTCTTACTGTCAGTACTAGGAAGGGGAACAAGATTATATAAATGTGGTAACAAATGAAGCCATCTGAGATGAAATATGATACCATATCTCCATTTCTTATAGTTTCCCCTTTCTAACATAATCATAGCAGGATGCAATGAAAACCCCATAACTATGACAAATCTCCAAAAAAACAAAGATAATAACCTTCAACAATAATTAGAAACTCCCAAATAACTTGAACCCTAATAAAATATTTGAATGTAAAGTTTAAAATATAAAGTTTGAAAAAAAATGCCTCCAATGAACTCCACACAAGAATGAAATGCTTCAGCCAATTCAAAAAAATGCCGTACTGTAGTGAAGAAACGAGTCTTCAAAGAGGTAGTACATAGCCTGCAATAGTAGAAATTTGTAGCCCCAGTTAGATTCTAGAATTTTATTGGCAGCAACACCAAATTCTCTAAAATGAATTTAAGCCAACAACAAATTAATTCGGGAAAAATCAAAACAATCCTCACGGGCCTACACCAAGTGCACAGTTTGAGTCCTGCCTGGGTCGCTTCGAGAGAAAATGCCTGAAGATGGCCATGAAGATTGTGAAATATATAGATCATAAAAGCTCATGAAAACTATAGGTTCCATACCACGGACAACCTATCAACTGCTCATGTGCCATCGATGGGATGGGAATAATGCAAACCACAAACCTCTAGGCCACAAATAATCAGCCCCCAACAATATTCACCAAGTAATTAATGTGTAAATTCTACACAAATCACACCTCAATACAAATTCACATGCAGGAAAAATGGTAATGTCTAGAGGTGAAAACGCCCCCAACAACAAATCACAACCACGAAAAAGGTATTGCACCCCTCCACAATCGCTTCCGACAATGCAATAATATCAAGCCTTTTCAAATGAAAATGAGCCTCTTCAAAGAGAAATTTGTGCCTCTAGAGGAAAGTTGTGCCCAACAACAAAGGAAATACCTACAACAAAGTCATGCCTTCAAACAAATGCAAATCAAGCTAGGAACTAGGAAAAGCGCCTTCCACAGTCAAAACATGACTGCTAAAACAAGGAAAATGCCCAACAAATGATAATTCAAAGCCTACCGATAGTAGCAATATATCGTTTCCTTCAGACTGAAATAAAGTAATCGAGAAACAAAATGAGGCAATCTTTAAAATTTACAAAGTTTCAAATGCTGAAATAAACGATCTCACAAATCTCTAGCCACAACTCTTCGACAAAAACTCTCAAGGAAGATACTACAAACTGGGAGGCTCTGGTATCATGATAGAGCAACAAATTCCAAGGAAAACCAATTGCACAAAAACCTTCACAAATGAGAAGCAAAGCTATTTTATAGAAGAGGAATGCTCTATATGAGATGATAAAATACATTATGATACAAGCTTATAAAGCCATGAAAAAAGCCAAACGGGTGAACAACCATCTAATACAAGAATACAGGAAAGAAAACTAATTTCCCGATTTAATGTAACTATAGTCTATTTAAGTAAAACTTAAGTAAATATGCATTTACTCTAGCACTATCAATAAATCTATGTTATTTATTAAAAATAGATTCTTTAATATAATTAGTCTCATAACCCATTCTAATTTATTTGTAGATTTCACTAATTCTAAGTATATTGTAACATGTTAAAAAAAACCTTATTAAAGAATCATTAAACACAAAATAATTACACTTTATATTATACGTGAAATAAAAATAAACATACTTTAAGATAATTTCTCACTAATTCTCAACTCAATATGACTTTTATTTCACCTAATCATTAAAGATTTATAATATATTCTATCTCCACTAAAATTTATTTTATGAAAATAATCTAAGAACACTTGAAAAATTCCTATCTTTCTAACATAATAATATTTGATGTAATTCTACGTAATAATACCATTCACTATACTCATTTCAAAAGATTTAACACATTCACTATATTCGTGTCAAAAGATTTTATAACACAAAGAACATTACAAACCTTATATATTAAATTCAATCTAAACTAATTTATTTATAATATATTCTATCTCTACTAAAACTTATTTATAGAATCATTAGAAAATTCCAAATCATTCTAACATTATCAAGCTTTCTCCCAAAGTCCAACCAATCATTGGAAAGAAAATAACCTTGGCAGTGGTAGCAGAGGACAAGATTTTGGACCATGATGTAAATGTAATGGTTGTCATAGATACAATAGGCCAACCAAAAATGAATTTGGCTCACAATAATACTTTAAATAACCATGCATGATAAAAATTCTAACAATACATCCTTCCCATATAGTAGTTGCTACCATTATTTAAACACAAAACTGTAAATGACAAGACATTCAACAACCAGAGTTATTTGAAGAAATATAGGATATATTCAGAAAAATGGTACAGGGAACTCTAAGAGAGAAGAAATTCCAAGCTTCACGGTTCACCTATTCCCAAACAATTCCCTAATCAACCAAACAAAAAAATTAGTCCAAATTAATGAGCCCACATTCGCCTCCCCTGCAAATAGTTTTTTTTAATGGAAGCTCTTCAAGGCCAGCAAGATTGTCTAACATTGGATTCCTAGTGTACAAATTATATTCATAGGTGATGGGGTTGAAAAACTGGCATGAGAGAGAATAAATCTTACCTTTACATCGGTGTATACAATGTAAAAAATAATATGTTTGGAGAATTGAGATTTTCTTAGAAGAATCAAGCGTCCTATTTTCTAGATGCAGTATATTGGGATAGATGAGATCTTTTATTGGAGTCTCTTTTAGAAAAGAGGCCACAAAATTCGAATAGGCCAAGGCCATTCCTACCTTCTACAGGGCCTATGTAGGCTGACACATTCAAAACAAGATGCTCACTCCTAAAACATTACAATGGCTTCTAAGCAACCTGTCGATCATGGGTTTTCTAGGACGCTGGGAATCAAGAGTCTTTGAGTTTCTAATCACAAAACTTCCACTCCCCCTTCTAAGACTTCAACACCCGAAGTTTCTCGCAGGCGAGCTTCTCCTTTCCCTTCTTAGACTGCCTTTGCGTCTGGGTAGATCTGGCGGACCTTTCTTGACATCTTTTACATTGGTTGATTTATTTAAAGGCCGACTGGGCTCCAATGGATTTTCTTCTGTAACAGGAAAAAACTTCAGAGCACGGCCTCGACTTGCATTCTACTATATATTTTCTTCAAGAAAACGGAAAAGCACAGAATAATCTGTTACAAATACTAGACTTGCCCATCCAATCCCCCTATCACTGCACGAAGCCAGGATCAATGATTCATTGATTGTTTCATCCTCTGAACCTTCTGGCCTGGTTGTACCTCCTGCAATTCCGGTCGATGGCAACTTGAACACGTATCATCCAAGTCTCGCAGTCATAATCGCAGTCCTGGTTACAATGTTTTTTCTTATGTTTTTGGTTCTCCTATATGCGAAACACTGCAAGCAAAATTCTATGGTTGTCATTGGAAGGGAGGATCACGGTTCAAATCTTGGTGTGGAAAGACATAGGGTTTCTGGGATGGATCGTGTCGTGGTGGAGTCGCTACCGATTTTTAAATTTTTGTCTCTCAAGGGAATGAAGGAGGGTTTGGAATGCATAGTTTTCTTGAACACATTTGAAGAATCAGAGATCTTGAGATTCAACCATTTTGCATTTCTCCTAACTCTTCAATTTCTATCGGTTACATCTTCCATAACTTCCATTACTTACTTCTAACACCACCGTCGGCATTATACGTCAAAATAAATCCTAGGATTTTGAATGTACACGAATACTGATGCCACTCTAGGATGCCTCTCGACGTAGACGTAATTAAAATTAATAGCTGACATAATATGAATCATTTCATTTTTATTACACCATTACATTTGTTGGTCTCCTATAGGGATTGTTGTCATTGTAGGGTTATGTCTCTCGACGTAACAAGTAAAATCCACCATCAAGAAATATTTATCGCATTAATATTTTTTAATATATATTTTGAAAACTATCAAATTTTCTAAAGTTAATGGACTAATTTTACTTGGGGTGAATTTTCAAGGCGGTGGATTTGATAGTTTTCGAAATATATATTAAAAAATATTATTGCCATTAATTTTCTTGGTGGTGGATTTTACTTGTGGTGAATTTGTCATGTTGGTGGATTTTACTTGTGATGAATTTGTCATGGCGGTGAAAAAATATTAATGCGATTAATTTTCTTGGTGGTGGATTTTACTTGTGGTGAATTTGTCATGTTGGTGGATTTTACTTGTGATGAATTTGTCATGGCGGTGAGTTGTTGACAGTGAATTTTTCGTCGGTGAATTGCTGGTAGTGAATTTTGTCCTATGCCCTATACAACGATCAACTAAATAGTGAAATTAATTCTATTGAAATTAAATACTAATTTCAGCATTTAATAGATAATAATAATTTTAAAATTAGTGATAAAATTTATGGTAATATCAATGTTAGTTCTTAACACAATAAAAAAAGAAATACTAGTATAATTAAATATGGAAACTTCAAAAAGAGAATAATATTAACATTAGCATTATGGGGATTCTTGTTAAGCTGATGATAATAAAATTTGTAAGATCGAAAGAAAAATCATTATTAAAACTAATAGCCTTAATAGCAAATATAGAGCAATATTAATTTAATTGGAATAAAGATTCTACTAATATGCTCAATGCTTGATGGAAAAAGTTTAATATTATTGGTAGGAGAGATAATAATATTGAAATTATCGTTAATCATAACAATCATGTTAAAAAATAAAGTATGTGGTGTAAGGTATGGAAATTGGAGTTAATGCTCTATTTAATTGATAGTATTAACAATATTAATATTAAATATTTCATTATTGGAATAATCTTTGAGATGTTTTCAAGTAACACTAATAAAATAGGATATATTGACATTAAAGGGAGAAAAGGATTATGAAGAGTGTATAAACATTAACTCTATTTTATCCATGATTCAATTTAACTTGATCCTTGATGCAAACATTTTTTCCCCATCCTAAGAGACCTTGAATTCGTCAATAAATGTGTTAGTAGTATAAATGTAGAATATTGTGAGAATATTATAATTAAATGAAATTTAAATATTGTGTTGATGGAGTTCCTATCCTTGTGAGTTTGAACCTTGGTTAGTTTAATCATCAAACCTCGAGCAATCCAGTTATCTATCGGTTGGTACAAATTTTTCCTCCTCTCCCTACCTTCAAGTGACGTGTCAACCACAGGCTTGCTTGTACAACCTCGCTTGTTGCATGTAGTTTAGTTGTTGTAGGGAAGGACGATTCACTACTCATGAGTTCTCTTCATCTAGAGAGCCTCATCGGGAGAATTTCCCTAAACTACCTCAAGGAACAATGCGAGAGTTCTAGAATTAGAAAGAGCGGGCCATGAAGATTTTTTGGACAAATCAACAAGGTCTCGACCAAAGGATGACAACGTTAGTCTGGGACGATAGTGAGGCACACTAGTGTCTCGTACAGACCAGAGAGTGAGTTCATCACAAAAAATGACAAAGTGGCTACTTCTACTCTAATTGCTGAGAACTTCCAGAATGTGGGAAAATAACAGAATGTAATGGAACAAAAATAAAGTGAAATAGATGATAAAGAGAGTAAGGGATAGAAATGAAATGCTTACAAGCACACGAGTGATGAAGCCTCTAGTTAGTAAATATCTTCAATACCTACGTCTATAAGATCTGGAGAAAGTGTTGGGGTTGTATAGGGGTTTCCCTCAGTCAAAACCCCATTTTGGTGTTCCCACCTCCACAGAAAACTAGATAGAAAGAGAGAGTGTAACTGAAATGGACAAAGCATGTGGTGAAAGAAAAACTTGCTTCAGGAGTAGAAGCCGCACCACCAAGTATGAGTGATAAAATCCAATCCCACTCAAGGAGGAGAATCAGTATCATAAAAGAGGTGATAAAAGCAATCCCTGCTTGGGGAGGAGAACCCATATCACAATATGTAAATGCAATCAATAGGGGATGCATGAAATCCCAAGATTCTCATAAGCACAAGACAAGGGAAGTATCACATACAAGAGACAAGGGATGCAAAGAGTGTTGCCAAGAGAACTTGAAGGTTCTGTTGTAGCAAGCTATATGGAGTTGTGCAAACTAGATAGCAAGAGAGGAATGCAAGAGAAAAGGCTAGAAAGAAGCTAGAATGGAGCTAGAAAGTAGAAGAGAGCTAGAAGAACTTAGAAGAGACAATGCAATTGAAAAGGTAGTGTTAAAAGAGAGAATAGGACTTTTATTGATCAAAATTCGATTATAATCTATCCCAGGTGGATTCTATGTGAATTTGGACTCTTCATCTATGCATACCATGTTTCCAAGAGTAAGAGAATTTGAATGACGAGCGGGTAAAGTGTTGTTTAGAAAGGTATTATTGTATCCTCTTGTACCAAAATATCCTCTTGATTAGGACATATCTTGGGAGAGGGACACATGTTAGCTTCATCATCACATGAAGAAGGGCCACCAAAGGTTAAAAAAGAGACATCTATCAATGATGTAAGCAAAGAAGATAACATATTTTAGAAGAAGGTGATGACAAGACGGATATATTGATGTAATGTTATAAGAATAGAAGGTGTTTTAGGTTTTTTCTTTTTGTAATAACGTAAGAGAATAAGACTTACAATGATTTACTAAAATACAATGCTTGTAATAGTAAATAAGATATTCAAACAGTATAATACTTTAATCAAGTAAATCAGATTTGATAATATATGTGATTAAAATAAAAAAGGTATGCAAATGTAAGCTAATTCATGTTCACCAAAATGTAAGATGGTGAAGGGATGTATAACCTAAATGGCTTAAACTAGATCAATTATATTTCATCATAAATATTAGGGAGCTAAAATTAACCAAGAGGTACTATTTGGTTGTTATCCTCAAAGGAGATCTAAACAAGCTGGTTAGGGTTTTGGTCCCAATTTTTTGTCTATGTGTTGTGATGCTCCCTTACCCACCTATTTGAGAGGTGAAATCACTCAGGTTTCATCAAAGGGAAGAGTTGTGCAAGCTTGGTGCATTTTACAACTAGGATTTGAAGACAAGTTCTTGGTTAAAATCGATTTTGAAGGTCTACAGATTTTTCTGAGCAAATCTTCCATTGGGCGACCCATAATAGGGACATTTTGGAGTGCAATAAAACTTGTTTGATGAATTTTGGAGATGTTGGTGATTTTATATGAATTCTGGAGAAAATTTTGGGCGACTAGGGTTTCCAGTTTGGTGGCTGGAAATTGCATCTTCACATGTGGTTTGATAAGGATTTCATTCTCCAATCTCTTCAGTCATCAAATTGATTTCATTTTCAGATCTGAGGATTATTTGGTATGTACAATAGGGTTTCAACATCAATATTACTTCCTAACCCTTATCGCTTTCCATTGGTGCATGGCCGCTTAAATTTGTAGTGTTTTTCTTGGAACTTTGTTGGCATTTATCATCAAGGTTTTATAACAACAACTGATGCAATTTTAATTCAATAAATCAGACCTCCAGTGGGTTGTTACAATTTCATTTCAGTCATTTCCAGCTGGGCATATCATCCATACTTCATGCAACATCATCTTTCATTCATACGACTAGGGTTTGGACTTGTGTTTTCGCACATTGTAATTGAAGGTCTGAAAATCAAATGAAACTTAATTGATTGTACTTTCTAGCCCTCTCTATTTGTAATCAATTTTCAAATCAAATAAGAAGATAGGTTATCATTGATGGGTATGTTCATCTATGTTTATGTGACTTGTTTGATTGCCTAATATCTATGTTTCAAGTTCATTTCTTGATATTTGGATCTATGCTTGGAACCTTCCAATCTACATGATATTGCAAACCCCTTGTTGGGATGAAAGTGAAAAAGCTTAAGTACTTTGCAAGCAAACAAATCAAAAATTTTCAGACCAGTGAAGGGAAAAATTCAATTTGGACTAGTTAGGCTTTTTATAGTGGTATCAGAGCCACAAGATCTTGTCAGCCTTTGGGATATGCAACCTTTCAAAGTTGGGCCACATAGGTATTACACTAGAAGAAGAGCACAATAGGAAGAGGGTAATCAATCAACAAGTTCATCTGTAGAATGGGCAATCCTAGAAGAGGAAATATTGACGATTTCCTACAAACACTTGCACAACAACAACAACAAGTGCTCCAACAGTTTCAAGATAACCTGATTGCAGCTGTGGGATGGTTGAGGATGGATCATTCAAGGTCTAGAAGGGTACGCAGTGAAAGTAGTGGAAAAAATAATGTAGGGAGATAAATTGCAGCCACTTCAGATAGACCTCTTTGACCCACCTTCACTCCTACGAGAGAGGAGTTACCTTTAGAAGAAGAAGAAGCTAGAGAAGTCTTTGATGGTACCAATGTAGCATATGATGAGTACCATGCTCTTCTTGAGGTGATTCATTCAGCCATAAATTTGAATCGGTTTATAAATAAAAAGGACAAGAAAAAGAATAAAAAAGAGAAGTTCAAGAAGGAACCTAAACAATACAAGGTTGCACTGAACAAAATTCCCCTACCTAATTTTGATGGTAGTAGTAGGATGAATGTATGTGCCTGGATACATAAGCTTGATACCTTTTGTACACTCAAGCCAATGAGTCAAGAAAAGGCTATACAGTTTGCTACCATGCACTTAGAGGGTGTAGCATATGATTGGTTGCACCATGGACTTGTGCCACAAAGGCATGACATGATTACTTCCTATGATGAGTTCACTCGCAAACTCATTGCCAGATTTGACAAGAAAGAGATAGAGGTTTACTACAAAGATTTGGCACAGCTAAGATAGGATGATAGAGTGGATTCCTATATCAATGAGTTTCAAAAGATTGTTGTTATGGGTTCTGAGATGCCCGAGAAAAGGGTTGTGATGCTTTTTGTAGAGGGATTAAGTGACAAGTTATGAGGCTTGGTGAAGGCTCACAAGCCTAAGACATTGGATGATGCAAACAACCATGGGAACTTGGTCATAGATGCCATGGAAAAGGTATGGCACATATTATAGAGTTTGTATCTGATGATGATGGGATCCCTAATACGGATTCAGAGAGTGAGGAAGAGAATGATCATAAACAACCAACACTAGAACCAATAAATGATGGTAACAAAAGTTCTAGGTTTTCTTATATTTGAGGAGCTCCAAGGTACAATCCTTTTATCTTTGAAGGCATATTGTTTGGTTACAATGTTCTGGAACTAGTTGATAATGGAGCTACACATAACTACATTGATGAAGGTTTGGTAAAGAAAAGAGGTTTGCATTGTGATGATTTTGAGGGCTCTGATGTAACTATAGTAGGACTTACTATTCTTTGTAAGAAGAAAGTAAGTAAGCTTAGTGTTATCTTTGGTGAGTATTCTCTTTGTGATGACTAGGGTTTCAACATCAATATTACTTCCTAACCCTTATCGCTTTCCATTGGTGCATGGGCACTTGAGTTTGTAGTGTTTTTCTTGGAGCTTTGTTAGCATTTATCATCAAGGTTTTATAAAAGCATCTGATACAAATTTAATTCAATAATATCAGACCTCCAATGGGATTTTATAGTTGCATTTCAATCATTTACAACTAGGCATATCATCCATACTTCATGCAACTTCATCTTCCATTCATGTGGCTAGGGTTTGGACTTGTGTTTTGGCACATTTGGATGTAATTGAACGTCTGAAATTCAAATCAGACTTAATTGATTGTACTTTCCAACCCTCTCAATTTGTAATCAATTTTCAAATCAAATAAGAAGATAGGCTATCATTGATGGGTATGTTCATCTATGTTTATGTGACTTGTTTGATTGCCTAATATCTATGTTTCAAGTTCATTTCTTGTTATTTGGATCTATGCTTGGAACCTTTCAATTTACATGATATTACAAACCCCTTGTTGGGATGAAAGTTAAAAAGCTTAAGTACTTTGCAAGCAAACAAATCAGAAATTTTCATACCAGCAAAGGGAAAAATTCAATTTAGACTAGTTAGGCTTCTTAAAGACCTTTTAGTGCTGAGAAAACATGATTATGAGGGGTTTATAATCTTACATGTTGGCTGCCCTTGTTTTTTGTGCCTACTTTCATATTTTGGAAATGACTGAAACAATAAACAAATATCTAGCTTGACATTTCTCGCCTTTCTAGGGGTGTTAGGGAGTGTTGGGTTGATGTTAAGTCATTTGTGACCCTTGGTAGGTGTCACTGGTAAGTTTGGAGTGTGATTTTTGAGGTGTCTTCCTACTCTTTTGTTTGAAACTAGGTACTTTTAGACTGTTGTTCATTGTTCATGTGATTTGTAATACTTCTAAGTGCAATCAAGTGTGAATGGTGGGAGTTCTTCTAGTGTTGGGTATACTCCTTGTCTTTGTTGACAATTTGGAGTTGAATTTAGAGGGGATTATGCAACACAGGGTTGTCATGCAGTTCTAGAATTGACAAAATTAATGATAGGTCTAATCTTTGACCTTCCTAGATGATTGAAGGTTGTTTGGAGTTAGTTGGATGAGTTTGGTTTTGAACTGAGCCCTTGAGAGGTGACTTGTGCAAATATAGAGGTGGTTTTTGAAGACTTTCATGGCAGCCTTGTCCTATGCACTCGGTGTAGTAGACCTGCAACATTGATCTGTTGTTAAATTAGTGTTCTGAAGCTAAATCTAATGAGTTGCAAACCTATCCCAACCTATTTTCACCTAAAATTTGAGGTATTTCTCAACGAGCAATATATTGTAATGTTTATTTTCATGTAATGTCATTTACGAATGATTATGCCCTTGTATATTTGTCACATCAGTATCAAAACATTGAAAAAATCAAGGGTGATTATTTTTGAAAAGTTAAGCACCATTTACAGGGTGTCGTACCCTTCACAAAGGGCCGAAAAGGCCAAAGGAAAACATAGTTCAAACACAACTTGAACTATGGGAAAAACCAGAAATAGCTGACAGACAGCTGTAAAAAACAAAGACATTAAACAACCCCAGGACTAGAGGGGTCCAGGGTGACTCTGCGAGACCTGGGCCGAGAAGCAGCAACAGATAGGTGGGGTCCCTTCTTCTTCCAAAGGACAACCGACCAAGGAGGCTTGAAGTCAACAAACACCGGGGAAGGAGAGAGGAGTGGCTCCACCCCAGGCACCACAGGGGAACCACCAAGCATCGAAAGCGGAGCAGTAGATAACAGATCATATAAAGGAGCAGAAAAGGTGTCCAACAGAGGGTGGACAGAGACAACAGCATCAACAAAACGGACATGCACAGTCTTACCAGTGTCAGCAGAACACTCCAAAAGAGGATCCACAGAAGGGAAGTCCGAGAGAGGATCAAAAGTATGTTCAACACCCCCCAACGAAGAAGCATCCGAGGGAGAGCCCACCATGAGGTGATCCAAGAGAGCATCCGCCACCAAGCCGCAGTGCCCTTGCGACGAACATGAGGACATGTAGCAACCAAATGACCCACCGAAAAACACCTTTGACACCGCAAGGGGAGACCCTCATAGTCAAGGAGCTGCTTCCACGGTCTGTCCTCCATGAGCAAAACAACATCCCCATGGAGAGGCATGGAGATGTCAATATCAACTAATAATCGGGCTACAGTGGTATGCCCAAACTCCCTAGTTGTAGAATCCACCATTAGAAATCGACCAATGGAATTGCCAATGGCCTCAAAGCATGATTCCTCCCAAAACTAGAGAGGAAGGTTAGGCAGACAAACCTAGATAGGTCTGGTGTTCAACGGCTCCATAAGGGAGTCGAAAGAATGAGACTAAGGCCTGATGGCCAGAGAATGAATACCCCACATCCACCCTTTGTCCAGAACACAGTTTCGCTGAAGTGGGGAGCCAAAGGTAGCAATAAAGAAGCCCTTAGCGCTAGGGTAGAGTTTGATTTCCCCACCAACCAAGGGCTTCCAAGAAGCCGCCACCCAATTGTGGAGATCCGGGAGGGATGGCCACAGGCCATTGAATCTATAAACCACCCCTATTTTCAAATAATACTCTTCATTTTCTACAATCTCTGGACCACAAACCACCACAAGGGTGTCCCAAGCATAGGGTAGAGATCTGTGAGGAGGTAGAACACCCACTTGAGCAGCATTAGAAAAGGACTTTACCCTCCCCACCAAACACCTAGTAGTAGTAGGAGGAGGGATAGGAGCAGAGCCCCCAATCCCGTCAACAGCAGCCATCGGTGCCAAGGCAGGGGAAGAATCGGAGCCCCTAGCAGGAGAGAGACCAGGGACACCACAAACTAGAGAGGCAGCCAAGGGCACCGAAGAGGCCGAAACCATTGTTGGGCGAGCCAAATCAGGGCATGGAACAGTTGCAGAGCATGGAATGCCACAGGAGACACCACCCTGACAGGCAACAAAGTCGACATCGCCACTAGGAGGAGAGAAAACGCCCCCAACCAAAAGCACGTAGTCACCAGCCGAGCCAGCCACCGTGCCCACAACCACAGGCGACCATTGTAGAGAAATGCTCGCCGACCATTGCAGAGTAGAAACGCTCATGTTCTTCCTCCCACCCACGCACATTTCAAAAAAAATTGTATGTTAAAATTTTGAGTCTTTTAAGGATGATTGTTACAATGGTATCAGAGCTAGTGTTTCCCTGCTAGCCTGTGTTTCCTAATCATCGCTTAATTTGCAACATCTATGAGTGAAAGAAGAGAGCTAAGGCATTATACTCATGAACAAAATAAATCAAAACCACAAGCTCCATTTGAGAATCCTTTTATAACATATCAGAGGTTATAGGTGGGATTTATTAGTAATAATGATAGCTCCCCAAATTCAACACCCAATCTATCTAGCCCAACTGGAATCATGGCTTAAAAGGATAAAGGATGTCCTAGTTTAGTTAGTACCAATACCAGAGCAAAGAGAAAATCCAATGCTATGCCCGATATGCTGTCATAGATGTTGGGTAAGTTGAATCAAGGGATTCCATAGGTTAATCAAGTGCCACATTGTCAAACTAGCTCCACTAATCAATCAAACATTCAATGGCGTATAGTTGCAGCAGTCTCAAGGTCTATTCCTAGACCATTTCAGCCCACATTCACATGCAAAGACGAGCCACAAGTTGTTCCAGAGGTTCAAATAGCCTTAGCAAATGAAGTTAGTGCATCCTATATGGAGTATGTCTCTCTACCCATAGAGATTCGTGACTTATTGACCTTGGATCAATACCTAAACCAAAAGAAGAAAAGGGGTGGAAGAGTGGAAAGTAGAGGGTCACCAATGCAAAGAGATTTCCACAGTGCTTTGGGGAAGATTACATTGACACACTTTGACGGTAGTGACAAGTGTATAGCCAGTGCTTGGGTTCAAAAGATAGATAATTATCTATCACTTAGACCCATGTTAGAGGATGAGGCAATCAAATTTCCCACTTTGCACCTTGGTGGAGTAGCTCATGAGTGGTGGCATCATGGCCTTGTCACACTTAGCCATAACTTGATTACTACATATGATGAGTTCACTAACAAACTCATCGAGAGGTTTAATAAGAAGTTTCCTGAATTACACTTCATAGAGATTGTACAGCTAAAATGATATGGTTCACTTGATACATACATTTTAGAGTTCCAGAGACTCAGTTATGGCTCCTAGTATCACAAAGTGGAGACTTATAGTCTTTTTTACTGAAGGACTAATGGAGCCCATTAGAGGATGGGTTAAGGCATTTGTCCCACCTTCATTACAGGAGGCAATGAAGAAGTCAAAAAGCATAGAGTTGGCTGACCTTAGAAACAAATTTTCATCAAAGACCTTTTAGCATGATAAAGACATGAAGCGTGATAATAAGGAAAATATTCAACCCAAGGAAACCTCCTCAAAGAAGGTGCAAGAAGACTACAAAAAGGAGAAAAGGAAGAAAAATATTTGTTTTACATGCAAAGAACCATGGGCGCTAGGACATAAGTGTTTGGAAAAGGGAAAACAATGTCAATTGGAGGAATATTCAATAGATAAATCTGAATTAGAGAATTCAGACCAGCAAGCTAAAACAACTAGAAAGTGAAGAAGAATTAGTAGACGCGTCTGAGGAAGAGAAGGAGAGTGGTGGCACTCTTGCTAAGCTCTCTAGTCTTAAAAGAAATGATTCGTTCAAGGTTAGAGGTATGTTGAAAGGGCAAAAAATTGTTGCTCTTATTGATGCAGGTGATACACATAATTTTATTGATGAGGACATTGTAGCACAACAAGGCTCAAACCTAAGAAATTTAGAGGTTTCAGAGTCATGCTTTCAAATGGTCACACTATGTCTTGCATGAGGAAGATTCCACAATTGAAAGTATTATTGAACTACTATGAAGTCAATGATGATTTTTATGTTGTGAATATGGGAGACACAAATGTTGTTCTTGGTATGCAATGGCTTCTTTCCCTAGGTGAGATCACATTGAACATAAAATCCATGGAGCTAAAATTTCAGAATGATGGTAAGAGGGTGGTGTTGAAAGGAATGTCCAAAAAGGGATCCAATATTGTTACATGCAAGATGATGCAGAGAGTATCCAATCATGGTCAAGGAATAAATCCAAAGAAAGAAGGTGAAAACAATTTCCAAAATTATAATAAATATGATATGGAAGTAGAGCTATCATTTCCTAATCCTTTATTTGGGCATGTTGACAATGTGGTAAAATAACATTTATCTTATGTTGATTTGCTTCCAATGGCGATTCATGTTGGATTGGACCATTCTGGCATGGGGGTTGGCCTTGTGGATTTTCTGCAAGGAGAGGAGTAATATATTAATTTAATGATGAGGAAGCAGTGAGCCCTTGTGTGGAGACTTCAAACATTATCAAATTTTATATTGATGAGACTCACATGTTGAAGAATGTTGCACGCCCCCAACATGGTGGAGTCACATCGAGGGAGATTTCCTTTACCTAGGATCATATGCATGGGTTGTTGGGGATTAAAGATGATGGGAGAGGCATACAATGGGAGATTACAGATCAAAAAGGTGACAGAAATGTCGTTGTTACCTCTCTTTACAGTCATCTTATGAGTCCATTTGTGTTCATACAAGTGGATTGGAGACATTTTGAGCAAAATTTGGTACACTATTGAGTTGGTTTACTCTTGAGAAGGCTTTTTCAGCCAAGATAATGATCAAAAAATTCATTTTGGCCAAGATTTTCCAATGTTGCAGCGTTGTTCTTCTTCCTGGGTGATGAAAGTCGAAAATTCAGACATGAACAACTGCAGATCTAAGTATTTTCAGACCATTCAACCTCTTGACAAGGTTAATTTTTGGCCTCGGAAGAAGGTAATAACAAGTTTTACTAACCAAATTCAGTGTTGGATGGGTGTTTAGGCACCAAGCAATTGTTATTTCTTATTATCAGCCTACATTTATGGTTGGGACAGCGGACTTCTTTACAATAGCAGCCATTATGTTGAAGTGCAGGAAACTAACAATGAGGAAGTCAACATTAACTTTCTCATTTTTACTCCTATGGTGCCATGGATTTGTGATTATGGGGAACAATTTTCTAAGGAATTAACCAGGATCATGCAGTGTTTGGTTGCTCTTCTTACAAGAGGATTTCAAGAGGTCACTTGTGCAAGTACCCAGTAGTACAGTGCTCCAAGCAGATGGAGCCACATACCTTCTAGACTTATTTGGGATCCTAGAATCACATCGGGTTTTATCCAAGGTCGATCTGTTTATGAGTTGGCATTGCTTGAGGACAAGCAATCTTTGGGGATGGAGGACTGTAATGTCCCCATTTTTATGCCATACTGTTTTGTGAGCGTTGGCCAGTTTTCAAGGTTTTTTGAAGGTTTCCAAGTGAGCTGAGAGAGTTCAAACATTCTTGGAGAGCTCTATTTATCTTTTTATTGGAATTTAGTGGTGGTGTGAAGTTTATTTGACTTTCAAGTTTGCGGTGAAACTCTTTGTCACATTTTGGACCTTTTGGGTTGTTCTCCATAATTTTTGGAGAACACTACTATTTTTAGTAAGTGCCCATTTGGCACCCGACATCATTCTTCAACATCAATTCTTCTTGGCGTGATTAATTTCGGTTATCGGTGCTTTGGCAGTGCTTTCCACAAAATGGTTTGGATTATTTAAATTAGTACACTAAAGTTATAAAGTTGATGTTATAATAATTACTTTAGTGTTCTAATTTAATAAAGTTATGTTGTGTCCCCTAAAGTGGATGCCTAGGGGAAAAGGGGAATTAGACATAAAGTTATTTAAAAACAAAAAACAAAAAAGTGCTTATTCGAAAAAAGTGAAAAAAAAAGGAAAAAAAAAACGTACAACAAAAAAGCTATAAAATGAGGTTTGGGGCTCTCATTTGGATTACTCATGTTTGCACACATAATAGGATGTTGCTAGAGTAAACAAGAAAATTCTTACAAGGTTGATTGAGGATGAAAACCCTCATCAAATCAATAGTTTTGAAGGTGAAAGATCATCCCTAGCTGGTAGAATGATTTCATGTAGAAATCACACTAGTATTCATGGAGTCTTGGATTTCGGGGTTTTAAAAAAAATGAAGATTTACATGGATTTTTGATTGTAGGTTTTTGGGGTTTATGTTTGTAAAAAAAATTGAGATTTTGTTGTGATTTTTGGAGGTTATTTCAAGGTCTCCATGTTGGTTGTACTATGGTGTTTTCTAGGCAATGCCCTAGCTGCGTTGTACCATCCTTTTTGCTTTGGGAGGTGGGATTTGGAGGGTTTAAGGCTTTGAAACTTCATGCAAGTGTCTTCTATTGGCTGGACAACTTCATTGGTAGGGCTTGAGTGTTGTTTATTGTTGGCACAATTCTCCAGGTGAACTGTAATACCTGTTAGACATTCCTAAGGCTTGGCATCAGAACTTGTAGGGCTGGAAATCCTTGTGTTTTGAGTCTTAATCACCTTGAGTGGAGGTGCCTTATCATGTACAACTAGTTTCAGGCCTTTTAATGCTAAGAAAGCGTGATTATGAGGGTTTGCTAATCTTACATGTTGGCTGCCCTTGTTTTTAGTGCCTACTTTCATGTGTTGGAAATGACTGAAACAATAATCAAATCTATAACTTGGCATTTCTCGCCTTTCTAGGGGCGTTAGGGAGTGGAGTTCATGTTAAGTTATTTGTGACCCTTGTTGGGTGTCATTGGCAAGTTTGGAGTGTGATTTTGGAGGTGTATTCCTGCTATTTTGTTTGGAACTGGGTATTTTCATAATGTTGTTCATTGTTCCTATGATTTGCAATACTTCTATGTGCAGTCAGGCATGATTGGTGGGATTTATTCCTGTGTTGGGTATACTCCTTGCCTTTGTTGATAGTTTGGAGGTGAATTTAGAGGGGATGATGCCACACAGGGGTGTCATGAAGTTCTAGAAGTAACTGAAAATTGATAACAAGGTCTAATCTTTGACCTTCCTAGATGATTGAAGGTTGTTTGGAGTTAGTTGGGTGAGTTTGGTTTTGGACTGAGCCCTTGAGAGGTGACTTGTGCAAATATAGAGGTGGTTTCTAAAGACTTTCACGACTGCCTTGTCCTATGCACTCAGTGTAGTAGACATGCACCTTTAATCTGAAGATTATATCATCTTTTGAGGCTGAATCCAATGAGTTGCAACCTATCCCAACCTATTTTCACCTAGCATTTGAGGTATTCCTCAACATGCAATATATTGTAATGTCTATTTTCATGTAATGTCATTTATGAGTGATTATCTCCTTAAATATTTGTCACAATAGTATCAAAACATTGAAAATATATATATATATATATATATATATACCATTAATGACAGTAAAGACCATTGTTTGCATGATTTCATGTTGTGATTTAATTGGCAATCAATTTTTAATAAAATAAGATCAGGGGGTGGTTGTTGCACTGCATGGTACCGATAGCTTCTATTATTTATGCAGTAGTTTGGATGTATTCATTTCAATAACATCACAAACAATTAGACTCAACCTTTAACTTATGAAAGCATGGATATCCTTGTCTATCATTTTAAGTTATTGAAATGAAATATTATTGTGGCATTATGTCAAACAATTGTTGAATTGTATTTTGAGAAATCAAACAAGCTGAAATCACTTGGGTTTTGAGTTACAATTGAAAATTTCATAAAAAAACCTAGAAAAAACAAATTCAATCCCTTGAAAAAAAAAGCTATATGAAGATCTTATGAAATTACATGATGGTTCTCTAAGTTTAATCTACCGTCATTTCGTTCATTTGAATTATCTTTTTAATTTTTGATCCAAGGAAGATTACCCATTCCTTGGATTTTAAACAACATGGTGTCCCTTATTTATCCTCGGTGATTTATAGGGACGATGCCACAGACGCCGTTCTTGCAGCTATATTAGGCTATAAGTGCAGTAGCTCAAAGCGCGACAACATTACCCGTAAACTTGACCCAGAGGCACCATTGATACCAAACGCTGCTAGTTTTTGCTTCAGTTCTTGTTTGAGTTTTGTTTAAATCAAAAATAAAATAAAACTTTTGGAACATAAACTACTTCAAGAACTATGATTGAAATAAATTATAAAACTCATGTAACTTCACACTAACTTTCATAGAATAAATTCATTGGATAAATTAGCATATAAAATTTCAAAGATTAAATTAAAATAGATAAATTCTCTTGACTAATTAAATTATATTAAGGTGATAATCTACTTGCTTTATTGAATGGAAATTTTTAAGCCAATTCTATCTAATCTAATGATGTTGCACCATGAAATAAAATTTAAGAACATCAACAAATAAGTTTGATAATGTTGAATTGACATAATTTATTGAAATCACATTATGTATAGAATAAATACATTCTTGAGTGAATTATATCCTTGGCCTAGTAAAACACTTACAACTAATCAAGCCCAACCTTAATTATTCTTTAAAGCTAAAGGTAAGATATAAGTTCTACAAGATGGTTAATGATAGAGGTAATAATAAGTTGAATTTACCTTCTAACTACTTAACGATAAGGTTCCAACATACTAAAAGTTCTAATTTCCTAGTTTTAACTTTGGTGTTTATTCACAACTTGTTTGATATAAAATCTCTAACTAAATTTCTTAATGACATCAAATGATTGTTGAACGAACCCAAGACAAGTAACAATATAGGCAACATATACTTAAAGTAGCCTTGAGGAGCAACATGTTTGTGAACACCACTTATGGCTACTTTTTCCTCCTTCTACAGGACCCCATACTTGTAAAAGAAAAACTTGATTCAATATCTTGATTATCAAAAGTTACAAATAGTTGAGTATATTTCACATAGAACAAAAGGAAAAAAATAAGGAAAAACTTCATCGAATATGGAAAAAACATTCAAGAAATGCACATAAATCTTTATAAATTGCTAGGATGAGAACAAAAATGAGTCTCTTATAAATTTCTTGATTGGTTTATGCACTACTGCAAGTGTGTGCTATTTGGGGTGGATTTTGATTCACAATTTCAATCATCAAATACAACCCAATTTTGTAGAGTAGTTTAATTAAATAACAACTACTTTGTAGATTGAAGAATATGTTCCTTGGATTGTGATGAATAGGGTTATCACTAGTCATATATCGTAGTACCTATTATCCCAAGGTACATTGTACAATGATCCTAGGTTATCATGGAGTCTTGGTTTTGCTAACATGTATAGATTTTTAGGTTTGGAAAAGTGGTATTTAATTGACTGCAGTAAGGCATAGATAACCACAGTATAAGGGTTAATGATAAGCATTTTTGTTACACGGCTGTCTCTGCAGGCTAAACTGCAATTAGTATGATTCCATTGCACATGATCTCTCACAAAATTATGAGTGAAAAGCAATAAATGTATTATCACAGTATCTTGTGAATTAATGGCTATGTTTCTTCTGTTCTGGAATATTGATACATAAGATATCACTGTGTATGTGATATTGGGGCATAATAATACTACATATAGTTGGGATTTCATGGGAAGGATATGCTTATATACCATATTTTGGTTATGACCACTCTACTGGCCATTGACCTATGGAATGGTTGAAAATTTAGGGGGCATTGCATTGCAATTGAAATAGAGATTTTAAACCTTTTCTCCCAAAACTCAAGGAAATGTTGTAACTACACTTCTAAACCTATCAATATACAAGAGCAACAAAACTAGAATGCAGCAAACATATCTATTTAAATTTTCAAATAGTCTCAAATAAAGTGGCATATAATGTAATTTGTGTGAAACAATGAACAACAATGACAGCCTACCTAGGTATGTCCAATGTCATAGTTTTGCACTTAGAAATTAATTGGTGTGAGTATCATTTAAGCAATCTGAAAGAAATGATTTATTATTTTTCATGCTTTTAAATGGCTCTAAATATTGTGTTGTTTATTTTTCTTACAAATTAGTTCTTTGAACAATTCTCGAATGAAAATAATAAGTAGCATGAGCTTCGCTTAAGCATAGTTAACATATTCATTTTATCATAATATAATCTCTATTGTTAAGCTGCACCTTCACAATATATATAACTATGAAAAGGATGGATGCATAGGAATACAAAATTAGTGACAAAAATGATCCATAATTGATGGAAAATGTTGCCTGAGACAAATCCAGAGCGTGTAGCCATAGAAAAGTCCTCTTACACCAAATAAAGTGGACTTGATGTTGATGGCATCAAGTTTTGGGCAATAATTTGTATATTTATGTAACATTTAGAGAAGTATATAGAGGGGAAGAAACTTTGAAACCATTGAAAGCTCTTTTCCCAACTTCTACACTAAAGACAGTCTTTCAAATTCAAGGGAGTTGGAACCATTTCTCTTTGTGTTTTTCTAGCATGGTTGCTATGGGTTATATTGTATGTGATCAAAGTGATGTGTTTATGACAAATGACAAGGGTAACATGGCAAGGATTTTAGCTCAACGATGACAATGATTTGGCACAAGTGTATCATTAGTCCATATGCCAAAATGCTTAATTCTTTGTTCACAATTTAAGCTCAAGTTAAATTTATAATTCACAATAAGGTCTGTTGGTTTGGGAGTGAATACAATTACAAGAACACAACAATACATAAACTAGTAGATTAAAACTACACGATTTTGCATCATATTTAAACAACACCAAAAACTACAACGCTCTCACAGTGTTTTCTTCTTCTTAAGAGTAATGTTGATTGTGAACTATTGGATTGGTCTACATACTTGGTATCGTTAATCCTTACTTGAGTTTGGAAGAAAAAGAAGAAAATCATCTAGATCACCTACATTGAAATCTTCTCCTCGTTTCTTGGACGAAGGCAGTATCAATTCCAGCAATAACTACCCAGTCCAAAGTTGCTGCCTTCTAGTGGCAACATCCCTCGTTACCTTCAATTTTTTTACAAGAATTGAATATCAGTCCTAGAGATAATAAAGTTCATCCCAAAAGATGCGTCACCTCATACCTTCCTCTCTTCTTATAATTATCTTTCTTATGCCCATGTTATCCTTGAAAATTGCACTTAAAGGAGAGTATGGTGGAGTTGAGTCATAGTTCTATCCTATGTAATCCATGGAAATTGCCTTATGCTACACCCAAGAAGAATGAGTAAGTGCAGATTGATTGAGAATCAACTGTGTGACATGGGAGTTAGACTATGCAAACTTTTATATTCTCCTTGACGCTTCATTGGAAAAGCAATTCTCAATCTAGTTGCATCCCTTGTGATAGATGATATCACCTTGGCTTTCCTTGTAGATATAGAAGTATCAAAGTGGTCCATAATTCTTCTAAAATCAACGGGGACTACACTTACCTGGGATTTCTTTCTTTGCACTTCCACTTCTAGCCAAATAGGTGTAGTAGTCACTTGGTAATCTTCTCTTTGTACTTGTTTTGTATCTTGTTGTGTTGAATCCTATAGCTCTATCTCCTACTCCCCTCTTTCTTTTTGTTCTTTCCTCAAGGGACTACATGCTTTTCTTTGACCTATGTGATGCCCCCTCATTTTTGACACACCCATGAAGAAGAATTCGTTTAATTAAATAAATATTAAAATTGTCTTTATTTGTTTTAAAAGACGTTTTAATTAATTAATTAATATATATGGCTTTATAAAATATTATAATAAAAAGACTAAGCTTTTATAAAGCCATTGCATTTAAATAAATTAGTTTTTCCAACCAAAAGGTGGCGGAAATAAATGGTGTTTGAGGCAGATATCTGGATCATCACGAACATTGTGTTTTCTCTGGTTTGATATGGAAAACTTGAGAACGAAAATTCTCATAGGTTGAATATCATTGAATCAACGGAAACCCAAGGTGGAAAATCATAAAGTTTCATGATCATTTCTCTATAGTATCGATGGTGCAAGCCTTTGAAGTGTTGGTGCCTCTGCATCATTGAAAGGTTTCACATGAAATTGGATATATTCTTCTGCAATCTTATTTCCTATTGTTAAGTACTGGTTATTGAGGCCCGATATCGGGCATAAGCATTTACTCTATATAGTTTATCTGTGTACTTGTCATGGACATTCACATATGCACAATTCATCAAAGCAACTAGAGTAGAGGATACGCAATCATCTTGGGATGATGTTATGAAGATGCATAGTTATTCTGAAAGATGAGGAGGTTTATTTTAGGGAGTTGGCTTTGATTAGATAGCATGGAAATGTTTATAGTTACATCAACGAATTCTAGAAGGTGGCAATCATCGTTCCTGATATATCTGAGAGGAGAGTGGTAATGTTATTTACTGGGGGGGTTGCATCACAATTTGAGACGGTTGGTGAAGGCTTTTAAGCTGAGGACTTTGCAGGATGTAGTACAGATGGCAATAGACGTCAAAACTTTGCATTCTAGTCCACGGTTCAAGAAGAAGAGTTTCAAGAACAACAAACCATTCACTAGAACTTTTAATCAGCCCAAACCAAATCCTCCTAAGATAGATTTTGAGAGCAGGAATGAATTGCACAGGAAGAAACTATGTTTCTCTTGCAAGGAGTCATGGAAGCTTGGTCATCGATGTCTTGGGAAAGGCAAGGCACATTCTATAGAGGTCACTCCTGATGTGGAGGAGATAGCTGATACTAGTTCAGAAAGTGAACATAAGCAGCAGATAGAGCATCACAATCCCACGGGAGATGAGACCCATGGTGCTATTGCTACATTATCTGGTCTGACTAAGTATCACCCTTTTCGAGTAAGGGGAGTTATTAATTGGCAGTGAGTGACTTGTTTGATTGACAGTGGAGCCACACACAATTTTATCAATGAGGGCTATGTAGCTAAGAGGAGATTACAGGTGGAGGAATTTTCTAGTTTTAGTGTCATAGTAGCAAATGGTTTCAACATAAGACGCACTACAAAGGTCCCACAATTGAGCATTCAGATGGGAGATTATACAATCACAAATGATTTCTATGTGGTTGGTATTGGTGACATTGATATAGTTTTGGGAGTTTAGTGGCTACACTCTCTTGGCATATACAACCAGAATTTTTAAGTGATGGAGCTAGAGTTCACATCAGGTGGTAAGAATATTGTGTTGAGGGTGTTATCAGATGGTTCTCCTAAGATAGTTTCAGCTAAGCATAGCATGGTGTTTGGGGATATTCCTCTTGGTAGACCTCTAGATCATGGATTCAAGCATTTGATAGAATTGGAAGAGGGCACCCAGCCCGTGATTACCAGTCCATACCAATGTCTAAAGCGCTTTAAAGATGAGATAAAGAAAACAATTAAGGAATTGTCAAATATGGGGCACATCAGGCCCAACTCCAGTCCATTTGCTTCATCTACGGTGCTTGTGAAGAAAAAGGATGGCACGATGAGAATGTGTATTGATCACCGTGTGTTGAATAAAAAATAATTAAGAACAGGTATCCCTTACTGAGAATAGATGAGTTGTTGGAACAACTGCATGGAGCAATTTATTTTTCTAAAATTGATTTGTGTTTGGGATACCACCAGATTAAGATCCATGATGAGGATGTTCACAAAATTGCATTTAGATGCCACTACAGACACTACAAATTTTTGGTAATGCCCTTCGATCTTACAAATGCACCTGCAAATTTTTAGTCATGCATGAATCATGTTTTCAGGAAGTAGTTGCGTAAATCAGTATTAGTATTTTTTGATGATATTCTAATATATAGTAAGACTTGGGAGGAACACCTTTGTCATATCGACAAGGTGTTGGGAATTATGGAGACTCAATCATTGTTTGAAAAAGTGTCCAAATGTGAATTTGGAATGATAGAGATATTGTATTTGGGGCACATAATTGGTGCAGGAGGTGTGAAGGTCCATCAAGAAAAAATACAAGCAATTGTGGATTGGCACCAATGAGGAACATTTATGATCTATGGAGTTTCCTTGGATTATGCAGTTATTACAAAAGGTTTGTTAGGGGGTTTTCTCAGTTGGTTGCATCCCTTATAGACCTCACTAAAAAGGGAGCTTTCAGATGGTCGACTGAGGCTTAGGTTACATTTGATAAGCTTATGCAGGTGATGAGTTCTTGTCCCGTATTAGCTCTTCCAAGCTTCTCTCAACCATTTGTTCCGGAGTGTGATGCATTAGGTGAGGGGATAGGTGAGGTTCTCATGCAAAGCAGGCATCCCATGGCCTACGAGAGTCAGAAGTTCAGAGATGTAGAGTGGCTATACTCCACTTATGACAAGGAAATGCTTACTATCATGCACGCCTTGGCAAAGATCAGGCATTACCTTGTCGGAAGGAAATCCATGGTTAGAAAGGACCACAACAATTTGAGATATTTCCTTGAGTGGAAGGATTTGAATGAGCATCAGCAGAAGTGGGTAAGCAAAATATAGGCTTATGATTTTGATATTGTATATGTTGAGGGTAAAAAGAATGTGGTAGTTGATGCTTTATCTAGGAAAGCAACACTCTACTCCTTACTTGAGATTTCAGCTGATTGGAAATCTAGAGTGTTGGTTGAATATTCCAAGAATACTTTTGCATGTGATCTCATTGATGGGAAACTATGGGATGACAGGTATTAAGTGATTGATGATTTGATCTATTATAAGAACATGATATTTCTAGTACTCGAGTCTTCTAAGTTATCCAGAATGTCAAGACTTGACAATCGAAGCCTTGGGACAATTATATTATGTTCTAAAAGTATGATTTACTTTCAAGCGAGATAAGGTGTTGTAAATGTTATCCCTATTGACTATGACTAACACACGCACCTATTGTCCCCATCCCCTTTTTTTAATAAATTTAGGAAACATTCCTAAGACATCCAAATATCTACAAGGTATGCCTGGGAGCCGTAGGGGATGACTAGCATGACCCAAGCACTTTTTTGGTGCTTCTTAATAGATTTAGGAATCATTCCTAAGACATCCAAATATCTAAAAGGTATGCCTAGCCTAGTACTCCCCTTTGCAAGTTGTTTGGCATGATTCTTTGGGAGTATTGATGAAGCTATGCTCATTCTATGATTGCTGGTTAGTATTTTTGAGCATACTATTCGAACATATCAGTCTATTGTGCTATGTATCAGACCTATAGCATCAACATGTTTGACCTTCTATCAACCTATGGAAGACCTTCCATTGAGGAATAATTGTTAGATTTTGTGGGGGTTCTCTCATATTATCATTGTAGCATCCTTGGGGTGGGGAGTTTATGCTTCATGTCTTTGTCATTTCCTTATCATAACATAAACATGTTTAATTTTGAATCATTTTCTATTGAGTTGATTGTAACACCGTTGGGAGTACCATTGATGATTCCTCATTCTATTTACATTGCTACTCACCCCACTAAATAAGTGATGCTCCCGTTGAATGAGTGGTTGAGCTTCTTTATGTTACATGCTACTCCCACTAAATAAGCGGTCAAGTTCTCATTCACTTTCATTTATGCTTGCTAAACAAGCAAATAACTTTGTTTTGATTGGTTGGCTTGCCGCCAAGTATTTGCTTACTTCTTGTAATGCCCGATGAAAAAGTGAATGCTTTAGTTTCATGCATCTGGTTTGATTACTCACCCCACTAAAGAAGTAGTAGTTTAGAAAATTTCAGAATTTGTAAGCCTTACCATCATATGCTCTCACCTTACCCACATCAACATCTAGGTGATCAAAAAGTGGAAGGTGTTTACTTTCAGTTAGTTTGAATTTTCAGTTAATGCAAGATCCCCTTCTCACTATATGCTCTCACCTTTCCCACATTAGGATCTAGGTGATAAGAAACTGGAGGGTTCTTTACTTAGTTGATTATCATTCCTATGTGGCTTTTTCTAATAGGTGCATTTTGAAAAAAAACTAAGGGTAGGTTATTATAGTGGTATCAAAGATGGTTATCTTGCCAACCTGTGCTTCTAAAACATGCCATGCAACTGTAATCATCTATGAGTAATAGAGAAAGAAGGTATTATGACAAAGAACAGAAGAAAAATCAGTGGAAATCACCACCAATTCTTGAAGGAGAGACAGTTTTAAGGATCCTTGGGATCCAACTGGATTCTTCCAAAGACAATGAAAACTCAATTGAAGTTATGGTAGACAAGGGGAAGGCACCAGGACAACCTAAAAATCTAGATGAAAGGAAAGAGACAAAGTTTGACATTATGTTGGACATAATGTCACAATTGTTGGCCACTAACCATTCAAACACTAGAGGATGAACTACTACAATAGTTTCAGGGTATGCTCCCAAACCATTCCATCCCACGTTAACACATAGGGAGGACCCCTAGGGTGCCCAAGAGGAGAAAGTACCTTTGGTAGATTAAGTCATGACAACCTTCATGGAGTATGTTTCTCTACCAGTTGAGATTCATGAATTATTGACCTTGGATCAGTACCTCCACCAATGGAAGAAAAGGGGTGGAATAATGGAGAATAGAGGGCCATGAGTGCAGAGTGATTTCCAAAATGCTCTAGGAAAGGTAACACAAGAACACTTTGATGGTAGTGAAAAGTGCACTGCTAGAGCTTGGGTGTAGAAGCTGGATAATTAATTGTCACTAAAACCCATACTAGAAGATGAGGCAATCAAATTTTCCACGTTACATCTGGATGGAGCAGCTCACGAACGGTGGTATCATGGTTTCATCACACTTGACCACAATTTGATAACTACATATGATGAGTTCACCAACAAACTCATCGAGAGGTTTGATAAAAAAAGATCCCGAAATACATTTTAGAGAGCTCACACAATTGAAGCGGTTTGGTTCACTTGACACTTATATTTCAAAGTTCTAGAGACTCTCTCTCATGGTTCCTGGTCTCACAGAGAAGAGGCTTGTAGTCATTTTCAATGAAAGGCTAATGGAGTCATTGAAGGGTTGGGTTAAAGCTTTTGACCCACCAAAAGCTTCATGAGGCGATAAGGAAGGCAAGGAGCATGGAGCTTGCAAGCCCAAAGAACAAATTTCCACCTAAGAACTTTCCGCATGATAGAGACAAGAGGAGTGATAGCAAGGAAAACATTCAACCCAACGAAAAACTCACAAAGAAGGTGGAAGAAGATTATAGAAAAGAGCTAAGGAGGAAAAATCTTTGTTTCACATGCAAAGAGCCATGGACCCCAAGTCACAAGTGTTGCGAAAAGGGGAAGAATCATCAATCGGAGATCTATTCACCTGATGGATCAGAATCAAAAATTTCAGACCAACAAGCTGAAGCAAATGAAAGTGAAGAAGAAAGGTCAAAAGAAGAGACTCGAAAAGTGAAGGAAAGTGGTGGCACTCTTGCAAGGATCTGTAGCCTTCAAAGAAGCAATTCTTTCAAACTTAGAGGCTTGTTGAAAGCGTAGCAAGTTGTTGCTCTAATCGACAACTCATGCTACGCATAATTTCATTGACAAGGATATTGTAGCACAACATGGGGTCAAGACCAGAAAATTTGGAGGTTTTAGAGTCATGGTTTCCAATGGTAACACAATGTCTTGTGATAGGATGATACCACAATTGAGGATCATGTGTATGAAGTCAATGACGACTTCTATGTTGTCAACACTGGAGACACAAATATTGTTTTGGGTATGCAATGACTTTGTTCCTTAGGAGAAATCACCTTGAATTTAAAATCCATGGAGCTTAGATTCCAAGATGGTGATAGGAAGTTGGTATTGAAAGGAATGACTAATAGGGGATCCAACACTGTAACTTGCAAGATGATGCAAGGGATAAGTTCCAAGTAGGAAGATGGAGACAGTTACTAAACTCACAATAATCCCCTATTTGACATGGAAGCAGAGCTCACATTTCCAAATCCTTTATTTGAGATGCATGAAGACAAGGTGATAGAATAACCATTATCTCTAATTGATCTTCTTCCTATGATGAGTTGTGATCGGTTGGATCCTTGTGATAAGGAGGTGGAACTTGTGGATGCATTGCAAGGAATGGAGTATCATCTTGAATCTGATAATGTTGGTGTGGTGAGCCCTTATGAGGAGGATTCATATGTTCACAAATTTCTTTGGGTTATTTCACACAAGTTGATGAATTGTTGGCTGCCCTAACATAGAGTCACTTGGGGATAGGTTTTCCATGCTCTGGATCGTAGGCATGGACAAATTGTTGTTGTTACCTCTCTTTGCAGCCATCTTATGAGTCCATTGATGTCCCCACCAATGGATTGGAGAGAGATTATGAGCAAAGATTGGATCTATGGTGAGTTGGTGACACTTGAGAGGAATTTTCTAGCCATGGACATGAGCAGAGGTGTCATTTTGGCTGATGTTTTTCAGTGTTGCAGCAATTGTACTTCTTGGGTGCTGATTTTTTAAAAATCAGACCTCAAGTTGACCATTTCAGACTTGGAGAGTTGTAGGTATGCTTGTTTCTAGTCTATTTGGCCCCTTAGTAGGATTGACTTGTGGTCTCAGATGAGGGGAATGTTGAGTTTAGGCAATCATTATCCATGTGGGAGGAGTGTACAGGCACCAATTAGTTGCTATTCTAATCCATTCACTTGTACTTATGTTTGGGACAACGGATTATTTTTCAGTTATGACCTTGATGATGGAATGCAAGAAAATGAGAATGAGGAAGTTAGCATTAACTTTCTCAAATTTTCCTATAGGGTGTTGTACGGTTTTGATTGTGGGGGGAAATCCTCCATGGAGTTAACTAAGGTCTTGTTGAGATTGATTGCTCTTCCTTTAGGGGAACTTCAGGAGATTACAATTGCGAGGACTCAGCAGAACATTGTTCCTATTTGGGGGAGCTATGGATTTTAGAAGATTTTAATTTGTTTGTTGTCTTTTCCTACCCTAGGCCATACCACATGGTTTGCATATGTAGGTTGGAGGACTTCATATCATTTTGTGGGTATTGGTGCAAATGAACCTACATCCTTGGGCGTCCCCCTCTTGCCAAAAAGCAGATTTTTTGGTGGATAGTTTGATTTTACCTTGTTGTTCACCCATCTAGGGAGGCCATACAACCCAACTGGAAGGAGTTTTGATGAGTTTGGATGTTGTTTCAGTCTTGTGGGGGTTGCTACTTAGCTCATCTTGGATGCCTAGCCTAGTACTCCCCTTTGCAAGTTGTTTCGCGTGACTCTTTGGAGTATTGATGAAGTTATGCTCATGCTATGATTGTTGGTTGGTATTTTTGATCTTTCTATTTGAAAATATCAGTCTGCTATCCTGTGTATCAAACCTATAGCAGCATTTTGTTTGACCTTCTATCGACCTCCGAAGGACCTTCCATCAAGGTATAATTGTTAGATTTTGTGGGCGTGCTCTCATATTATCATTGTAGCATTTTGGGGGGGGAGTTTATGCTTCATGTCTTTGTCATTTCCTTATCATAACAACATGTTTGGTTTTGAAGCATTTTCTAATTGAGTTGATTGTAACACCATTGGTAGTACCATTGATGATTGCTTATTGTATTTACATTGCTACTCAGCCCACCAAACAAGTGGTGCTCCCGTTGAAAAAATGGTTGAGATTATTTATGTTACATGCTACTCCCATTAAATAAGTGGTCAAGTTCTCATTTACTTTCATATTATGCCTGTTGAACAAGTGGATGACTTTGCTTTGATTGATTGGCTTACCACCAAGTATCTGCTTACTTGATGTAATTCCCATTGAATAAGCGGATAATTTACTTTCACGCATCTGGTTTGATTACTCACCCCACTAAAGAAGTGGTAGCTTAGAGAATTTCATAATTTATAATCCTTACCACTGTATGCTCTCACCTTGCCCACATCGGGATCCGGGTGATCAAAAAGTGGAAGGTGTTTACTTTCAGTTAGCTTGAATTTCTAGTTAATGCAAGATCCCCTTCTCACCGTATGCTCTCACCTTGCCCACATCGGGATTTGGGTGATCAGAAAATGGAGGGTTGCTTACTCAGTTGATTATCATTCCTCTGTAGCTAATGTGTAATGTCCCTGTTTTCCATTTCGTCATCACAAGAACTTAATTAATTAATTAATTTAATTTCTTGGAAAAAGTTTATTAAAAGGGGCTAATATTAAATAATTAAATTAAAGTATATTTATAAAGTGGCGGGAGATATTATAAAGTATTATAATATCACTTTATAAGATGGTGTTGTGGCGGGAAAACCCTAAAGGGATTATAAAAGGGATTTGTGAGCTCATTTGTCATTATGCAAAGTTTATTATTATTTTATTGGAGATTGTGAGAGCTCAAATTTTTCTGGGATGAGAGGACAGAAACCCTCAAGTTTAAGTATAGAGATTTGGATGAAAACCCAAATCTTCTTGTGGGCGGATTCATCTAGGGTTCACCTTTGTGCTTCAAGTTTGATTAAGACATTTCGTGGGTCTTTTTCGAAGATGAAATTTTAGGATTATCTAGCGTTTGAAGGAACCATCAAATATATGCAGGGAATATCTAGGTGATATTTTTTTTATTCATCTAGTGATATTGGATGGTAATGATTTAATACACCTATAGTGAATTTTGGTTTATTATTGGCTGAGGATTTCTAGGGATATAGATAAATATTAAAATAATAGGGTGTTGACTAAATACCTAGCGTGGATCAGAGTTAATAATATTAAATTGTAGATAAAGTCAAATTGAGACTTATATGAGCTGATCTGATAATAAGACAAATCTATGTTATGCTAGCCATATGGAGGTGATGTGCAAATTTAGGAGGAATAAATTAATCTATTAAAGTTGTACAGTTGTAGCTCTTAGTAGCAATACCACATAAGACAAAGAACCATCCCTTACTCCGTACATGGAGAATAAGACAAGTTTGGGAGGTCTAGCACATAAGAGAAAAGGTAGACAAGCTAAAGTCTGACGCAGGAGGTTTGTCTTGGGAATAAGACAAATTTAGGATAAGTCCAGGTTCAACTAGACCTATTATCAGGCTTATAGGGGAGAGGATCCCGTAGTTGTGCACCTTAACTTCACACTTCTCAAAATCTTATGTGGAAATTTCAAATCACTCCCATTTTTTGCAGCAACTTACTTGCCAAGTCCTCTGCTTATAACTTTTGTTTCAGGGCCACATCATCAAATATGATGCCACATCAGCATGCTTTTTGTCAAGGTGTCCAAAAAGGCCCAAAAAAAAAGTGAGACCAATACTTGTGCAATCACATCATGGGTAGTTGAGCGCTGATGTGGCATCACATGATTGGTTTCTTTTTAGATCAAAGGAATACATTTTGTTTAATTATGGGTAGTCAAGTCACAACTATTGGACATAATATAAACAACTACTATCACAACTATTGGACATTATATAAACAACTACTATCACAACTATTGAAACATGCTCAACTACTGGGTCCTCTCCCCTAGAATGATATATTGTATTGTTTAAAAGAGGCATTGAGTCCTATTTTCCTGCCAAGTAATTTGATCGCCTTGTCTTATATGAGTGAAGTGACGTGAGGAACAAAGGCAGTGAGTGTAAACTAGAAAGTCACAACCTGCAAAAGAAGATAATACATTGCCCAACATTCATTGTAACCATCCTAGCTACCACATTAAGGTCTATAACAGGGCATCTGGGCATTAGTAGCAAGGATGTGAGCTTCTATTATTAGGGAGGCATAGTTTGGGCAAGTCGAGAGTATATATTCTCAGACCTGTATTGCATTCCAGGTTGGAAATAATTACTACATACTACTGTCTTCTAATGTTAGGGTCTGGATATATATATATGAACTTATAGTTTGCATATTTGAGAGTTTTTCTGAGTAGTTGGTTGTCCATTGTTAATGTTAGAAGCTCCATTACTGCTGCATATTACTGAGACGAAAATATGAATGTATGAGCTCTAAACTAAACCCAGAAAATCCATGTACCAAGTGTGAAGTATAATAGCTACCGTTATAGCATTTCTGAGTACTCAGAATTCAGTCTCTGCTCATTATAATCACTCAGAATGCCTGTACATGGTCTGCTGATCAATTTCTGTTAAGAGGGTTCATAGTCTATTCATTTCCAAGATAATTTCTGAATTTGTAATGTTCTGATATTAATTTCTGAGCATCTGTATTTGTTAAAACAGTCTTATAATGGTATCAGAATTATTGTAGAATTGTTATAGAACTTCTACCCAGTGATATTCATGCAAGTTCTTGACAGTATCAATCAAAAATTCTATGCTCTTGTGTTAAGTTTGATAAAATAGAATATCTATCAAAGTGGGGAAACAATCGAAAAGCTTTATCTTGTCCGGGAAGGCATCTTACATAACACTAACAGGTGCATTTTGAAAAAAAATTAAGGGTGGGTTATTACACACTATGAACATCACACTTCATATGGTAGCCTATGATCTAAATCCCAAATGGTATGTAACTAGACTTGGAAGAGTTCCCCCATCTCATGATAAAGAGGTGAAAAAAGTGCTCATGAAATCCCTTCCAAAATAGTAAGTTGAGAACATGATAGTAATTTTTTCCTTAAATTTGGAACATATAATGCATCTCCAATAGTTTCATTAAAAATTCTGAATTTACCTATTCCCATAGCTTTTATTACTAAATTATCTCCTAAATATAGTTTTTCACTACAAGGATTAAGATTTGTTAAAATATCATGCATGTATGTCATATGTGTAGTTGCTCCACAATCAATGATCTATTAATCACCAATTGATGTAGATAAGGCAGTATAAAGGGCGACATTGTTGTTTTGAAGTTGATTTGAATTTAACTTATGATTTCTATTTTTATGAAACTTATTTTTATAAAAAATAAATTATTTTTTATGTGACCTTTTCTACCACAATTTAAACATTTTGAATAATTGGTTTTGTAAATTTTGTAAGAGTTTTTAGAATAGTTAAATAATTTGGAGAGGTTCTGATTAATTCTATTGTTATTGTTATTGCTATTAATGTTATTATTATTATTATGTTTCGTAAGATAGATGAGAAAATTTACAAATGTCTGCCCAACAGGAGAATGACCAAATGCAAAAAACTAACCCCACTTTCTACTGGATCCTGACCATGGCTTATCATTTGACAAAACTGCTAACCACTATTATGCATCCCTAGCCATAACCAACCACCACCATTGATTACAAAATTACCTATATAACTTTTACAAAAAATGACACTATGTCGAGCCAACAAACCCTTGAGAACCATACCAAGACCTTACCAGAGATTAACATAGTGCTATTTTAACAAACCTAGACCAAACAACCATACAAGAGGTGACAAGGAACACCCATCACTTACAGAAAGCCATTGGCTTTTGAAAAAGAATTGAATTCCGAGACCCATGGGAAATCGTTGACTGCCTCCATCCAAAACACCTTCTTTAGAAAATTCACTGCAGCCAAAACTATCATCCTGTGCTTCACTAAAGCCAACCCCTTTAAATCCAAAAGGAATGGATAAAATTTAATGACATCAGCATAAGCTTTTAACAGATCCAAGTATCGTGGATACGAGATGCCTTTGCCAGGTAGTGTATTTTTAAGGGTCTCCTCCAAACCACCCCACAATTCTTTCTTGAAGAGCTTACAGACCAGTGCCCTCGCCTTCATCTTGGGTGTATGGTTGTACAGAACAAACACCAAAAACCTCGAGGCAATTTGTGGGTTTGTCCTGAAATTATCTTTATACTCCAAATTCTCTTTACCAAGGACCATCTTCATAACCACCACAGTAAGAGGGTCGATATTTAGCAGGCTGCGCTTGAGGCACTGATCTGTGACCACATGAAAGATATTTTTTTGATCCTTGCAATCAACAGATATCAAAATTTCTACTCTAAAACACACCAATGAATCCACAGACATTTCCACAATGAATTTGGAATTCTTTGGCATCATTTCCTCCACTACAAAGCATTATGACAACAAGAGAAAATGAAAATTGAATGAACTTCTTCGACCTTTCCAACTTCTCAAATAGAAAGAAAAGGCACCACCTGCTTTATTATGTTGTACATCATTTATGTGTCAAACTAAAATCCACTAGAGAACCCAATACTACCGCCATTCGAACGAATGTGTTTATGGAGAAATGATGTGAATCAATCATGACAAGACCACTAAAGGCCACACAAAGCATCACAGGTACCAACACAATCAGTTTCCTAATTACTCCCAATTCACTGTTGTACAATCTAGTGTTATATGGGAAGGCTAAACCTTTCCACCAACGTGGCCACCAATTCACCTACCTAACACACTACCACCTCAGCCACACCCCTCAAGATGGACTTGCCACCATCAATGTGGCAAGTCACCCACCCATCTACCCACTATTGTTATTATTATTTTTATGTTTTATATGTGGTTTATTATTTTTTTGTTGACTTAATAGAGCTTTTGATGCTTTCTCTTTAGAGTGAAAGTTTGACATTACCTATTCTTCTTGAATAAGAAGAGTATAGAGTCTTGATAAATCAGGGAGATCATCTTCATTTTGAAACTTAGAATTCAAAATAGAAATAAAATTCCTAAACTTTTCATGGATGTTTACTTGAATTATAAAATATAGAAGTTTATCTTTTATAAGATCGCATTTACATCCATCCAATTGAGATTTGATATTTTTTTATTTTGGCAAGATACTTAATTACTTTTTCATCCTCTTTCATTAGAGCTGTAAGTAATTCTAATATTAATAATATATTATTATTTTTGAAAGCCTATATCCCTCATGCATAGATTCTAATATATTCCAAGGTTCACAAGGTGATTCTATGTTTCCAATATGTAAAAGAAATTCATCTCCAATTATTTTTTAATAAAATTGACAATGCTTCTTGTGAGCTAGTTTTGAAAGAATTTATAAGACTAGGGTTAATGTTTCTACCTATAGGTTGTTTTTCCCAAATTTCTAGCCATAAATTATGCTTTTATCCTAATCTTCCATACAGAGTAATTCCCACATAAATGTTCCACTTTTCAATTTGTAGAAATTAACCTAGTGATGGATTTTTTATGAATAAAAATATATATTAGTACATTTAAAAATAAAAATAAAAATAAAAAAAATAAGAAAGACAATACAAAAGTTACCCCTTTATCTTTTGCAATAATAGTCCTAACATTTATCACATATTAAAAAATATAACATAAATCATTAAAAAATTTAAACATTAGAAAAAATAAAATATATATAATATCATATGTATGTATTATGATAAAAAGGATATATAAAAATAATTAATATCATACATATCTAATATGTATAACTTAAGTGTTTTATCTTATAAGAGGAGAAAATAAAGTATTATATACCTTATAATTAAAATTAAAAAATATATAATTAAAAGTCCTACTATTATCCTTTTTTTCACCATGCTTCGCTCGGCTTCTGACTATGCTACTCTGCTCCTACTGCACGACGAATAGGGCTCCAAGGTGTTGCGTGAGGGCTCAGGTGGCTGGAGGAATGCAACCCTTGGCCAAAACCCTCTCAATAATGGGCACAAGTTCTTGGAGGTGGTGTAGGACAGTGTTGCGACTCAACTTGCAAATTGCCCTACTCCCCACATTGGGACCATGCATTAGACGATTGGGGCTGAGGACGCGCAATGGAAGGAATATTTGCCTCTCCAAAGGGCACTGATGGGATCACAACCTCTATGCATAATGGACCTGTTATTAGGGTTTCCCATGCATCTTCTACACCTAAAACTCAGATGGATGGGCTAGTTAAAGATTGAGAAGAATTTGTAAAAACAAATGCCTTAATTTGCAATTTCACTAAGGCATGGCAGAAATTATGTGATTTGCACTCCTAGATTTTTGAAACCTAGAATAAGTCTATGGAAGAAGAAATTTGTTTGTTTCCCTATGCCAGAGGGTTTTTTATTATTGAATTTGAATATATAGATGATAAGGAATGGGTGCTAAAAAATGGCCCATGGGTGTACCAAGGAGACTTTTTGTGCATAAAACCCTGGTACCCATCATTTGATCCAAGAACTGAAACATTTTCCACTACCTAGTGCAATTGCCTTATCTTCCATTTCAATTCTGGGAATTTGATTGTTTGCAAGCCATTGGAAATGGGTTAGGAAAGTTTTATTGCAGTTCAGAAGAAACATTGAAATACCATATTTTGACCTATGCGCGTATCTATGTGGAAATGGATCTTTCGAATGGTCTTTCGACTGAGATCGCATTAAAGGTTGGTGATCGTTGCTGGAGGCAGCCTGTGGATTTTGAAAGAGTCACTTTTCATTGCAAAAAATGCTTTGCAATAGACCACTTCACACCCCAATGTCAGAAGGCATGCACCCATAAGCGGGATTCTGGGGCTAAGCCCACCTGGTGGATTGGGGTAGAGCCCAAACATTATGCTATACATTCGAGCTCTCAAAATGAGTCTGACTCACCTCAAGATTCCATAGTAACTCATTCAAGTACACAAAAAGCTCCATCTAATTACTATTTAGATCAACCATATGCTCAGTGGGGTGGTTGTGGCTCATCTAGGGACATTTCTGCTACTCCTGCAACCACTCCTTCCTTAAACCTTGAGATTTCTCCCAAACCACGTGCATCTTCATGGGCATCACATCCCAAAGCAATGTCATTTAATTTATCTCCTTCAAAGCTAGAGCAAGCTTGGATAGAGGTAAAAAAGAAGAAACAACCCAAGCACCAAAGTACTACAAGTTCAACATTAAAAGAGCAGAAGTTGGCAGGAAAGAGTAACCATGACTCTACTCTAGATAAAGGTGGCTCGAAGATGGCAACGACAATGGCTGGGAGGAGCAATGATGGTGGCGAGGCAGATGAAGGAGGTACAAAGGCCGAAGGGGCCAAGGTAGAGGGAGGAAAGAGGGGAGGAGATATGGAGATATCGGGGATGAGGCCCCCTGTAAGTGTCCTCACTGGTTCATAGCTCTAGTCAAAAGTGTAGGGTGCTGCCCCATAGCAGTGATTTACAATGTCTGCAATGGGCAGGAATGGAATATAGATGAAATAGTCCATAGGCAAAGGTAATTTTGGTTTAGTATTGCCTTTGTGTGCTCCCCATTTGTGGGTCTGAAGTAGGTTTTTGTGCTCCCCAATATTGGGTTTGAAGCAATCCAAATTTTTATTTTTGTGTTCACTTTATAGTTTATGGGTGTTGCCCCACAAGTAGTGATTTACTAGCAAAAAAATAATTTTAAAAATATATTCTACATATAAAATGAAAGTGATATTTAATTTTTAGTAAAAAGAAATTAACTTTATTGTGAAAAAGAATATTAAATGCAAAAATAATAATAAATATTTAAATTTAGTGAAAAAGTAAACAATAAGAGAAAACAATATTTAACTTTATAATGATTTCCAAGTTATTAACTTATATAACTAACTTTTTAAAAAATATTATCATATTTCCTCATAAATTTATCAATATTATTTTATCACGATATCTTTTCCTTTTTCTCCCTTTCCTCCAATAATCTTTATATCTTTTCTTGCAATAATTACAAATATTAAATTACCACAATTTATATGTTTTCTTGCAACAATCTACAAATATTAACTATCACATTTAAATTGGCTCTAATACCATGTTTGAACATGTAAAAATTTAAACTATGATAATTAAATATATTAAAGGTACTAACATTTAAATTATTAAAAAAATAGAATAATAAGAACTAATAATGAATTTGCAGATTTACATGAGGAAAACCATTAATGGTAAAAAACCCACTAAAATATCATCTTTTATTACAAGAAAACTTACAAAATAGTCTATTAAAACTCGACATAACCTTGGGAATACTCCTCTTCAAACTTCTACAGGCCTCCTCGTGCAATTTTCTCCAAAATGTAACATATTTTTTTCATTCACTCAAATGGTGAGGAATCCTCCATTAAATATAGGGAGAAAGGTTGAAAAACTACTTGAATTATCGTACCTTTTCAATAAAAACCTTGTTCATACTTAATAAATTAAGAACTATTTAATAGTTCATTAATTAATTAATTAGTTACAAGAAATATAAATGCTTTTAAGTCATCTTATAATAACAACATTATATATTATAAGGGTTTTTCCCCTAATAATATTATGTTCTAATAAGGAGATTGTCATTACCATTGCCACCAGGTCCTCCTAGATGGCGCTTCATTGGAAACATCGCTTAGCTTGGGGAGAAACCCCACAGATTTATTTTTCTCCTTGCACAGAAATATGGGCCTCTCACGACTATTGAATTGGGCAAACAAACAAGTATGGTTGTGTCATCTCCATCCATGGCAAGAGAAGTACTAAAGAATAATGACTAGAACTTCTCAAGCAAGACAACCAATACAACTGGAAGGATATTTGTGCTTGCTTAGAAAGATCTACACCACATAGATTTTTAGTGTCAAAAAGTTGGATGCTCTATAGCATTTGAGAAGAGACAAGGTATTTACAGCTATTGATTACATATTGAAGGATTCTAAACTGGGAATATTTTAAATATTGGTGAAGGAGCTTTTATGATTTCTCTTGCCCTTGTGGGTAAGATGGTTTGCAGCAAAAAAGTGTCTAAGACAAGCTTTGTACAAGCTACACAGTTTAAGGACATGGTATAGGAAGTCTTCAAATTGGCGAGGGTTCCAAATTCATTTGAGATGATGACTTAGAAGAGTCAAGGAATGAGAGAATCATCCCAAGTATCTTCCAACTTTCTTGCTTCTTTTTTGTGCAAACTATGACAAAGGGAGGAGGATAATCATCCTAGGGATCTTCTAGATTTCTTGGGATGTTTCAGCTTTCTTTCTTTTTTTTTGCTTTTCATGAATGTTTTCTGAACTCTTCTTTTTACTATTGTCATTCAAAAAAATGCTGACAATTGTACAAGATGGTGGAGCCAAGCTATTATATCCTTTGTGACCTCTTTGGTTTTTACATGTATTATTTTGCACAAGTTAATTGTTCAAAGGAATGTTGTGAAGATGTTGTAGAGGGACATCACTAATTTGAGGGCTTTGAGCAGATGCATTCAATAGTTGAGAATGAAGGGTTTGATCATTTTTTATCTATCAAAAGAGCCTCAACCTACTAAGAGGTAGAAGAGATCGAGTTAAAAAGATAAATTGGGCCCTCTCAGAAGGTTTTCTCAATTATGTCCTTCGATTACCTTGAATTCTATCTCAGGCCTCGTCCTATTGTCATGTTCTTTATTTTATTGCAACTAGCTAGTTGGTAAGATCATTGTATGTAGGGTGATTAATACTTAGCAAAAAAATAATTTATAACACATCTTGCATAAGGTTGACTTTACTTGGAATTTTGGTGCAGTGACAAAGTAGAAGTGAGATGTCTGATTTTCATCCCTAGACAACTTGTTGCTCTGGTGTCAAATATTGAATATATTCAAGCCTTGAGGTATGTCTTCAACATATGACTACAGATCAGTGTGTTTCTAGTCAAATGCATTTTCTTTTGATAATAGGAATAGCTTAACCTTTGGCTTGAACAAAACTACATTGCACAACATCCTCAAACAAATCGATGCATACGACACACCCATTATAGGGAGTTTTTCATTTCTTTGAAACTAATTGGGAGTGCCAGAGATCATTTTAAAATTTACATTTCCCTATTTTGAAACTAGTATCCACTGATAATATCCATTAGGTGTGTTGTCAAAGTGATATTTACATTATTTCCTGGCAATATGTCCAACAAAAGGTTTTATTCGTCCTTTGTTGATGATTGTGCCTTCAACGCATAATAAGCTTGTTGATGTTCTTATAACTGAGTAGCCTCTTAAATGGACTCTTATTTTATCTTCCTCTTCTTTTTAGTGTTAAACTGCAATGGAAAAATGAGTGAGGAAAAGATTGTTGTCTCTATGCACATTCTTACTGAGAAATCATTGCATACTATTATTTTTATGTTGTTCTGTTATTTGTGAGTCTGATTTATTGTACTATTATTTTGTTTTAATTCCATCAAATATTAAGGATCTATAATAAATTATTGTTAATTTGATCCTACAATAAAGTATCTCATTATGGACATTAGCTAATCCATAGTGATAAAGCATTACATGTTGAAAGTTAGCATGTTTAAAAGAGCATAGAGCTTGCAAGATCAAAGAAATATGTTGCCTTGAGAAAATATTTGTTTACAACATAGGTCATAATTTTACTTTCTAACTAAAAAATGTCAGTCATGAACTTTCAACAAATTAAATTATTTTTGTTTTAATTATTGTTGCTATAAAAAAAATTCATCTTTCTTTTTTCTACCAAAGACATTCCCCAATTCCTATCATTATTCTTACATGCCTCTACACTTTCGAATGTGATCCCTAAAGCATTAAGCTTCTTCTATGTTATAGCCCTTAGGTGGGATCTTAAGAAAAATAAAATTTAAATCACATCAAATAAACCTAGTTAATGATTGTTGAACCCAAGTAAATGGTAATAAAATATTGTAGAAATAAAATTTATGCTATTAGATTTGTCGAGATTATGCTCATTCATTACACTAAGTTTAAGAAATCAAGTCACACTCAGCTCCAAGGAAACCCAAACTTGTAGAAAAAAAATGAAAAAGATTTAATGAGTTTTTCTACATTACTCCCGTTAGCTGAATTTTCTCTTCAATCTCACATCGAAAAAGAGTTTGATCTTAGGTGAAGGCCCTAGCCTACAAAGAATTTTAGATTTATTGAGGTACATATGGAGGAATATATCATGTATTATCTCTCGCACCCCAAAAAGTAGTTTGAACTATTTTGACTTGTTTCTTGGTCTCTCTAATTATTATTAACCATAGGATTGTATATCAGAGATATATGGGCCTCACATAATGTATAATGGAGGAGAAGAGTCTGTAAACTGCAAATATTATTTATAGGTTTGACTCAAGAGAATTATAGCCTGTTGGTGTACTGAAGAATGCAGGATTAGAAAATAGCGCATTACACTTGTCACAAAATACTGTTAGCAATGAATATTTGTTGATTATTTTTTGAGCATGAAATTATTTGGAGTATTGAACAATCTTATTAATTGAACAGTTATAAATAGGCTTCTAAAGAGTCTTGAAACTAATATTTTTTTAAAGGCAATTTTAGTACCGTGGTGCTTTTATTTAGTTGATCTTTAGATATGTAATATTTTATAGACTTATTTTTCCAATTTAAAAAAGTATAGGTTGAAGACATGCCTAAGATAAACTACATTTAAAGACTCCTCATCCACATAGTAACTAAAGAATTGTAGAAAAAATACAACATCAAATCCATGTGCAAATTTAAAGAAACACCACCATGGTCTCTCTCTCTCTCTCTCTCTCTCTCTCTCTCTCTCTCTCTCTCTCCCACTCCCTCTTTCTCTCAGTCTCCATTATCCTCTCTCCCCAGTTTCTCCCACATCTCTCCCTCCCCCTCTCCCCATCTCCCTCTTCATCTACCTCTCTCTCCCTCTCCCACTCCAACTCCCACTTCCACTCCCCCTCCCTCACCCTCTCCCTCTCCATCACCATCTCAATCTCCCTCTCCCTCTCCCTCACCCTCTCCATCTTCCTCGCCCTCTCCCTATCCCTCCCCATATCCCTCTCTCCCATTCCCTCTCCCTCTTTCCCTCACCCTCCCCCTCCCCCTCTCCCTCTCTC
>CM021101.1:222329960-222370581 GCA_007115665.2 Sequoiadendron giganteum
CTCCCTCTCCCTCTCCCTCTCCCTTCTCCCCCCTTCCAACTCCCTCTCTCACTCCCACTCCCTTTCCCTCTCCCCCTACCCACTCTCTCCCTCTCTTTCCCCCTCTCTCCCTCACCCTCTCCTCCCCCTCCCAACCTACCCTTCTAACACTCTCTCTCTCGCACCCCACTCCCACTCCCACTCCAACTCCTTCTCCCTCACTCTCCCTCTCCCACTCCCTCTACCTCCCAATCTTCCCTTCCAACTCCCTCTCCCTCTCTTTCTCTCCCAACCTCCCTCTCCCTCCCTCAACCCCCATCTCTCTCTCCCCCTCCCCTCACCTTTTCCCCCTCTCTACTACTCCCTCACCCTCTCCCCCTCTCTCATCCTCCCTCTCCCTCCCTCACCCCCCCCCTCTCTCTCCCCCTCCCTCTCCCTTTTATCCCTCTCTCCATCCAACTCCCTCACCTTCTCCCCTCTCTCCTAGTCCCTCATCCTCTCCCCCCTCTCTCATACTCCCTCTCCCTCTCCCTCTCTCCATCTCCCACTCCCTCCCAATCTCCCCTTTCAACTCCCTCTCCCTCTCTCTCCCTCCCCCTCTACCTCCCTTCCCCTTCCCCTCTCCCACTTCCTCCCCTCACCCACTCACCATCCCCCTCCCTCTCCCTCCCCCTTTGCCCTCTCCCCCTCCCAATCTCCCCTTCCAACTCCCACTCCCACTCCCCCACTCTCCCTCTCCCCCTCTCTCTCCACCTTTCTCCCCCTAGACACAATAAATTCTCCAATCTTGTTCCACATCAATGGAGCAAGGGATATAGCTACAAAATGAAATTTACATTAAAGGAATATGAGCACCTGACATAAAAGCCCTAGAGCTGCATCTGAGTCATGGAGAAAACTTTAACAAAACTCCCCTGCATCAAATATAGCTTCCTACATTTAAGGCAGGCATAGGGTACCACACTAAAGTAGTCTATGGCACCATTAAATTAAAATAGCCTTATGATATGAATTTCATTGTTTGAGAGTAAATGGGTACAAGAGCCATTACAACTTAAATTCAAAAGATGGATCTTCTATTGCTACAAAGAGGAGCCTCAAGTTCAAGTCATAGGAATCATAATAAATTATCTAAATTGCATAAAATATCACATCAAAGCCAATGCATTGGTTCAAATCCCAAGAATCACAATAAATTGTCAAAATTGCATATAATTTCACATCAAAGCCCAATTCATTGCTACAAAGAGGAGTTTTGGGTTTAAATTCCAGGAAACATAATAACATATAAAATTGAATAAAATATCACATCTAAGACTCAATCCATTGCTACAGAGAGACGCCTTCAGTTCAAATCATGGGAAACATTATAAAATGTCAAAATCGGATAAAATATCGCATCTAACAGACTAACACCCAATTCATTGCTACACAAACAAGCCCTAGTTTCGAAACCCTAGAAATATAGGTATCAAGATTGGATAAAATATTACATCTAACACCCAATTCACTGTGTGTGGAACACCCAATGGATGGATCAGAATACAATTCTCAAGTCAAGTTTTAGATTAATTTCAGAGCTCAATTTTGGCAACTAGACCACATGTTTCTCCAAAAAGGGAAATTTACCCAATCAAAAGAGACAGTCGTGTTTGAAGAATCAAAAAATCCATGGTAGATCAAGAGACCTAAACCGGGGGCATTGCGAGTTCTTTTTGAATGATGAATCTTCTGCTACCAATTTTTTTTTTTTTTAATAAATTATCATAAAATAACAACAATTCAAGAAAAAGAGAGGAGGGTAGTGATGTAATTACCTGATTGTGGTTAGGCCAGATTTGGAGCAATGGGGGCACTCAAAAGGAGCAGGGGTATCCCTGGAAACAGTCTCCCGCAATGGAATCCCTTCTGAATAGCGAAAGATTGCATTGGGCGGTGTTATACCTGTCTGATATGGCTTCGTATAGTAAAACTGCTGAGGAGGAGGTATCATCACCGTCTACATTGGCTTTGCTGGATATGCATACGAAATTCCCACTGTTGGTTCCTCCATTGTTTTCACTTGCTTATTTTCCTCTTTGTCAATAGGTTACTGCACACAATTAACATATTTAATAGTGTGAAGGAAAAAACATCTATGGAATAAATTCTCAGAAAAAGCAAAGCAAATTCTATTTAGGAAACTATCAAAAGAAACTTAAATTGCCCCATTTACAAAACCCTAGCTAGCATGATTGCTTTGCATTTTAGTTAATCGGGGAAAAGCACTACCCCTAACGGCATATAAAGTAGCGGTTGATCTTGAACGAGAGGCATATGAAGCAACAAAGGCATGGGCAAGAGTTGCGGCAGCTCCCACACATTGGTCTCTTAATGACATTTGTTATATTCAAAATGTGGGCTATTCATGACAATTGAGTTTCCACTAGTGATATGGTCGATCCAGCAACAGGGGAGAGGCAGTTACTCATATATTTGGTTATAGAGAAACAAGAAGTCCTTCGACTTTATCAACAAAATCAACTGTACAACATATTATTAAACATTTGAATTGTTATACAGCCTAGATTTTGGATTTGAAGTTAAATACTTGGGCGAGGATGTGTTCTCTTTCAAGTTTTTTCTGTAAAAGCTTGGCCAACTTCACATTGGAGAATGTCATTGAGAAGACTGCCGAGCAATTTTGTCCATGGTGTCTATCATGGTGTGTCGAGAAAGCAAATACTGCACTACTGCAAATTAATCTAAACCCATCTTAATAAAATATTTGAAGAGAATTGCATCCTACGGTTGCTTTCTTGTATCCTTTTTTTGCGGTTTTTCTTTAACTACTGATGATTATGAATATTTCTTTAACTACTCTAAAATTGCTAAAGAAGATTATTGATATGCACTAGCTTTAACTTAAGTGCACTCTTTAAGGTATGGAGATTATTATAAGAAATTTCGTAATTTAGAGATGAGGGTTGTCCTCAAATATTATAGTTGAATTTAGATTAAAAAGAAAATTGACTCTTAAAATGTGCAATTGTCTTAGAAATACTATCGTGTGTTTAGTATTTATTATAAAAGATAAGAATGCCTCCTTATAATTGGATAATGCACTATATCTTAGGTGATGCATTTATCTTGAAAAAAAAAAATGTTATGACAAAGGTTCTTACCATACTTATTAACAATAATTATAAGATAATGACATAAAGTATGAATTTTTATTTAACATGTCCAAGTAGAAGATTAGTGGTTGAGCTTTAAATATGAATTTGTGTATAATACTTGGTAATCATATCAAAGAACATTTCATGATATGGTTGTTGTCCTAGAATAATAGTATTTACAATTACAAGAAGTATATTTGAGTGAATCTTAAATTGAACCTTCATGATACAAATTACATCCAACATCTAGGTACTATTATACATAAGGTTTGTTACACAATTAGCAACCTGCTTAAACACACAATTTGTAGAAAGGTATAACTTATGAGACAAAGCTAGAAGGAAAATATGAAAAGTTTCACAAATAGCTTGATTGAATCATTTAACATATACAAAACTGCAAAGAAAAAAAAGGCAAGGATTTCATTACTAGTAATAACCAGGGTATCTTTTGTATTTCATATCCAAAGAGTTACAACAATATGTCAAAAATTGTATAAGGACTTTTAGAAGTCACTTAGTACAAAAACTACATAAAGAAGAACTAACTACAAAATGAGTAACAAAAATAATATATCCATCCACTCCAAGTACTTCCACCAAAAAAGGCTCTAGAATCTTCATTTTCGTAAGCCTCCAAAAAGCCTAAAATCTAGCCACTAGATCTCATCCAAAAGAGCTCCAAATAGATGAAAAAGTCAAGCTTGAATTTTTCCAACATGATGACACCTCAAATTGCCCTAAAAAATCTCTCAAAATAACCAAAATGCCTATATACCTTCCACATGTTTGCAACCGATCACCAACCTCCTCTATATTCTTGGCATGTCATAAAGATAAGCATATCTTCCACTTTTCCTCACGACTAAGTCTTATGAACACATGCTCACATGTTTCTCATTGAAAGGTAATGCTTTAAGTCTAAGTGATTTATAAAATATCACTTAACTTAAGCATTTAACAATATAAACAAATAAAAAAATAATGAAAGACCAAGCATTCGGTCAAAACTCTAAGCAAAAGGTATTGCCAAGTCAAAATGTGTATCAAACATTCCTAAGTCACAAGGCATAATCATAAATAAAGGCATAAGACACATTTCTTAGCCATGGTGATAATAGTTGCATCACACATTTTTTAAAACAAAGGTAAAATAGTACCTTTATCTTATGGACCAAGATTAGGGTAGAAAACCTTAACACAAAACCGACCAAAAAGAAACTCAAAGCATTTCATTTTCATCTTGCAAAACTCTAGAGTCTTTTCACCGCCAGTCTAGGGTTTCATCAAAGGGTATCACCATGCATTCCTATAGCTTTCTCCTAGCAAAACAATCTTCAGGAACTCTAGTAAGAACTTGTCTCTAAAGAATCTTCATTTTCTTTGTTATTTTTGAAGAAAACTTGCTTGAAAATTGAGTTTTCCATTGATACTATGTAGTTCTTGTGTTATTTGATTCTTTTATTGAAGAGATTTCTGTATAAAATTGCCAAAATAGCCATGAGCTTATAAATTTTGTTGGTTTTCTGAATATTTAATAATTTATATATACATGGTTGTCAGTATACATATCTTTGGGCATTCATTCTCTTTAACCAAAACCCTAGCATTGAAGAGAAAGTTTTTACACTCGTTCTTTCTCTATTCTTCTTGGTCATGGCCTCTCATTAGCATACTCTTTAAATTTTGGCTTCTACTCATAAAAATGCAATGGCCCATTTATTTCAATGGGTGCAGGTATATTGTTTTCTTGAAATGCACTTTATACTACTGGAAAACCTGAAAAAACTCAAAGCCTTCTATTTCCTTCAGTCTTTTAAATCGCGACCTAGGTTTTATGAAAATTTGGAAATACATGTATAAAACCCTCATTTGTTTTATGATGATTCCAAAAAGTAACCCTCAAGGGTTTATCTGTAGATATTTTGGAAAACTATCTGTGTGCCATTCCAATTTTTTAAACTCAACCATTTAAAAAAAAAAATGAATATTTCAATTTTGTGATTGTTTCATGATGTTGGGCTTTCATTTCTATTCTCTACAAAATTTCCTTTATTTAGAACTCCACTTTGACACTCTCATGTAAATACTTTCAAAGAAAAGATACCCTCATGTGTACGAGTTATCTAAAAAGTCTCATATTTCATGCATTTTCTTGAAGAAAACAACATCTCCTTAATATATTACTCTCTTATTTTCCTCTGATACTTTCTCTTGTCAGCATGCCATTACTTTGTCTTCGATAATTTCATAAAGAATTTTCCTTTCCAAATTCACTGTCCTTTCCAAAGTGATTGTCCTTACATTATCCATTACTAACCCCTTGGTCATTTTCAAGCTCTTGTCATATCACTTTGTACATTTCCACCACAAAATATTTTGTTCAAGGACAATTACTCATCCCACTATCAACACACTAAACAAGGGATGTCATTTCTCAACAATGGATAATCATACTTAATAGGAGTGTTATACTTCTCTTAGAATTAGATTTCAAAAACTCAATAGATTTTCATATAACATGATGATTGTCTTGATGATATTGTCACTGTCCCAAAACTCACTAGCCCTTACCATGAACACCGCTCACTGTGTTAATGCATATAGAAGATTGTCTCTTTATTGTCATAAAAGACCCGTGTACTGTCCACTTGAAAAGTAGTAGTTTTCCCTAATTCTTAATCATGTGCTTTCCTTATTATGATATGCAGTTGATCACTCTCTTATTGTGATTTTGTTAAGTGAATACATTTCATTTAATGTCTATGGTTGCTTCAATTTTAAGACCCGATGCCTGATACTCATTGTTTCTAAATGTATGTCTTGTACCCCTTCATACATAGAGAATTCCTAAGATGTAAACTTGTAAGGCATGCCTATTTCAATACAAGAAACCACATACACCCTTCACACTTCCTTTAAATAAGTATATGTCACCTCTAATAGTGACAAAAACTCACTATCAAAGTTGATGTATGGTTGCTTGAAGGAAACATGAAGGAATAGATTAATTTGATGATCTCAATGCTTCTTGAAAGCACTATAATGCAACATGTTGGGCTCAACCCTTGTGAGAGCCACATTTTAACCAGCATATTGTTATTAGATGAATTTTAAAAAAATTACTTTTCCTATACCTGCACATGAAGCAAACAAGTTAGAAAAAAAATGTGCATATGGTAGATATGTTTGATTTTCTTGTGTTACCTAATCATCCTAATGATGCCAACTATTTAAATGAATTAAAGGATCATGTTGTATGTTTATAGAGGTATGTGCATATCAGTATTTAAGACCTTTCATTGCTCTAACAAAACCTTCCTTCTCAGATGCAAGCAATTAGGAGTGGCAAGGACAAGACAACTGGATGCAAGATAAGTGAAGGACGAAAGATGATGTAGGGCAACTCAACTAGGACCAGACATTCAAGCAATGATTGGTCTTTCTTCCTTTTATGTGCATTCTTTTTCAGTAATATCTATAAATATACAATTTTTTCCTTCTTTTGTTTTAAAGCAATTAGTCTCATGGCTTGTGTGAGACCTTATACATTTACATTGCTAATAAAGATTACTTTTGAAAATATTTGTGCAATCTTTTGTATGTTACATGCATCTACATGAATGCAATCTGATAATGTAATATCTGGATTTTGTTTATGCACACATAAATGAAATAAAGTAGAGGTTAAAATGTACCTTTTCTTCTTTCAATTAAAATCAATAAGCTCTACCTGGTTCAGCTATAAGTGAAAATATGGTAACATTTTTGGTGACTCACGCTGTGTGCTTTCCTACTAAACATGAAAACCAATTTCCTAGGCTTGTCCATTGGGCATGGAGTCACCTACAAACTAGGCTTATGACTTCGGAAACAGACTCTTAAATTTTGTAACTCACTAGAACAGTGAATAACACCTTGAAACCTATCAAAAGAAAAAATGCAAAAGGAAAACTACCTAACTGTGCTAAATCAACACTTACAGAATTAAAACCTCAATCTAAACTATAGTGCAACAACACTTATTGAAAGCATAAACCTAACCTAACATATACAAGGTAGATCATACCTCGAAACACCATTTGAGGTGAATCCCATTAACTGGGATAGGCAAGATTTCTCCATCCATCTTTGATAACTGGAATTCATTGTGCTCCTTGCATTCAGTAATGATAAACATGCCACTCTAGAAGTTGTCAAACTTTGTGTGATTTCCTGGCCTACTTTTCAATTCATCCCACTTGAGCACAACATCACCTTCTTTGAACACTCTTGGTGTTTCTTTCTTATCAAACACTTTTTTTTTGGAGTTGATGATACTCCAAAGACTTTATTACCTTATCTCTCGATTCTTCCAGCTCCATAAGTTGGGCATATCTAACTACCATTGGGTCTTCTTCTTGAAACATCTCCAGCTGATGTACAATGTCAAGAGTTGGAAGCTCCATAGATAGAGGCAATCTTACCTCTTTACCATAAACAAGCATATATGGTGAATTACCAGCAAACCTTTTGGGAGTCACTCTATCTACCCAAAGTGCATATTTTAAATTTGTGTACCAGGCTCTTTGATTATCCTCCATGGTTCTTTTAATGATCTTGATCAAATTAGGATTTGCACTCTCAGTCAAACCATTACCTTGAGGGTAGTAGTTTGAAGATGTGTTCAAATTTATTCCATGTTTAATAGCCCAATCATCCACTCTTAAACCCACAAATTCCAATGCATTATCTGAGATAATTGACTCAAGAACTCCAAACCTAATTACAATGTCATCATAAAAGTTCAATACAACAGTCTCATTTGCTTTCTTCAAGGCAATTGCTTTAGTCCATTGTGTAAAGTAATCAGTCATTGTAAGAACCCACCTGTGACCTACACTTGATGGTGGATTAATCAGTCCTATGAAATCAATGCCCCCTCTCATGAAGGGTTTCTCAACCTGAATTGGCTGCAAAGGTAAAGCTGGAAACCTCTCCTTTCTAACAAAAAGAGCACATTTTACACACTTTCTTGCCCAAGTATGGGCATCCTTAAACAAGCTTGGCCAATAATAGCCAACTCTCATTATTTTCCATGCAATTGTTCTTGGGGAAAAATGACCCCCTGCAGTTCCATCATGGAACTCATGAAGCACTTTTTCTATTTGATCACTATCAATACATCTTAAAAGAACACCATTGAAATCTTTTCTAAAAATAACATCATTGACTAGTACACAAGCAATATACTAGAGTCTAAAATACCTTCGTTTAGCTCTGTCAAAAAACTTGGTGGACACTCACCAGTCTAGAAAAAGTGAGTCATATCATGCAACCAACCTGTTGCTAATCTAGGTGCAACATTATGAGAATCAACACTGTTAACTAGAACATCATCTATTTATGTTTTCTTGTCATCTTCGGGTGCTGAATCAAGTTGTTCACAAAGCCCTTTACCTCTTACAAGCTTTGTGATCTTAATATCAACATCATACTAGATGACTTTAGTGATCCATCCAACTCTCTTCTAATTGAGATCCTTACTCAACAAGAACTCCTTCACACTTGGATGTGCAACCATTAGATGAATCTTATTATTTGAAACTAATGGTTTCAAAAATTTCAAAATCCTTATGACAACAAGAACATGTTTTTCAACAAAACTATATCTTAGTTCATAATCATCTAATCCTTGATTGAAAAAGGCTATTGGTTGCTATATTCCATCATTATTTTTCTGAACCAACATAACAGAAATAGAATCTATGCTACCAAAAGCATACAAAATGAAATCTTTCGAGAAATTTGGATTTACCAGAGTAGGGGCTATTGCTAAAGCCTCCTTAATTGCTTCAAAACTGTAATTAGCTTCTTTATTCCAGCTGAAATTTGCATTCTTCTTTAACATAGCAGTTAGTGGCCTTGAAAGATTTGCAACATTAGGAATAAAACTTCTTAAAAAATTGATTCTGCCAAGAAAACTCTGCAGGCCTTTCTTGTGATTGGGTAAAGGTGGCTCTAAAATGGATTTCACTCTCTTTGGATCAATAGTGACTCCATATTTTGACATTAAGTGTCCAAGAATTTTACCTTCATGAACAACAAATATACTCTTTTTCGGATTGAGGGATATACCATACTCCCTACATCTTTCAAAAACTTGTTTGAGATGTGACAAGTGCTCATCAACATTCTTGGAGAAAACTGTTATGTCATCGAGATAAGCCAACACAAGTTTATAAATCAAACCTTGAAATTCCATATCCATGGCCCTCTGAAATGTGGCACTAGCATTAGATAATCTAAAAGGAATTATTTTGTAGGCCATAGTGCCCCACTTTGTAGTAAATGTAGTCTTAAACTGATCTTCCTCCTTAAATAACACTTGGTTATAACCAGAAAAACAATCCAAAAGGGAAAATATTTCTGAACCAGAGACAACCTAGAGAGTCTACTCCATGGAGGGCAATGGGTAATGATCCTTCAAAGAGGCCCTATTAAGGTCTCTAAAGTCTACACATAATCTTATCTCACCATTTTTCTTTCTAACCAGTACAAGGTTAGAAACCCATGAAGTGTGCTTAATTGAAAATACGATACCCCCGTCAACTAACTTAGTCAGCTCATTAATCATCAAAGGATCAAGCTTAGGGTTTAAAGGCCTCTGCTTTTTCCTAAAAGACTTAGAATTTGGCTCTAACTTAGTTGTATGTTGGGCAATCTGAGGGTCAAATCCTTTCAGGTTAGAATATTGACATGCAAAAATATCATGAAATTCCTGGAAAATTTTAATGAAAGCTTGTCTATCCTCTGATGAACAATTTTTTCCTATCTTAAGGAGCTTACCTTTAAAGATTTACAGTTCCTCATAGTGCTTCTCTTTGACTTGAATTTTGGTTTTACTTTTCTTAACCTGATCATCAAAGTTGAAAATTGACTCCAAGGTAACTAATACCTTAGGTAACTTGTTTGTTTTCAGCTGTATGAGTTGATCATCGTACCATTGCTTCAACTTCTCTTGATTTACCACATAAAATTGATCTTCTTCAAGCAAAAAAGATAGAATTTTCTCATCACTGTCAAATAATTGCCAGTGAACATTGTTATCAAGAATTGAGGGTTTGATCACAACTTTCAAATATTGTTGTACCTTCTCCTTCTTGAGATCATTGGGAATATCAAACTATGCTCCAATGGTTGCAAGCCTATCTACTTGTTTGTTCTATTTTATGGGAATAGAATCTAGGTTAAAAGCACTAAACTCTTCTATCACATCTTAGACCCTATTCCTATAGGACTTCAAGGCATTGTTCTTAGAAACATTCAAGCCTCTTACCTGATTGGCAATTAGCTCAATATCTCCATAAACCTTTAGATAGTTTATTCCTCTTTTCCTTGCCCATTCAAGATCTTGAATAAGACCTTCATACTTAACAATGTTGTTAGAGCATGCAAAGGAAAAATGAAAAGCAAAAAATTACATGTCACCTTGTGGGGACACAAGCATTGCACCCCCACCAGCTCCATTTTTACTCCTGGAACCATCAAAATACATCTTCCAAAGCTCATCTTGTTGTTTTAAAAACTGATATATGCTCTTCTCAAGGTTTGGTACCTCTACATTAGGTTCATGCAACACATAGACACCGATACCAACATCATGAATAGCACATCAGGTTCACTTTAAGTTTGCAACTCATGAGCAACAACAAGCTTACTATCATTAAAAACAACACAATTTGTATCTGCAACACTTGGAACAACATTAATTACACTTGGATTATAAGTCTCAATATAATCCTTGGCCAATTTTTCAAACTTTATGGTGACCTTAGTTCCATATCTCATTCTAAACAACATATGTGACCAATCAGCAGATACATAACCTCTTATTTTTGTTGTAAAATCCCTTGACAGACACAAGTCAAAGAAAGGTGGTAGATCAATGACACATATATCTTGAGGAACTGAAAATTTTGGGCAAGCATGAAGTGTAAGGCTCAGATCTTTGATGACACCTAAGGTTTTAATTGAATTTCCATCTAACTGGACTACTTCATTCTCTAAAGGTTGATATTTCAATCCTAGCTTATCTACAATTTTATTTGGCATCACAGAGCTACTAGCCTCACTATCCACCATACATTTATGGACTAATTTCTTTACATAAAATAGAGGTGGCTTGACATCCTTACCTATTTCTTTACTCGGTTGTTTGTTGTCTTGAGGAGTGTTTGTGAAATTATCTCTAACTTGACCTACTGGTGGCTCATCAGACACTTTTAATTCAGACAAAGTAGTTTGCAATAAGACTTTTTGATCTGAGATAGCTAATGAATCCCACATAGAAATGGTCATATTCATCTTCTTCATATTTTCAATTATATTATAAGGAAAAATAGGTGTTACCTTTTGATGGGTCTTTGCGACAACAAGATCCGCTTGAAAGTGTGGTTGCTCCTTGGCAACAACTTGTGAATTCCTCTACAAAATGTGAGGTACTTAAGATGTGGATGGTTATGTAACTTCTCTACCTTTTCTTGTTGATTTCTCAACCTCAAGGGCTCTCTTGTTGGCTCTTGTGTTTTCTACAACTAGAGAACCATCAGTGTTAACTCCACATAATTCTTCTCCTTGCCAGTTTAACAGAGTAGCATCACTTGGAGGCTACTCTTGTTACTGCAAGAACTCACCATCAGGTACATTTGGTTGTGAGCTTGTAACATTCTACACCATCAACTCTTGGTTGATGACTCCACTTGAGCATGTAGCCTGATTATGTGGTTGGTTGCATGGAAAACACCATTCGTAATCTGTTGGAAGATTTTTTTGCACAAGGACAAGGTCCCCAACTGCACTAATAGGAGCTGGAGCATAAGGTTGAAAAGGCCTTGGGTTTACAGTTTGTCTTGGACCCTAAAAATTGCCTTGATAAGCATGTCTATTTGCTTGATATTGCTAGCCCTAACCCTAATATGGTTGACCTACCCCTTGGCTTTGCTGCTAGTAAGGTTGTCTATTCTAAAATTGTTGCTTCTTATTGCTTACCAACTCATTTCCAAAGGTCTGCAAGATATTTTCTATCTTTTGTTGGCTATTTTTTATCTTTTGTAGCTCCTGAGAAGGACGTGCAATAGTTGTTTCCTAGCTGGCAGTAGCTGGTAATGTTGGAATAGTTGGCAAAGGAGCAAAAGGAGGGATTTGCAAAGGCATAGAAGATTGAATTTATGGAAAATAGGCATTGGTGTCATAGGTTCTATTTTTCCAGCCTGAATTAAGGTATTCTTTGCCCTAATTGCTACATCATATGTAGTAGGTAAGGAAACACCCCCCATTGATTGTATCATAATGAAGATGTCACTGTAGGTCTCTTAAAAAGTACAAAAATGCATACTCGGGAGAAGGCCTTACCATTTCAGGTATCCTAAACCATGTCCTATGAAAACAAAAATTGAAATCAATCATTTGCTCTTGATGAGTTGTTTTAATCATTTTCAGTTGCTCAACCAAAGACAAGTGGTTTGATTTGTGTTGGAATTGCTTGTGTAGCTTGTCTCCTAAATCATCCCAAGTTGCAATTGTAAACTGTTAGGCCCCTGAACCACTACAAATCCTTCCCCTTACATGATGCAACAAGCAGCCTAACAACTACATCCTCCTGAGTTATGTGGTGAACTCCACATAACAAGGCTACATCTCTTATGTGATCAATAGGGGTAGTCTGATCCTCCCAAATAAAAATTGGTAAATTCTTCAAGGTATCCATTAGTATAGCATTATGTTGTGCAAGATTTAATGGACTGCCTCCATTAAAACCCACAAATGGTTGATTCCTCACCATTTGAACAATAGGAGGTGGATTAAACTGAGTTTGAATACTAGGAACATAAAATGTAGGTACAATTGGACCTGTAGAAATATCTACAATTACTCTATATGGGTTGCTTGAGGATGAACTTGCTATTTTGTAGCTTGGTGAGGCATAACAAGTATTACTCTGCCTCTTGGATGGTCTACCTCTCCTCCTTGGTGGTGAGAAGAAAGATTTCGGTCTAACACCAATTGGTGTAAATTGAAATCTCTTTGATGGAGGGGTTCTTTTTGTTGTTCTTCCTTGTCTTCTAGGTGGTGACAACTGCAACAACTTAAAATCCCTAGAGCTCCTTGTTTGTATTTTTTCTCATAAGATGTAACAACATGGCTCTATTGTTCTTCACTTCACAGAGTCACCAGATATGCTTCAAACAACCTCTTGAAAGGTCTAAAATCTATTGGTTGCACATCAAAATCAACAAACAACATAAAATTTATGTACTATCTTGATTAGATAGTCCCACCGAGCATGCCAAAAATTGTTATCTACTAAAACTTACACCCAAACTAAGTTGTGAAACTCACTTAGCTAGTGAAACATGGGAACATTCTCAAGTTGTGGGTCACCCAAAGTGAGAATGGGCCTTTGGATAGGTTAGCTTCCTAGTTGATTATCACTTATAGCTACTAATTTTGTGTAGGAAAAAGGAGAAGGAAATGCATGAAACGAAAAGCTGAAAATTAAAAGTGAATTGATACACTAAACTAAAAAGGACAATGAATACTAGAAACTTCAACACTAGGCTTAAACTGATAGGAAATGAGTTTGCACAATTCATTACTGTGTGTTTTTGCATAAGTGCTTCACTAAAGGGGTTGAAACAAAAACTAACCAAGTGGAAGGTTAACTTCAAAATCAACAAGAAATATGCATTCTTTAGACACAATTAGCAACCTACTTAAACACACTATTTGTAGAAAGGTATAACTTATGAGACCAAGCTAGAAGGAAAATATGAAAATTTTCACAAATAGCTTGATCGAATCATTTAACATATAGAAAACTGCAAAGAACAAAAAGGAAAGGATTTCATTACCAATAATAACCAAGGTATATTCTATATTTCATATCCAAAGAGTTACAACAATATTTCAAAAAATGTATAAGGACTTCTAGAAGTCAATTAGTACAAAAACTACATAAAGAAGAACTGACTCCAAAATGAGTAACAAAAGCAGGGTGTTGCCACAATAGTGGTTTACACTTTCTGATAGATCATGATTTTTGCTGAAATCGCATATTTTGGAAAATATAATGATTTAAGCCTTGAAAAGTTTCATTTAAAGGATTCCAATTGAAGAGGCTTTGATCAAACCACATTAGACCAAGCCCCCTTGGATAGAACCCTTCTAGTTTTAAACCATACCTGTAACGGAGTCTCCTTTACACCTATCAAAATGCTGATAAAAAAACACTTTTGATTTACCTTTTGTGGGATCAAATGAATTCATTTATTATTTAATTTATGTAATTATGTAGTCCTTATTACAAGATTCCAAAAAAGTATAATTTTAATTAAATTAAATTTTATTATTATATTTATTTTTTATTTCTTGTGAATGTAGGTTTTTCACTAAAAATCAAGCTCTATATTCTACACATGTGGAAAAAATAGTAGATTATCAAAGTAAAATTTTGAAAAATATGTTCAGGTTGGGTATTCATGTCCTTGATCCATTAAAAAATATATTGAATTTTGATACATACATAAAAAATTTATGTTGTATATAGTCCACCTATATCTTAATTATAATTGGTTTGACTTCAAAACTTGATTAAGAAAAAAAATTTAATAAAATACTATGAAACCAAATGAACTAGTTAGATATCGTAGTTACAAAAATAAGTTATGTTGTATATGGTGAGCATCACTCTTTAAAAATGTTGTTTACTGATAAAAACCAGTTTTCGAAAGTGAACATTTAGTTAAAAAAAATCAGTTCAATGTCTAGTTTGCCCAAAAAATTTAAACTAGTATTGTGGGATCACCCAACAATATATCCATCCACTCCAAGTAGTTCCACCAAAAAAGTTTCTAGAATCTTCATTTTTGTAAGCCTCCAAAAAGCCTAAAATCAAGCCACTAGATTCCATTCAAAAGAGCTCCAAATAGATGAAAAAGTCAAGCTTGACTTTGTCCAGCATGATGACACCCTAAACTGCCCTCAAAAAGCACTCAAAAACAACCAAAATTCCTATATACCTTCCACATGTTTGCAACTGATCATCAACCTCCTCTATATTCTTGGCATGTCATAAAGATAAGCATATCTTCCACTTTTCCTCATCACTAAGTCTTATGAACACATGCTCACATGTTTCACATTTAAAGGTAATGCTTTAAGTATAAGTGATTTATAAAATATCACTTAACTTAAGCATTTAACAATATAAAGAAATGCAAAAATAATCAAAGACCAAGCATTTGGTTAAAACTCTAAGAAAAAGGTATTGCTAAGTCAAAATGTGTATCAAACATGCCTAAGTCACAAGTCATAATTACAAATATAGGCATAAGACACAAGTCTTAGCCACAGTGATAATAGTTGTCTCACACACATTTTTAAACAAAGGTAAAAAAATACATATATCTTATCGGCCAAGATTAGGGTAGAAAACCCTAACACAAAACTGACAAAAAAAACTCAAAGCATTTCATTTTTATCCTACAAAACTCTAGAGTCTTTTGGCCGCTAGTTTAGGGTTTCATCGGAGGGTCTAACCATGCATTCCTATAGCTTTCTCCTAGAAAAACAATCTTGAGGAACTCTAGTAAGAACTTGTCTCTGAAGAATTTGCATTTTCTCTATTATTTTTTAAGAAAACTTGCTCGAAAATTGAGTTTTCCATTGATACTATGTAGTTCTTCTGTGATTTGATGATTTTATTGAAGATATTTTTGTATAAAATTTCAAAAATGGCCGTGAGCTTATAAATTCTATTGGTTTTTTGAACATTTAATATTATATATATATGGCCATGGGTATACATATCTTTGGGCATTCATTCTCTTTAATTAAAGCCCTAGCATTAAAGAGAAAGGTTTTACATTCTTTCCTACTCTGTTGTTCTTGGTCACAACCTCTCATTAGCATATGCTTTAAATTTTGGCTTCTACTCACAAAAATGCAATGGCCCATTTATTTCAATGGGCACAGGTATATTGTTTTCTTGAAATACACTTTATACTACTGCAAAACCTGAAAAAACTTGAAGCCTTTTGTTTCCTTCAATCTTTTAATTCACGGCCTGGGTTTTATGAAAATCTGGAAATACATGTATAAAACCCTCAGTTGTTTTATGATGATTCCAAAAAATAACCCTCATTGGGTTTCTGTGTGGATATTCTCGAAGCCTATCTATGTTCCATTCCAGTTTTTTAAACTTGACCATTTTAAAAAAAAATTGAATATTTCATTTCTATGATTGTTTCATGATGTTGGGCTTTCATTGCTATTCTCACACAATTTCCTTTGTTTAGAACTCCACTCTGATATTCTCATGTAGATATTTGCAAAGAAAAGATACCCTCCTATGTATTAGCTCGAGTTATTTGAAAAGTATCATATTTCATGCATTTTCTTGAAGAAAACATCTCCTTAATATGTTTCTCTTTTATTTTCCTATGATACTTTCTCTTGTCAGCATGCCATGACTTTGTCTTGGATAATTTCATAAAGAACTGTCCTTTCCAAAGTGATTGTCCTTACATTATCCATGACTGAACCCTTGGTCATTTTCAGGCTCCTATCATATCACTTTGTACATTTCCACCACAAAATATTTTGTTCAAGGACAATTACTCATCCCACTATCAACACACTAAACAAGGGATGTCATTTCTCAACAATGGAGAATCATACTTAATAGGATTTTTATACTTCTCTTTGAATTGTCTTTTAAAAAATCAATAGATTATCATATAACATGATGATTGTCTTGATGATATTATCATTATCCCAAAACTCACTAGCCCTTACCATGAACACCGCTCATTGTGTCAATGCATATTGAAGATCGTCTCTTTATTGTCATAAAAGACTCATGTACTGTCGACTTGAAAATTAGTAGTTGCCACTAATGCTTAATCATATGCTTTCCTTATTATGATTTGTAGTTGATCACTCTCCTATTGTGATTCTATTAAGTGAATACATTTCATTTAATGTCTATGGTTGCTTCAAGTTTAAGACCTGATGCTTGATACTCATTGTTTCTAAATGCATGTCTTGTACCCCTTCATACATATAGAATTCCTTATATGTAAGCTTGTAAGGCATGCCTGAAACTATTTCAATACAAGAAACCACATACACCCTTCATGCTTCCTTTAAATAAGTATATGTCACCTCTGATAGTGACAAAAACTCACTATCAAAGTTGATGTATGGTTGCTTGAAGGAAACATGAAGGACTGGATTAATCTGATGATCTCAATGCTTCTTAAAAACACTATAATGCAACATGTTTGGCTCAACCCTTGTGGGAGCCACATTTTAACCCACATATTGTTATTAGATGAATTTAAACAACAAGATTACTTTTCCTATAACTGCACATGAAGCAAACAAGTTAGAAAAAACATGTGCATATGGAAAATATGTTTGATTTTCCTGTGTTACCCGATCATCCTAATGATGTTAACTATTTAAATTCATTAAAGGATCATGTTGTATGTTTATAGATGTATGTGCATATCAATATTTAAGACCTTTCATTGCTCTAAATAAACCTTCCTTCTCAGATGCAGGAAATTAGGAGTGACAAGGACAAGACAACTGGACGCAAGACAAGCGAAGGACGAAAGATGATGTAGGGAAACTCAACTAGAACTAGTCATTCAGGCAATGACTGCTCTTTCTTCCTTTTTTGTGCATTCTTTTTCAATAATATCTATAAATGTACAATGTTTTCCTTCTTCTATTTTAAAGCAGTTAGTCTCACAGCTTGTGTGAGACCTTATACATTTACATTGTTAATAAAGATTACCTTTGAAAATATTTGTGTAATCTTTTGTATGTTACATGCATCTGCATGAATGCAATTTGATAATTTAATCTTTGGATTTTGTTTATGCACACATGAATGAACTAAAGTAGAGGTTAAAATGTACCTTTTCTTCTTTCAATTAAAATCAATAAGCTCTACCTGATTGAGCTATAAGTGAAAATTTGGTAACAATTATTATTATTATTAATGAGTGTATGATGATTTTTAGAGCAAGTTTGTAATTATTGCTAGTAAAGGGATAAGGACAATTATTAATTTTGAATAAATTTAGTAATATGTGGTTAATTAATAGTGAAAAAAAGTACCAAGGTGTGAATACTATATTGAAAAATCAATTTTAGACTCACTATGTAATTAAACTAGTCTAAGAGGAGGTAATTCATTTCCTTTGTATTTGAAAATCCAATAGGATAGAATGCCTCCAAGTTTCATCACTAGCCTTAGAGATTAACAAGGATAAATCCCCAAAAAAATATCTAGTAGACACTAAAGTAACATGAAACTAATTTCTTTATGGGTTTCCATTTCTTGTATGAGTGAATAGGATAACAAATCCTACCTAATATGGTTTTTGTAAAGGTAATTTGTCATTTGTGATCAATGTGGACATTGACCCAATTAGAATTTTGGTTTTTTCCATAATGAATAATAAAGGTGGTGAGTTCTAATTAGAGAACTTGATGTCCTTAGATGGAAGTGTTATAATTTAGGCTTACTAAATTAGGAATTATGTTAGAATTCCTTATTTATCGTTGAGAACTATTAATTGATTCAAATCATTTAAATGAACCCTTTTTGGTGTTAATAATTAATGAAACCATGATTATGAGGAAACTTGAGCATAGGCATCCCTTGAGAGACCATGTAAGGAGAAGTGTTTGTTACTTCGATCTCATTTGGAAGTGGGTAAAAATTTAGTCCTTGGAAGAAGGATTTCATTGTAACCTCAAGTCTATAGGGGGTGCTTTATGGGGGAATAACTCTAACGCTTTGGGGTTGTTTCTAATTTGTTTGACCTTCTCTCTTAGCAGATTTCAATTTGAGGCTGAAATGGGTATTAGATGGTTTTGTTTGAGTTATGAAAACCTAATAACTTGTATTTAATACATAATATTCTTCTATATAGTAAGCACAATGAAGAAATATATTGTTTACTTTCTAGACAATATTTGTTTGTATGTACTTGTTGGGTAAAGTCCATCTTGTGTTAGTTCTATGTAAATATTATGTGTTTGTGAAATATAACTTTTTATCTAGAGGTATCTATGTATAGGCTCGTGGCTTTATTGATTGTGATATATCTAGCTCACTTGATCATTATTATAAATCATATTATGTATGACCCACCCAAGTGTGAACTTCTAAGGTGTTCAAGTAGTGACAAGCAATCATTGGGCCGTGCTAATGATTGATGTCTAAATGCTACTTTTATGGATTAGATAACATTCACTTGGTTCACACATGAATACTTGTGATGTGTGTATGATCCAATCATGGTTGTACTAGTGTGATGTACATATGCTCTAATCACCATTGTACATATGATGTGTGTATGAGCTAGTCATTTTTATACTGTGATGTGCATATGAGCTAGTCACCTGGTGGATATGTGATGTATGCTATATATAGTTACTTGTGTGTGTGGTCTTTGGAATTATGGTATGATATAAGCCATATGTATTTTTGTATGTTTATACATTAAGGATTAGGAATTTTTGGTATGAGACCAACAATTGATGGAAATATTATTATCATTATATTATAATTTACTAAGTTTGTAGCTTATGCTTTATGCATAGTCATGGTTTAGAGGTTATATTATATATCTCATACAAGAGGAGAGAATGAACTTCCTCAAATATTTTTGGGTGAATTATGAAGCCTCTGATTTACCACAACCTTGGGATGTGTAGGTAGAGTCATCATGAACCTTGAGGTTCAGGCCTAGGTCTAGGGATTCCCATAATTATAGGAGCTTAGCACTTTTGAGTATAAGCATATAATTGGTGATGTTTATTTTGCATCACCATGGTGAATCAAGAAATTTTAAAATCAATGCTTCCATTTTAGATCATAGATGCTTGGTTGATTAAGTTGTTAGTTTAAGTGAAATAAAAAAATATTGTAGTGGTAAGGGGGCAAAAATTACAATTGGACCCTTATTTCTTCCATTGGACACCTGTGTTCTCTCATTTAATTAGCCTTGATTAAGTTAGGGGAAGCATAATTAATGTTCATAAACTCAGTACTTATTATATATAATTTGCGGAAAATTACACACTTATGACCAATAAATTGAGCCTTCAATTATAATGTCTTTAACACAACATTAATTCTATAAGTGGTATATTCTTACATGAATTTATTTCATAGCATCACTTTTTTCTTGATCCATTTATCAAGTTCATTCATTGAAATTGGTCTCAATCCTAAGTCTCCCTATCCATCACATTAAATCAATTTGTAGATGTAGAATTTACTAGGGTCATTTATATAGTTATGGATTTAAACCTCACTTTTTTTAATCTAAATTAATATTCAAACATTTTTTACCACTATCAATTGTGATTTGACCTAGCATACCTTTTATATTGATTTATTTGTTATTTTTTATATTTAAAGATATTCAATCAATCATTTGAACCATACATTATCTCTTAGGAATCTATAGATAGAGGAATGATCAAAGAACATTCAAGGAAATATAGTACCATTATCACACCATATATTAGCATACACCATCCTAGGATCATTACCACACTTTCTTTTTGTCCAAAATCATTTTCCCTTGGTTGTTTAATTGGTATATCTAATGGTTAGACTAAGGAGAACATGATTGTTATGATTTAAAATATTTAGGGAAAAGGTGTTTGTAAATACCATAGTTCCTTATTGAGACTCAAATATCAAATAATCAAGTTAAACCATTTTCAACCAGCCTCACCTTGGCCCTAACCTTGACCTCCAACTTTATCCTAGAACCCTAACTCTTACCCCAAACCTAATCCTAATTGAACATTATCCTAACCTGATTCTAAACCTAACCCTACCCAAATTGAATCATAACCCTAATCCTAACCTACCATTAACCCCAACCATAGTTGAACCATAACCTAACCCGAACCCTAATTAAACCCTAACCCTGACCCTACTTGAACCCTAATTGAACTCTAACCTTAAATAAACTATCACCAATACTAATTGAAACCTAAAGTTGATTCTAATTCTAAATCTAACCCTAATTATAACCATAATTATAATTCTAACATGAACCCTAATTCTAATGGAAACTTTAGTTCTAATTGTAACCTTAATTGAACCCTAACCCTAACCCTAATTGAAATCTAAGCTAAGCTAAGATAACCTTATCCCTAACCATATCCCTAATTGAACCCTAACTCTAACCCTAAACCTTATCATACACTAATCCTAACCTTGACCCCAAGATTTATCTTATAACTCTAACTTTAACCTAACCCTAGTTGAACACTAACTCTAACCTTAACCTTAATGCCAACATCGACCTTAACCTTGAATCCATATTTGAACCCTAACCCTAATTGAACCATAACCTTAATTAAACCCTATACCTGATTGACCCCTTACCCTAGTTCTCTAACCCTAACCCTAACCCTAAACTTAACCCTAAACCTAATTGTGACCTCAAGCTTTATCTTAGAATCCTAACCCTAAGTAAACCATAACCCTAATTTAATTATAAACCTAATTGAATTCTAACCTTACCCTAATTAAACTATCACCCTAGTCTTAATTGAATCTAACCCTCACTCAACCTAAACCCTAATTGAGTTCTAACCCTAAATGAATCTAATCCTCACTCGACCTAAACCCTAATTTGACTCTCACCCTAAATGAATCTTTTAACTAGAACCCTAATTGAAACATAAGCCTAGTTCCCTCAGTATAACCCTAACCTTTATCCTAATTCCAACACTAATCCATAATTAAATTATAATTCTAACTCAAACCAAAATTCTAAACCTATTTGTTATGATACAAAAATCTATGTGGCTATAATACATATGACTTGCAATAATCTATTATTTCAAACTATTATCTGAATTGCTCCTAAATTGATATTTGATAAATAATTTGTCGACTAACTAACAAGTACAATTGCAATAATACTACATAGACAAGTACTCCCCACTATGTGAAACTTGTTTACTTTAAAGAATGGTAATTAGTTTTATTCATTTGAAAAAAGATGATTTTAAAATTGATTATTACTTATTAAGTTTCAAATTTCATTTTTTATAAATAAATATAATAATTATATTGTATGGATAATATTTTAAACTAATGCAACCAAAGAAACACTTAACAAAATTGAGCCATTATTGAATAATAAGATCCAAAAACTTGAATTTTTTTTTCACATTAATTGCTTCTATTATTCATCCTCGCTGCTACAATGAAAGAGAATTATTTATACTAAAAACTAAAAAAAAAACCAAAATTATTGTTTTTTGGCAGTTTTTGGCATTTGTCCTATTTTGTCATTTTTGGTAATTCACATACATATATCCCTTTGAGCTTAGATTTTTCCTTAAAATTGTATAACACTAAGGTAAGACAAATTGTCAACTTACAATTCAAATTGGAAACATGAGTTCCAAGTTACTAAAGACACAACTTTCTAAAAGCATGAAAAAATAATAAAAGCTAATTTTGAGGGCCTAGATGAAAAATTTTGGCCTCGAAAATGTGTGAAAATCATACCTTGAAACACATTACTAGTATTTGCTTGGTTTAGTCCCAAATCCTGAGACCTGAAAATGAATGATTAAGTTGTATTTGGGTTAGTTTTAAATTGTAAAAATTGTTGACTATATGTTTTCTATTTTTTGGTGCTATAGAAATAATATTATTAGTTTTATCTTATTCTTCTTTTAACATTCAATAGGAAATAATGATATTGGTATAATTGAAGGTCTCTTCAAATGACTAAAATATATGAATCTTCAAACTTGAAAATTGAGTTTATGTAGTTTGTTTCAATTGCTTTCAACATGAAATTTGACATTGTGCAACATAGTTTTAGTGATTTAGGCCTAGAAATTAGTATCCTATTTTATGTGTTTTGAAATTGGCATTTTGTAGCCTGACTATGGTGCTTTGAGCACAAAAATCAGTAATCTATTATACTTTTCCTCTTAGAGAGGAAAATACAATCCACCATACATTTGTAGTAGCCCATCTTCCATCTTTTGTAGTCTGTTGTATCTCTCCTACTATAGATAGGAAAAGACCCTCCTTCAAATTTGTTGAGATCCGAGCATCCATCTTTTGCAGCCTATTTCAGATATGTTTTCCTTCAATTCTTAAGTCTCATCATTGTATTCTTTTACCTTGTTTACTAATTCACTCTTATTTCATTAAAGTGCACAATTATTCATGTTTCTTAATCAAAACTATTGTTTCAATTTGTCTTCCAAATTAGTTTTTTCATGTCTTACCTTAGTGCATAGTTCTTCGAGTCCATGGTTGAATACTCATTAAGGTCATTTGGCAGCCCTGTTTATCTTTAGTCATCTTTGCATTGGATTTATTGGTAGTGCATTATATATTTTGTTCTTCCATAGTTCTCTTATCCTTCTTCCATAATTATCTTTTCCTTCTTTTAGTCTTCCTAGAATATTCTATATTTTTGTACTTTTTTATTCAAATCTTATAGCTCTTCTTCAAGTCTTTCTTTTTCAAAAAATATATTTTTGAAGACTATCTTGTTCCATTCATGTAATTTCCTTTTGATATACTAAAGTTCATTTTTACTTAGTTTTGGACTCTTTTAGTGGAGTGTAATTATATATCAACAAATGTTGTAGTTTTAAAAAATCAGAAATTCATAAATTATTTATTTATTATCTTTTTTATTTATATATTATTTTATGTATTTCATTATGTCTTATTTGTATCTATCTATATTTTAGAAATTTTATATTTATTATGTTTATTATTGTCTACTATGTTAAAATATTCATACTCCACATTAACATGGCTATTCTCTTATTTTAAGAAATCCGTCAATGTGATATTAATCTTGTATCACACAAATTCGACCTCTAAAATTTAAATTTAAAACCAATGGAATTTCATCTATTAGAAAAACTTTCCTCCAAAATAATTCATACACTCAATGTATTATCTCATAAAATAAAGATTACTATAAACTTGTAGAATCTCAATGCAAGGTTTTTGAAATATCAAGCTCCCCAATTCCACTCTATATAATGACAAATTTTAATCCATGCTTCATCGATCCGTACATATCAAACTTACAAGAGATACTAAACTTTAGAAAGAAAGATAAAGGCAATGATAGCCAATGTCAACAACTACTTATGTTCTTCATTTTATAGAAATAAAGTTACAAAAAAATACTATGTTGTTATCACGTCTCGTGAAGTCAAAGAATATCAAACGGTTATAGGGGGAGTCATGGCATGAGTATGGGTGCCATACTAGTAAAATTAAGACAATTTTATCAGACAATAAAAGTTCCTAATGACTAATTAAATGAGAAGCATGGACACCATAAAAAACATGAACAAAAAGGAACATGGAGTTACCATCCATCAATGAATTCAGTCACACATATGGGAATGATGGTGTTGTGTCTAGATAGTTCCTACAATGTCATTAAAGTGATATGGAATTTTGGTCCCTTGATTGTCCAAAATTTCAAGTCACACGAAAAAAGAAAATGGTGCTAAGAGTCTATAAACCCTTGCAGCCCCTTTGCCTTTGGGAAAAAGTGTGAAAGAAGGGAAGAAAAGTTACATGGGATAGGAAAGGAAGATATTGGTGTGAGGAAAAGAGAATGGAGAGGGAAAAAATGATCTCATGGAATGCACAAATTATGGGATATGAATGAAATGAATTAGTTGAAAAGGCTTTAAAATATTTTTTATAAGAAAACATGGAAATAATGGTGCATGCAGGATGAATGAGATGTGACCCACCTTAAAGGTGTAATTTCAAGTAGTCTAAGTTAGGTGCTACCATGAGGGTGTGAGCAAAAAATATTAATAGGAGGAGAATAGAGTAGGAGGGCATCTAAAATTTGGGTGAGATAGATTTGGGGTACCATTGGGAACATTGTGTGATAGATAGAGGTGATTTAAGGGGGGATGACATGTAGAGAAAATCTAAGAATTATATTAACACAAAAGGAAAATACAAAGGAACTTGACATAGGAATAAGACGTGAAGGATTGGAAGGAAAAGGGTTTGATGAAGTATATACGCATGATCTTCTCAAAATTGATTTTTTGAAAAAGGCTTTAGAATATCTCAAGAAAATGAAATTGGCAGGAAAATTTACTAGATGTACCCCACATCCTTCATGCGTAAGATAAAATGGGAGATTTAGGAGAAGAAATAGACGTCTACTAAAGCATAAAGGAAGGAAATTTTGTTAGATATTAGAGTTGCATCTACCTTGGTAGATGTGAAAGATGAATCAAGAATATGGATCTCATGGAGCATAGTGAACAACAAAACAAGTAATAGTTTTATAATTAATTATATATTTTGTCTTACATAAGGATGCTTTTCTTAGAGTCAAAATATTTTCAAGATTGAACCTATCCCAATGTCCATGGGAAAAGCATTAAAAACTGTCTTATACACTATCTTGCCTTTTTGATTAAACCCATTTAGAATTTTAGGTATTACATAAGGTTACACATAGTGGAATCGATAAAGAATATGATTATGTTTCCTACTAAGACACAAAAAAAAGTTTCCAATTGAAGACTAATGTCTTTACATACCATGAAGATGATTATGAATATAATATTGTTGACATTTCTTTAACTACTGTAAAATTGCTAAAGAAGATTATAGATATGCACTAGCTTTAACTTAAGTGCACTATTTAAGGTATGGAGATGATTGATAGGTTGTCGTTAGGTCCTACTAATTTAGAATATTGAATGTCAATTAGTCAACTGGGCAGTGTCCAAGGCAGTTTACAGAAGGAGATTATTTGGATAGCTAATTTTATATTTTCTAATTTATTTTAAACCTACTGGAATTAAATTTAACCTAAAGTTGTTTACTACCTAACTAGAAAAGAAATCTTACTCTAAGAAAAACCAAAAATACTAAGTTAAAAAGCATAAGACAACTAATTTAGAAAGCATCATAAATAAACTAGAAAGCATCGAGATAAGCAAACTAAATAACTGATATACTATGGAAGTAGAAGCATAGGTAAACAAACAATGAAACATCTTTAAAGCAATAAAAGTTCTTATCAACTACAAAAGATAACTCATATGAATTAAAAAAGTGGTGCTCCAGAACTTCAGACTCAATTTTGACAGACTTAACTACTTCCTACTGAACAGTTATCTAACTTTTAAGTAAATAAACAACATAATAGTGAAATACTTATCTATCTAACTAACTTCCCTCGAGTGGACAGCTCACGGGTTTAACTTCTTCTCTAAATCACATGAGCTATGAATTCAAGAGTCTCTCTACTACGAACAGTCATAATCATTCATAATGTGACAGAGTATTAAAATATAGAAATCGGATAACTCATTCAACATAACCTTGAAAAAGCATTTTAACAACATAACAGTACTTCCTTCGTCTCTATTATTACTTTTGAAAATTACATCTTTTATAGATAACTCATAACTAAATCCTAAATTTAAGATGGCATGGATAGCCATTGAAAAAGTCTTTCGTAACTTAAAACTAACTCATGAGTCTTTAAAGCTTATAAATACATGAAGAAGGCTTGAGAAGAGCCATAAAGTTTTAATAACAAAATTTAAAGAACAAGACTAGATTCACGGTGCATCATCCTGGCATCTAGGAGTGGGTTCGCAGCATTACTCTTGAGGCACGTGTTGGTTAAAATTCTGCAACAACCGCTTGATGACCTGTCATTCCCTACAAAAATGCTCAAGTCAACCCATTAAACCTGCAGTGGAAAATTTATTCAATTGTTCAAAAGAAAGAAAGTTTGCATAATTTTATTTTAAAATAAGTAATTATTTCTCCTAAAGTTTAATAAATTGGCAGAGGCTTAGGATTGAGCTAGTAAAAGTAAGCTTCCCAGATTTTATTATGATGAGGTTATTTTTACCTCATCATTTCCTCCCCTACCTAATTTCTGGTAGGTCCTCCTACTCCATAGTTAAACCCCTAAGTCCTATTCCATTCCTCATAAAGAGTACTGAGATCATGTGCCTCCCTGGATGATGCATCAAAAGCTTCAGGGTTATGAATAAACCCTCTATGAAACATCACACTCTCCCTCCATTCATTGAAAAGTGTATCATTCTGAGCTAGAGGTAACAAATTTTGTTGGTGATTCCTCTCGGGTTCAGTATAAAACTGATTTTGTGCCCGGTTCCATTGGGAGGTAGCATGTTGTTGTTGATACCATTGTTGTTGTGGTTGATTTGTCCATTGTTGATTTCCCCATGCATGGTTTGTCCATTCAGGGGATCCCCAATAAGGAGTTCCCCAGTTAGGTTGAGGTGGAGGTGACTGATTCCAAGATGGAGTCCATTGATTATGAGCCCAATTATTTTGTGGCCTCCATGCAGAATTATGATTCTTTCCATAAGAGAAATTACCTCCCTGACGTTGGTTTAAGGCGTTTATCTCTTCTTCAACCTGAATGGTTTTTTTCTTAGTGTTCTTGATATCAAAAAGAAGCTCACACTAATTCGTTGGATGATTTTTCTCACAAAGTTGACAAACATTGACTTTGTTCAAGGGGCACTCATGCAACAGGTGTTTATTTTGACACCTAGGACAATAGATTGACAAGGTCTCTGGATTGTGAGTTTTAGCTTGTATACCTTCTAATGTGGTATTCAACTGAACAAGAATGTCCATTTTCAGATTTTCTATTTCTTCGCGGAGCTTCCCTATCTCATTAGACCCTTTAAAAAGATTGGTTTTGTGGATTCCTCCCTGTGTATGGGAGAAATTCTGACATAACTCACATATTTCCTCAAGGGTTAGTTGAGATACATCACCTTTCCCCATGAGATCAAGATTTCTCCTTGTGTCATCATCAAGACCTTTAAGGAAAATTGTTTTCAGGATCTCAACGCTAATGGCCGTTTCTCCACACCTTTTGGAGAGGAAGAGGAACCTATTGAGATAATCTTCTAAGCTTTCATCCTTATTCTGTCTCGGTTTAAACAACTCCTCCTTACGACCACATACCCTATAGCAACTTTGGTATTTTTGCAAAAAGACACTCTCCATCTTCCCCCAGGATGTTATACTTCTAGAACCTAGTCCCATAAAACCAACACATTGCTGAATCTTTTGAAGTCGACGAAAAGAGCTTCAACTTTTGGTTGTCATTCTTATAATCATAAGTTTGACACGGGACTTTAAATTCAAAGAGAAATTGGTTTGGTTCTTCCGAGGACAAACCACAGAAGGTTGGAAGGAAAGCTAGGGATATATTCTTCATTATGGTATCATCGTCTGCATCCAAAGTAATAGGATAGGTAAACATTCTAGGAGGTTGAGGTTCATTATGGTTAAGATCAGGGTGATTCAGTTCAGCCCTATGGTCTCCCATGATGTTTAGAGGAGTCCATTCTTCTAAGACTATTTCCTCAATGACTGGTTGTTCTACCAGTTGATGTCCAGACAAATAGTGGAAGGCTTATGGAGGAACAGGCTAGAATAATTCTTCAAAGGTATTATCGTCAGAACCTTAGGCCTCCCTTGAGATGATTGGTACGTATTTTGGGGGGGTCTTTGGTATAAAACGTCTGTGAGGGCCTCTTTTCCTGATCATGCAGAAAATGAAGCCGACTGAGAGATTTTTGGTATAAAACTTGGTATTCAAACCATCTCCTAATAACACTTAAGCACAAAGGCTATTTAAGGTCCCCGACAACGGTGCCAAAAAGTGATAGGTTGTCGTTAGGTCCTACTACTTTAGAATATTGAATGTCAATTAGTCAACCGGGCAGTGTCCAAGGCAATTTGCAGAAGGAGATTATTTGGTTAGCTCATTTTATATTTTTTGATTTATTTTAAACCTACTAGAATTAAATTTAACCTAAAGCCATTTACTGTCTAACTAGAAAAGAAATATTACTCTAAGAAAAACTAGAAATACTAATTTAAAAAGAATAAGACAACTAATTTAGAAAGCATCATAATTAAACTAGAAAGCATCGAGATAAGCAAACTAAATAACCGATATACTACGGAAGCAGAAGCATAGGTAAATAAACAATGAAACTTATTTAAAGCAATAAAATTTCTTATCAACTACGAAAGATAACTCATACAAATTAAAACAGTGGTGCTCTAAAACTTCAGACTCAATTTTGACATACTTAACTACTTCCTACTGAATAGTTATCTAACTTTTAAGTAAATAAACAACACAACAATGAAATACTTATCTATCTAACTAACTTCCCTCGAGTGGCCAGCTCGCAGGTTTAACCTCTTCTCTAAATCACATGAGCTACAAATTCAGGAGTCTCTCTACTATAGACAGTCATAATCGTTCATAATGTGAAAGAGTATTAAAATACATAAATTGGATAAATCATTCAACAGAACCTTGAAAAAACATTTTAATAGCATAACAGTACTTCCTTTGTCTCTATTATTACTTTTGAAAATTACATCTTTTATAGATAACTCATAACTAAATCCTAAATTTAAGATGGCATGGATAACCATTGAAAAAGTCTTTCATAACTTAAAACTAACTCATGAGTCTTTAAAGCTTATAAAACATGAAGAAGGCTTGAGAAGAGCCATAAAGTTTTAATAACAAAATTTAAAGAGCAAGACTAAATTCGCGGTGCATCATCCTGGCATCTAGGAGTGGGTTCACAAAAATTACTCTTGAGGCGCGTGTTGGTTAAACTTCTGCAACAATCGCTTGATGACCTGTTATTCCCTACAAAAATGCTCAAGTCAACCCATTAAACCTGCATTGGCAAATTTCTTCAATTGATCAAAAGAAAGAAATTTAGCATAATTTTATTTTAAAATAAGTAATTATTTCTCTTAAAGTTTAATAAATTGGAACAGGCTTAGGATTGAGCTAGTAAAAGTAAGCTTCCCAGATTTTCTTATGATGAGGTTATTTTTACCTCATCAATGATTATAAGAAATTTCATAGTTTAGAGATGATGGTTGTCCTCAAATATTATAGTTGAATTAAGATTAAAAATAAAATCCTTTATTTTGACATATATTAGGTTTGACAACCACTTTTTCTTGAGCATTTCTTTCAATTATGTTAGTGTTCTAAAATTGACTCTAAAAATCTGAAATGGCCTTAGAAAATACTATCATGTGTTCAATATTTATTATATGATATAAGAATGCCTCCTTATTATTGGATAGTTCACTATATCTTGAAGAAAAAAAGTTAAAGACTATGACAAAGGTTCTTACCATACTTATGAATAATAATTATAAGATAATGACATAAAGTATGAATTTTTATTTAATATGTCCAAGTAGAAGATTAGTGGTTGAGTTTTAAATATGAATTCTCGTATAATATTTGGTAATCATATCAAAGAACATGTTATGATATGGTTGTTTTCCTAGCAAGATAACATTTTCAATTACAAGAAGTATATTTGAGTGAATCTTAAATTGAACCTTTGTCGTACAAGTTACATTTAACATCTAGGTACTATTATATATAAGGTTTTTAATCCTGTAATGGTATGGGTATTCATGCATCTATGAAAATTAATACGATTTTCTTACTACTTGGAGGTTTTATAGATATCCATCTTCTATGTAAGAAGGATGTTTTGAAGTTTAACTTAATATTATGATATTTATATTTTTTTTCTTGACTATCCATGGTAGGTGAAGAATTTTAAAGGGGTATACCTTGTTAATATAAGAGTATTTGGATTTCATTTTAAAACAAATGAAATAAAATTTTTAAGAATGATATTATTGAGTGTATGATGATTTCAAGAATATGATGTTGCCCAAATATCTCTAGTATGACTCAGACATTGATTATGTTTACAGCAAGTTTGTAATTATTGCTAGTAAAGGGATAAGGATAATTATTAATTTCGAATACTTTTAGTAAGATGTGGTTAATTAATAGAGTGAAACAAAGTACCAAGGTTCAGCTACTATATTGAAAAATCAATTCTAGACTCACTATGTAATTAAACCAATCTAAGAAATGACAATTCATTTCCTTTGTATTCAAAACTCAAATAGGATAGAATTCTCCCAAGTTTCATCACTAGATTTAGTGATCAACAAGTATAAATCCTAACAAAAATATCTAGTAGACACTAAAGTAACATGAAAGTAATTTCTTTGAGGTTTTCCATTTTGTGTATGAGTGAATAGGATAACAAATCCTACCAACTATGGTTTTGTAAAGGTAATCTGTCATTTGTGATCAGTATGGCTATTGACCCAATTAGACTTTTGGTTTTTTGCATATTTTTTGCATTATGAATAAAAAAGGTGGTGAATTCTAATTAGAGAGCTTGATGTCCTTAGATGGAATTTTTATAATTTAGGCTTACTAAATTAGGAATTATGTTAGAATTCCTTGTTTATTGTTGAGAACTATTAACTGATGTAAATCATTTAAAGGAACCCTTTTTGGTGTTAATAATTATGAAACCATGATTATGGGGAAACTTGAGCATAGGAATCCCTTGCGAGACCATTTAAGGAGAAATATGTGTTACTTCAATCTCGTTTGCAAGTGGGTACAAAGGTAGTCCTTGAATAAGGATCTCATTGTAACCTCAAGTCCTTAGGGGGAGGGTTTATGGGGGAATAAATCTAAGGTTTGGGGTTTTTTTCTAGTTCATTTGACCTTCTTTCTTTGTAGGCTTCAATTTGAGGTTGAAATGGGTATTAGATGGTTTTTTTTTAGTTATGAAAACCTAATAACTTGTATTTAATACATAATATACTTCTATATAGTAAGGACAATGAAAAAAGAGATTGTTTACTTTATAGTCAATATTTGATTATATGTACATGTTGGGTAAATTCCATTTGATGTTGGTTCTATGTAAATCTTATGTGTTTGTGCAATCTAACTCTATATCTAGAGGTATCTATGTATAGGCCCATAGATTTATTGATTGCAATATATTTATCTAGCTCACATAATCATTATTATAAATCATGTTATGTATGACCCATCCAAGTGTGAAATTATAAGGTGTTTGAGCAGTGACGAGCAATCATTAGGTCATACTAATGATTGATGTATACCTACTACTTTTATGGATTGGCTAGCATTCACCTGGTTGACACATTAATACTTGTGATGTGTGCATGATCCAATCATGGTTGTACTAGTGTGATGTGCATATGATCTAATCACCATTATACATATGATGTGTGTATGAACTAGTTATTTTTATACTATGATATACATATGAGCTAGTCACTTAGTGTATATGTGATGTATACTAGATATAGTAATTGTGTGTGTGATCTTTGGAATCATGGTATGATATAACCCTGTAATGTCATAACATTGGACCCCTTGTAATTTCACATAAATTATTGCATCAACTTTAGTGCACTCCCTTAGAACTTGTGTAGGATCATTTTAGCCCCAACATTAGCCTTTTTCCCTTCTCAAGATGCTCAAGACCCCTTTTCAATAGCTACCTTCACGCATCATCTTTGTGTCAAACCTTGTGCATTTCCCGTTCTTATCATTTTTTAGTGTGATGTGTCTGGACACTAGCACACTGAATGAACATCCACGCGCTGCGCTAGCGTCCTGTGACCCTTCAACGTTCAAACAACTATTTTTGAGCATGTTTGCCACTTTTTGACAACTACTTTTGTCGATGGTAACAACTCGGGATGCCTTGCAACCGCTCAGGAAGCTTCTTTTTCCCCCTCTTTTCACTTCATTTGCTCTCTCTGGACCTCTCTAGCTTTGGCTCTAGCCTCTTCCCTTTGTCTTGATATCTTTCTTGCACAACTCCATACAAATTGCTACAATAGAACTCTCTTGTGTCCTTACAATACTCTTTGCAACTCCCTTGGCTTTGGTATCTCTATCTCATTTAAATCTTGTGCTTGCAAGCATATTGGGATTTATCACACCCCCCATCAATTGCATCTTTATCTCATAATAGAGGTTCTCCTCATTGAGTGGGGATTTCTTTTATCACTCCATATTTGTTTACTTCATTCACTTTCTCTACCTATTTGGTTGCTCGTGGAGGTGGGAACACCAAAACGAGGGTTTGATTGAGGCAAAACCCTATACAACCCCAACATTTTCTCTAGATCTTATATATGCAAGTGTTGAAGATATCCATTAGTTGGATGCTTCATTACTTGGTTTGTTATGAGAATTTTCTATCTCTTATTCTCTCAATCATTTAATTTACTTTATTCTTCGCTCTATTACTTTCCATTACTTTCCTGCATTCTAGAATTTCTTAGCAATTTGATTTTTAGTAGATGCTCTATTATTTTCTATGCATTCTCACTTTTCGGTTCATATGAGATGCCAACGCGCCTCTGGAATAAAGCGTTTCGTGCTATCATCCTTATTTTGCACTATTTTCCATTGCTCGAGAGCTCATTAGTTTGTCCAGAAAACCTTTGTGATTTACTCCTTTGAATTCTAGAACTCTCGCTCTATTCACTAAGGTTGTTTAGGGTAGTTCACCCCTTGGGAATCTCTTGAGAATAAAGAGACTCGTGAGTAGCGAATCTCCCTTCTCTACAAACCCCTATGTATTTTTGTATGTTTATGCATTAAGGATTAGTAATTTTTGGTATGAAACCAACACTTTATGGAAAGATTATTATCACTATATTATAATTTACTAAGTTCATAGCTTATAATTAATGCATAGTCATGGTTTAGAGGTGAGATAGATATCTCATACAAGAGGAGAGAATGAACTTCCTCTAATATTGTTGGGTGAACTATGAAGCCTCTAATTTACCACAAGGGGATGTGTAGGTAGGGTCATCATGAACCTTGAGGTTTAGGCCTAGGTCTAGAGAATCTCCTAAATAAAGGAGCTTAGAACTTTTTAGTTTAAGAATATAATTGGTGATGTTTATTTTTCATCACCATGGTGAATGAAGAACTTTTGAAATCAGTACTGCCATTTTAGATCATAGATGATTGGTTGATTAAGTTGCTAGTTTGTGTGAAATGAAAAAATATTGTAGTGGTCAAGGGATGAGAATTAAAATTGTATTAAAAAAAATTTGTGCCTAATACTATATACTTACAAATTTGTGTACCCCTCACTTTTGGTGTTAATTTTTTCCTTTTGGTGTTATCCGTACTAGAATCAATTTGAGCAATTTTTTTGTGTTTTTTCTGTAACAGTCTTGTTCTTTTACATGGTATGGCTCTATACAGATTTTGTATGACCTTCACGTTCTATGATTAGAAATATAATTTAGTTATCTTTCTTTTAGTTTGGGTTTGGTTAAATTTCATTAATTTTAGAGAAAGTTATAGCATATTTCGTAATAGGAGGTTTGAATCTGCCCTAGGGTTTCTAGTTTTGGGGAAAATGGCATAACTCTTATTTCCACCATTGGATTTTGATAACAATTGGAGGAAAGGTCTGTAATAATTTCATCTTCAGTCGCACCAGAGAGATTGGCTAAATTATTTTATTTATGAAAGTAATAGGTGATTTTTCCTTTCATTTGCATGCATATTTGCCTAATTAGGCCTAGTCAAGAAGCGAGACAGTCAATTTTTAAGGAATTTCATACAAAGAAACCCTACCTTATTTTTTTCTATGTATAAAAATGCCAAATTGGATTCCTAAATAGGTATCCTTTTCTGTAGATTAGGTATGGGTCAAAATATATGTCCAATTTTCCTTTTTGAAAGGCTATAAGGAAGACCAAGGGTTTGTGAAGGAAAACCCACATTTTGATGAACAAAGGCACTTGTTTAAGGTTGTTTTTAGTTTGATTGCCCTTGCTCTATATCAGTCCCCTATCCCATCATATTTCTACTTTATTCTTTGGATATATTGGTGTTTCATTTGAATGTTTTGACTATGCAAGGGTTATTGGCAAGATATAGAGGGTTGTGAGGCACCACATATTTAATTTGGGTCATTATAGACCCATATATTCGTTATATACCACTTAAATAGCCTTAAAAAACCTTTAATATTACTAAATAATCTATAGCAGTATAAAATGTTATGGAGGAAAAGGTAAATTTGTGATAATACGATAATTAAGTGTTATTATGAAGGGATATGATGGGAAGGAAATATGAAAAGAAATTAAAAGGTTGTATAAATAAGGGAAAAGTGAGAGATAAGAGTATGGAATCATGGGGAATAATTTACATTAATTATATGTGAGAATAAGGAAGATGAAATGTATAAGGCATGAAGAATTAATTCTAAGACATGTATAAGTCATTAACGTATAGTAATATATGATTTTATGGTTGTATATATATGAATGTATATAATTCATTATAATTTGGTTTATATTAATCGCATATCTAAGTTCACATTTTTTATTGTATCACACCAATGTTTGCTATATATAATAGAATATTAAACCTTATACTCCAGTCAAGGTTTTTCTATCAACAAGGGTCATGGGCAATCTTTAGTTAGGATATATTTATCATTGTAGACACCTAAAATGTGACCTTATCCATCCACACCTCATTTTAGCCTATCCCAGCCTATTAATTAAATAAATCTTTATTTATTTAATTAATCTAACCTTTATCCTCATTCCTCTAAAATACCATAACCTTTCTTAAGTTAATTAATCCTTGATTAATTAACTTTATCCCCATCCTAATCATCATTTTCCCATTCTTTGATTTTTTACTCCACCCAAGTTAATGAACCTTAACTCAAGCCATCTTCATTAATAAATTAATCCTTGATTAATTGATCTAACCTTCATTTCTAATCCTTGATTTAACTGATTAACTCAAGCACACCTCCCTATTTCACCCATTTCCATCTTGTGACACTTGTCACAAGGCTAATCAATCCTCATCCTTGATCCAAACCTCACCTTCTCTATTAATCTCAACCCTCCATTAGCCATTCAATCCTAGCCATTGATTCCTCTCACCAAAATTCTATATAATGAGGCCTTGGCTCTCATCTCTCATAATACACACTCTTCTCATCCTTATATTGTCCAAATCCTCGTCAAATTCATCTATATCCATATCATCATCATGCTAAAATTATGAGCAACTACATCCCTTATCAACATTGGAGAAAATCTACAAGAATTGGTGCTTCTTGTGAGCTCAATCTATAAAGAGGAAGGAGCAATAAAGGTATAACTTATTAGTTTATATTTCTTATGCATTTTCATCTATTTCTATCATTTACCTTCTTATTCATCTTTCCCATCTTCATTTTGGCACGCCTAGTGGCTTCCCAAGCCTTTTTACTAATGTTTCATCAAGTTTATGTGTGTTGTGAAGTTACAAGTACCATTTTTGAGAAAATACTACAAAGTGGCACCTAAGTGGAGACTTATGGCACCTAGGTTCAAAGTCATGGTGCCTGTGTAACCCAAAACTACGCTTCCATTTTTTGATGTTGTTATCATCATTTTGAGTGCGATCTAGGGTTTATTTGGCTTCTAACATTTTTTTGTACATCTTCATTGTCCTAAAACTTTTTTTTTAGGTTCATCCATCATTTGTGTGCTTAAAATATGTGTTTTTCAAGTTTTGTGAGACTAGGCTTTCATACAAGCATTCTAGGTCACCTAGGATCTTATTCATTTTGAGCTCATTTTCATTACATTTGGGGGCATATTTTGGCTAAATATTCATGTTTTTAGGTCCCCCATATGTTCATCTATCCATTTCCCCATTTGGGTCATCACAAAACTTCATTTTTTGACCTTTGAGAGTCATTTTTTAGCACTTTCTATAAAATGGTGTCTAAGTGCAAAATTGTGGCACCTCTGTTCAAAATTGTTGCGCCTCTATTTTAGGGGACATATTTTTAGGTTTATCAGGTGTTTGTAGCATCAAATCGTTTAGTTTTAAGTCATTACGTGCATTTTTAGGCCATTTTCTCAACTGGGTATTAGACAAACATCAAATTTTTACCTCTGAAAGCTATCTTTTTGGCCCATTTTACAAAACTATCCCTCTATTCACAGAATGGCGCTTCTATTTTAACAAAAGCACAACTTTTTTGAAAAATGGTGCCTATGTTTTAGAATGCAACTTTAGGTCTTCTTTTAGCTGTTATTTGCATCTAATCATTGTTTTTAGATACTAATGCATGTTGCAAGTCTTTAATGGTCATCTAAGGCACAAATCATCACATGTCTATGCTTATTTCATGCTATCAATCATTTTATGTGATCATATTATCATCTAACCACTTCTTTTGCAACTTGAAATCGATTTTGAAAGGCAAAAAATCATCAAACTACTAACATTTTCTTGCAAATTTGTTTGTCCGAGGATTTTTTTTTCCACTAATCTAGGCACATTTTATTTCTTAAGGTTAATGAACTTTTGTTTGATGTGTCTTTGAGTGAGTGGTGTGTATGCTCTCCTCTCGCACCTAGTGTGATCTTGAGGATCAAAAACATCACTTACCTCTTTTCTTTTTCTTTTCATCCCAAGAAACCCAACATGTGTATGCTCTCCCCTCGTGCTTCATGTGATCTTGGGGATCAAAAACACTTGCATCATTCCTTTTATGGGGCCTTCCTAGGGATTTCATCACCCTAGGAGATGACTCCAAATCCTGTGTTTCAACGGAGTATAAATAGTGGGGTGTGAATTAAAGACAAGCCTCTTGGAAGTGGAATTTTGTCAATTGGGATATGCCTCCAAGAACTTTATACCTCAGAGAAGTGAAGGTGGAGAGTGGATTAACCTCTCCTCTCGGTTGTTTGACATTGTTCCCTTTCATTTATGGATTTGGGCCTCACGTACCCTTGAGGTATGTAGAGGACTCCCTAGCAACCTTATGTATCCTCAATTAAGACCTTTCGACCATAGGTTAGTGTGGTGCAAGGGATGCAGATTGTACCTGTTGCTAAACAGATTGCACCTGAATGCTTGAATAGTCAAATTCAAAAATCTATTGAAACATGGGAACTAATTCTAGGTTGTGGGTACCCTATAAGGAATTAGACCTCCAGATTCTAGGCTGGTTCCTATATATTTTTTCCTCATTAATAACTTGAATCTACTTGGGAAAGGGAGAAAGAGATTAAATTTAAAGGTAGAACTATAAAACTTAACTATGGTGATGCACCTAATTGGAAATTTACGACAATAAATTAATTCACAACTAAATCTTCAAGAGCCTATTTTCACAACTCAGATCAAACAACTCAACTGCATAAATGATTCATAGAAAGGCTAGATAAATCATTCTTTATGAAGGAAAAATACTTTCACAACTTAAAGAAATGAATATATTATGAGCATAATTTATGACCTGCAACTAAGAACGTCTTTTTTGTGCACATGCATTCATGAATGTGATAGAAATTTAAAGGTTTTGATGTGAAACACATTAAATTTGCATCCAAAACATTCATAAAAAACAACACCTGAATCTAAGAAGGCTAATACCTAACTCACAATGATAACAGAAGGAAAACTTTGCAAATTATACGCTAACATAACTTGCAAACCTGCTACTGTATTAATCTAAAAAAAAAAATTGAGTTACAAATAATTCACTTTGTAGAATGCAAAGGATGAAAAAAAAGAACTAGGGGAAAAAAACTAAGTTTCCCCAATATATACAAGAGGCATGCACAAAGTAGCCAATAATAGAAGTGAAAGCCAACCGAAGTAAAAATGATAACTCCAAAGCTGAAATCCGAGCAAAAGAGGAAACCTTGATAAAAATAGCTCAAAAATGGAGCAAACTACTCTGTCTGCTTAAAAAACTTCACCTCTCCATGCACATGACCAAAATATTTGTGAACTGAAGAAAAAACCCTATCCGCATGATCCGATCAACTGAATCTAAACTCCACTTTTAGCTTTCGTAAGCTATGCATGATCGAAATAATTTAATAATATGTTTGCTCTAAAAATAGTTAGAATTAATTAAATGATTACAATTTATCATTTAATTAGCTTAACTTTACATGGATGAGAAAAACATAACATTAAATTAATGCTACCCTCCTTCAATATTCAATATTTACTTTCTTGGTAAATATTATAGTGAAAAACAAAAAAGACCTTTTGAGAAGCTACAAACTTTCACCTTAATATTGAATTCCTTTTTTAGAAGACTTGGAGTCTTCGTTGAGTTTGTCCATGCATAATATTAAAAGACATCACACTTAGCAAAACCTTTAAATCGACCATCACCATATATACTCATTGATCCATACATTATCATTAGGATCCTTGACTTGTAAGTCATTACCACGGGCCAAATAAGATGGGATGATTATTTCAAAAGTCAAAAACTAAAATCCATTACTTGGAATTAGGGATTTGGTAAAAACAATCGACCCCTAAAAGAATACCTTCATTTTTCACTTTGACTTGTTGGAGAAGCTTCATGAAGAAGTTGGCTACCATGAAGAGAGCTTGGATGGAAGCTTGAAACAAGGATTTTCACCATCTCTTTGCCTTATTCTGGTCGACTTCTGTAAACAGACCTGGTGAGCGTTTTGTGATTGAGTTTCCTTTCAATTATTAGAGCAAAATAAAGGCCAAAAAGGTTGCAGCTAGCATGGATTCATCTTTGACTTTTATGTTCATTTTTCTGTTCTTTGTGGTCCTATTCCTATGTTCCTTCTACTCACTGGCCACCACGAGAGGGTTAGAGTTGAATTTAAAAGCTCCTGTGAAGGCTTTGGTCATGGCTTGTTTGCCTTCAGCAGGCAAACAATGGTAAGCCTTTGCTTCTTCTTGATTTCCATTTCTTATAAAGCTTACAAAAGCTCAAAGATTTTGACAGGCCGTGAGCTTGATAAGATTCCATGATGACATTTATGAGCAAAAAGCTCTCTCCAAGCCATGACCAATTATGCACCAAAAAAAAATGGTTTATGTTATTTTCTGGGCTCGACCCAAGAGATCATTTATATATTTAACACTTCTGAAGCAAAAATCTCATAGGGGTATCTGATAATTTTGAAGAAATCACCCCTACTTTGTAATTTATGTTGGAAACCAATGTTTCCACTATCATATGGATAAATTTGAGTTTCAAATAAAACCTCCATACAAGTATTCTACTTTCTCCTGTGGTTTTCTCATGAAACCCTCACATGGGTATATGATATTATGAATAAAATACATTCATCTCAATGTTATACGTGCTTGTGGTCCTTGGCCGCCATTAGAGGTTGACTTGAAGCTTGATTTCAGTAAATAATAGTGAAGAACCTGCAATTATATCCCTGTATCTCTACTAGAGATGAAATATAAATAATTTTGTACATAACACAAAGTATTATCTGGTTTTTAATAAGTCTCATCGTGACTAGGCCATGACCATATGGTTTTTGTATGCTCCTTGTGAAACCTCCATGTGGGTCCTTCATTCTAGCCGCTTCATTATCATATTCCTAGTATTCTAAATGACTCTCTCCCTTTGAACCTTCA
>CM021101.1:222372651-222386018 GCA_007115665.2 Sequoiadendron giganteum
AAATATTGCACAAAAATAAGTACTTAGCAAAAAAATTTTAACATCTTGTGTACCTTTTGGATTTGAATTTACAATTTAGCTCTACTTGTATGATATGGTAGTGAAAAATAGGTAACAAGTACCAAGGTGTTTACTCGCCAATGGTAGTGGTTTCGAAGGTTGAAGAGATCAGAGACACAAAATTTGGCCATCAAGATCTCCTTGACTTCGTCAAAAGAACCAAACAAAAGCCTCTTGAAGACTCTTTGAGAGCTATTGTGCACAATAATCTTCATCTGGTTTCTTCATTTCCAACTGTTGCACATCACATAGAGTTTATTCTCCAAGTTGCTTCTCACTATATTCGGGAGAGAAAAAGCATCATTAATTCTTCCAGACATGAGGTTTTGAGACAAGATCTAGACTTCTTTGACATAGTTTTCAAAATCCTGCAAATGGAAAAGTATGTTGACATCTCGATACAATCAACACAGGAGGTTTATGACTTAGATCCAAATAAGGCAGTGTATCTGATAAACAATCAATGGTTGAAGGAACCTCGACATACTAGTTCTAGATGGCCGAAAGGGATTCCTCGAGCTGACTTCAAAGAGGACATCAGAGACATGATCATACTTTTGAGCAGGGTGAAAGGATTGCCAGAAAATTCCCATTTTTGTGATTAGATGTATGAATACATTTGAATTATAAGAAGACATAAAGTTCACATTGAATGGGGTAAATGGATCAGTGATGCAATTCATGAGCAATTGTTTAATGTACCGACTACCTTGAATTTATACATGACTTCATACTTGGTGTATGTTGCAACTGTGATGAGACAATTACCAGGCCTATCCACAAAAGGGAACTGACTTTCTACACCAATCTATTGTTACTTTTACTAGTTGGAATTGAAGGAGAGCCATCATCATTTTAGGAGAGTCACTAACGCTTTCTTTGCACCTCTTCTTTTCAATTTTGATCCAACTCTCGAAAGAAAGAGAGTATCAGATGAGGCTTACAAAGTGGTAAGTAAGGTCAGATGCATATATCTTCAATTCCTGACTTTTACTTACATAAGGGTAGGATGCTATATCGACTATCCTTACTTGTTGCCCATATATCCTTCAGACAAGTGGATTTTGATGTAGTTATGCAGACAACTGATCTCAGTTCACCTAGAACATCAAAGGATTCATAAACCTAGTTTTAAGTTTCCAATGACAATCGGTAGATATACCATCAAAAGTGTGCAAAAGGAAAAATTAGTTTATGCTGAGATGCAGATCATGATGATTAGGAACTACAAATATAAACTTGATTTTGATTACCGAGATGTCAAAAAGAAGATGAAAAAGGGGCACAAACATGGAAATCACTTTGAAAACATTTGGGCTGATTGTAGAGATGAAGAGGCTATTCCTAAGATGGACTGGTGTAGGTTGACTGTTCAAAATATCAAAGATCTTGGTGTTGATGATTTACTAGAGGACTTTACAAATCCTGGTGACATCCTAAACGCTGCCTATGAGGAACAATAGATCTTCAAGAAACCTTTGCTTGCAATTCAATGGTCATAGAAGGAGAGCATTTCCATCAGAGAAAGGTTAGCCCCAATTTTGGCTAACATTGTTGAATGGTTACATAAGCATGGTTTTCAGATGAAATATTTCATAACAGAGTTAGAAGGAGAAGAGTCTAGAACACAGGTTAATCTACACCAAGAACCACGCATCAAAGACATATATGCGGTTATTCCTACTTCCTTGAGAAAGGGTCCTAAAATCAGATTCACTATTGGCAAGAAGAATGTTCAAGCCATCCATGAGGATGGGACTATAGAATCTGAACCATATCGCTCAAAAGGAGAGAAGCCTATTTCTGAAGAGATAGATTCTGATAATGAAGAAAGTGCAAGTGATCAATCCACTGAAGAAGAAGATTCGGAGGAAACAAACTCCAATGAAGAAGAACATTTAGAAGATGAACACGAGTCTGAAAGTGATCAAGAAAGTGAGAAAGAGAAAGAGGATCAGGAAAATGATCAATAGGAACTCAGGCCCGATGAAGAACAAGCTATGTCTCCACTTGAGCATGTAGTTCAATATTTTCCCTAGTCATCATCACCTATAATTTCAAGCGTTCCTCTTACATTTCCTATTATTGACATTCCTCTGCCACCTCTTTCCACATTGCCTATTCCTACATCTACCATACCCACAATGGACATTTCACTACCCCCCGTAGCATCAATCACACTAGATGTTCCTTCAATGACGAGTGTTCAAATGGTTGATGTTCCTTCAGGTTCTCCATCATCCATTCCAAGCTTGTCTTCACCATCATATAATCTCAATTCCGAGGCAGAATTTAATAGATTCATGAGTGACTCTTTGCAAAATCATGTCAATGTGTAGGTTTCTAGAACAATGATGACAGATACCTCACCGATTGTTTCCATACCCGTTCTTCCATCAGAAGTGGCAGTAACAAAAGAATTGATGGTCAACCAGGAATAATTTGTCTCCTCTCTTCCCCCATGGTTGGTATCTCAAGTATCAAAATGAAAGAAGCAAATGATTTCTCCTGAAGAGCTTGATCTTGAAGAAATACCTCCACCAAATGCCAAGGGTAAGAAGAAAGCAAAAGTGTACTCACAGCTTCAGGTTGACAAAGTAGGTTAGAAATATGTAGAGATTGGCATTCCACATCAAGAGGAAGGAGATGTTAATATGGAGGATTATACAGTAACTAGAGTTCATCTTGACAAGGCTACTAATGAAAGCGCCAAGGCAAATGCAAAAGTAACGTTGAATATATTGGCAGATAGACTGGACAAAATGGACAAGCTTGTGATCTATACAAAAAAAGGGCAGAGAATTATGCCTCTATTGTAAAAAATCTTGTAGGATCTACAAGTAATGCACAACCATTAGCAATGGTAAGTCCTGAGGATCCAGCTATCAGAAAGGCTGAAATATTTCTCTCCAAAGGAAAAGCGTTGTATGACTTCATTAAGAAAGTTGTAGAACACAGTTCTCAAATTATAATTGCCACTGATGAGAAAGCTACCCAAGTAGCTCAGCTCAAATTAGAGCTGGATAAAGAAAAAATTGTTCTTTCTCAAGAGCTCAAAGACATAGAAAAATGCTTGTCATTTTAGTCACAAATGAAATAGGTAAAGCTCAATAAACTAGTGGAAGCCGGTGTTATTCCCGACAAAGAAAAATATGTTGAAGTAAGGAAATTTTTGAGACATCATATTCAGATGATCAAATCCCTTAAAAAAGATCTTCACCAGGTTTAGGAAGATGTGGAAGAACATAGGATTATTCTTGAAAGAAGGGTTTAAGAGTTGTCGGGAAAGCTTCTTGAAGAAGACTATATCTTCCTTCCAGCTGCAAAACTATCATAGATCTTCAAAGAAGCCATCATGGGTTAGATAGAGAGTGTGAAATTTTTAGATGCCTCCATAGATGACCTATGCGATATCAGGCTCACCCTTGATAACCTTAAAACACATCTTGACAGGTGCAAGAAGGTTCTTTCATCTGCCAAGAGATCATTCATGAGGATTCACACCATTGTGGATTATACCGTTGGTCCAGATGATAAATTCAAGTAGGACACCAAGAATAAATATGAAGACTTCCATGCCCAAGCAACGAACCATGAGGATTCCTAATCTCCCAGTGTTGAATGTTTTGATGCATTCCCACATGAATTTTGTAAATAATTTGTGACATCTTAAATGTCTTTTTGTAAAGTGTAATTACACCAAAAATATGAGATGTAACTTCTAAGAGAAAAAATACACTTAGTTAGGTTAGGGTTTCCTATTTTTTTTCACCTAATTTCCTAAATTTACTCATCTCTCTTTTCTATATATATGAGAGATCTCTATTGTAATAGTTACCTTTTGATATTTTGCAATGAAGTGTTGCTCCTTTGAAACAAGCATTGAAGCTTTATATTCAAGTTTATGAATGTAGATCTAATCAATAAAGAAGAGGATTGCATACCAGACTTTGTGTTGGGATCAATTATCTTATGGTTTGATTATATCAGTGGTGATTAGTGTATGAGATCTTAAGGGCTTCAAGTAGTTTATATAAACTTTGTGCTACATCTATTATTTGGATTCGTTTATGTGTGAATGTTTTGGTTGAAAGATCTACAAGACTTTGTGCTTGTAATCGTTCATGTGGTTCAAGGAATTGTTGCATCTAAGAAGACTTTGTGCTTCTAATGTGACAAACGATACTTCTACAGATTCAACAATGAAAAAGCTACGAAACGAATTTGTGCCTTCATGAGCTTTCCCTTTTTCGTTTTCTTTTTTTATTATAAATCATATTTGGTGTTTCTATGCTTTGCTTTGACAAGATAGAGATATCGACATTACTGTTGTTTGTTAAGTTTCAGTTATCAGATCTAGGACTTTTCAACTATGAAGCATTGTAAACATCTTCTCTAAAAAAAGAGAGAATTATGAATGTAACACACCCCCCCTATTTCGTAAGTGTAGTGTACATATTGTAAGTATTTCATTAGTTTTACTATAGCTTCTATTAGAAGTAAGAAGGGAGCCTCCCCTTTCTAAGAGGAGAGATTATATCTCACACATCTATGGCTGAAATCTAGATAACCTAATCTACTGTAAAGTTGATTATATTATTTTCACCCAACACAAACAAGGAGCTCTAGGGATTTTAAGTTGTTGCAACTATCACCACAGAAGACAAGGAATAACAACAAAAGAACCCCTCCATCGAAGAGAGTTCAATTGACATCACTTGGTGTTAGACCAGAATCTTTCTTCTCACCACCAAGGAGGAGAGGTAGACCATCCAAGAGGCAGAGTAATTCTCATTCTGCCTCACCAAGCTACAAAATAGCAATTTCATCCTCAAGCAACCGATATAGAGTAATAGTAGATATTTCTATAGGTCCAATTGTACCTAAATTTTTTGTTCCTACTGTTCAAACTCAAGTTAATACACCTCCCGTTGTTCAAATGATGAGGAATCAACCATTTGTGGGTTTTAATGGAGGTAGTCCATTGAATCTTGCACAACATAATGCTATACAAATGGCTACCTTGAAGGATTTACCAATTTTTATTGGGGAGGATCAGACTACCCCTATTGAGCACATAAGAGATGTAGCCTCATTATGTGGAGTTCACCACATAACTCATGAGGATGTGGTTGTTAGGTTGCTTGTTGCATCACTTAAGGGGAAGGCTTTGCAATGGTTCAGGGGTGTAACAGTTGGTAAGATTGCAACTTGGGATGATTTAGGAGACAACCTACATAAGAAATTCCAACACAAATCAAACCACTTGTCTTTGGTTGAGCAACTAAAAATGATTAAAAGATCTCCTCAAGAGAAAATGACTAATTTCAACTTTTGTTTTCAGAGGACATGGTTTAGGATACTTGAAATGGTAAGGCCTTCTCCCGAGTATGCATTTTTGTACTTTTTAAGAGCCCTACAATGACATTCTATTATGATACAATCAATGGGGGGTGTTTCCTTACCTACTGCATATGATGTAGCAATTAGGATAAAGAATAGCTTAATTCAGGCTGGAAAAATAGCACCTAGGCCACCAATGCCTATTTTCTAGAAATTCAATCTTCTATGCCTTTGCAAATAACTCCTTTTGCTCTTTTTCCAACTATTCCAACATTACTAGATGCTTCTAGCTAGGAAACAACTATTGGAGGTCCTTCTTAGGAGCTATAGTAGATAAAAAATAGCCAGCAAAAGATAGAAAATATCTACAGACCTTTGGAAATGAGCTCGTAAGCATTAAGAAGCAGCATTTTTAGAACAGATAGCCTTACCAACAGTAGAGCCAAGGGGTAGGTCAGCCATATCAGGGTTAGGGCTAGCAATATCAAACAAATAGACATGCTTATCAAGGAAATTTTTTAGGGTCCAAGATAAACTATAAACCCAAGGCCTTTTTAGCCTTATGCTCTAGCTTGTGTTAGTGCAGTTGGGGACCTTATCCCTGTTCAAAAAAATCTTGCAGCAGATTACGAATGGTGTTTTCCATGCAACCAGCCACGTAATCAGGCTACATGCTCGAATGGAGTCATCAACCAAGCATTGATGGTGCAAAATGTTATAGGATCACAACAAAATGTACCTGATGGTGAGTTCCTACAGTAACAAGAGCAGCCTCCAAGTGATGCTACTTTGTTAAACTGGCAAGGAGAAGAATTATGTGGAGTTAACACTAATGGTTCTCTAGTTGCAGAAAACACAAGAGCCAACAAGAGAGCCCTTGAGGTTGAGAAATCAACAAGAAAAGGAAAAGAAGTTACATTACCATCCACATCTCAAGTGCCTTGCATTTTGTAGAGGAATTCACAAGTTGTTGCCAAGGAGTAGCCACACTTGCAAGCAGATCCTACTGTTGAAAAGACCCATCAAAAGGTAACACCTATTTTCCTTATAATATAACTGAAAATATGAACAAGATGAATATGACCATTTCTATGTGGTATTCATTAGCTATCTTAGGTCAAAAAGTGTTATTGCAAACCACTTTGTCTGAATTAAAAGTGTCTGATGAGTCACCAATAGGTCAAGTTAGAGCTATCCTCAAGACAACAAACAACCCAACAAAGAAACAAGGATGTCAAGCCACCTCCATTTTATGTATTTTTGATTATAGGTCACAAATTAGTCCATAACTGTATGGTGGATAGTGGGGCTAGTAGCTTTGTGATGCCAAAACAAATTGCAAATAAGCTAGGATTGAAATATCAACCTTTAGAGAAGGGAGTAGTCTAGTTATATCGAACTTCAATTAACACCTTAGGTTTCAACAAAGATCTGACCCTTACACTTCATGCTTGCCCAAACTTTTTCAGTTCCTCAAGATATATGTGTCATTGATCTACCACCTTTCTTTGTCAAATATGGAGTCACTATTGATCTAGAGAAAGTGAAAGCCATTTTAGAGCTGGCTTTACCCAATCACAAGAAAGGGCTATAGAGTTTTCTTGGAAAAAGAAATTTTTTAAGAAGGTTTATTCCCGATGTTGCAAATCTTTCAAGGCCACTAACTGCTATGTTAAAGAAGAATGCAAATTTCAGCTGGACTAAAGAAACTAAGTACAATTTTGAAGCAATTAAGCAGGCTTTAGCATTAGCCCCTACTCTGGTAAATCCATATTTTTTGAAAGATTTCATTCTGTATGCTTTTGGAAGGATAGATTCTATTTTTGCTATGCTAGTTCAGAAAAATAATGATGGAATGGAGCAACCAATAACCGTTTTCAGTCAAGAATTAGATGATTATGAACTAAGATATAGTTTTGTTGAAAAACATGTTCTTGTTGTCGTAAGGAGTCTGAATTTTTTTAAACCATTAGTTTCAAATAATAAGATTCATCTCATGGTTGCACATACAAGTGTGAAGGAGTTCCTGTTGAGTAAGCATCTCAATGAGAAGAGAGCTGGATGGATCACTAAAGTCATCGAGTATGATGTTGATATTAAGATCACAAAGCTTGTAAGAGGTAAAGGGCTTTGTGAAAAACTTGCTTTAGCACCTGAAGATGATGAGAAAACATAAATAGATGATGTTCTAGTTAATATTGTTGATTCTCAGAATGTTGCACCTACATTAGCAATAGGTTGGATGCATTATATGACTCACTTTTTCTAGACTGGTGAGTGTCCACCAGGTTTTGACAAAGCTAAATGAAGGTATTTTAAACTCCAGTCTATTCCTTATGTACTACTCAATGATTTTATTTTTATAAAAGATCTGAATGGTGTTCTTTTAAGATGTATTGATAGTGATCAAATAGAAAAAAGTGCTTCATGAGTTCCATGATGGAACTGCAGGGGGTCAGTTTTCCCCAAGAAGAATCGCATGGAAAATAATGAGAGTTGGCTATTATTGGCCAAGCTTGTTTAAGGATGCCCATAATTGGGCAAGAAAGTGTGTAAAATGTGCTCTTTTTGTTGGAAAGGAGAGGCTTCCAGCTTTACCTTTGTAGCCAGTTTAGGTTGAGCATCCCTTCATGAGAGGGGGGATTGATTTCGTAGGACCCATTAATCCACCCTAAAGTGCAAGTCACATGTGGGTTCTTACAACAACTAATTAATTTACAAGATGGAATGAAGCAGTTGCCTTGAAGGAAGGAAATGAGACCGTTGTATTGAACTTTTATGACGACATTGTAATTAGGTTTGGAGTACTTGAGTCAATTATCTCAGATAATGCATTGGAATTTGTGGGTTTAAGAGTGGGTGATTGGGTTGTTAAACATGGAATAAATTTGAACACATATTAAAACTACTACCCTCAAGTTAATAGTTTGATTGAGAGTGCAAATAATAATTTGATCAAGATCATTAAAAGAACTATGGAGGATAATGAGAGAGTCTAGTACACAAATTTGAAATATGCACTTTGGGTAGATAGAGTGACTCACAAAAGGTTTGTTGGTAATTGACTATTTATGCTTGTTTATGGTAAAGAGGTAAGATTGCCTCTATCTGTGTAGCTTCCAACTCTTGACATTGTACATTAGCTGGAGATGTTTCAAGAAGAAGACCCAATGGTAGTTAGATATGCCCAACTTATGGAGCTGGAAGAATCGAGAGATAAGGTAATGAAGTCTTTGGAGTATCATCAACTCCAAAAAAAAATTCTTTGATAAGAAAGCAACACCAAGAGTGTTCAAAGAAGGTGATGTTGTGCTCAAGTGGGATGAATTGAAAATCAGGCCAGGAAAGCACACAAAGTTTGACAACTTTTGGAGTGGCCTATTTATCATTACTAAATGCAAGGATAACAATGCATTCCAATTATCAAAGATGGATGGAGAAATCTTACCAATCCCAGTTAATGGGATTCACCTCAAATGGTGTTTTGAGGTAGGATCTACCTTGTATATGTTAGTTTAGGTTTATGCTTTCAATAAGTGTTGTTGCACTATAGTTTAGATGGAGGTTTTCATTTTGAACGTGTTGATTTAGCACAATTAGGTAGTTTTCCTTTTGCATTTTTTATTTTGATAGGTTTCAAGGTGTTATTCACTATTCTAGTGAGTTACAAAAGTTAAGAGTTTCTTTCCAAAGTCATAAGCCTAGTTTCTAAGTGACTCTATGCCCAATGGACAAGCGTAGGCAGCTGTTTTTCATGTTTAGCAGGAAAATGCATAGCACGAGTCACCAAAAATGTTACCATATTTTCACTTATAACTCAACCAGTTAGAGCTTATTGATTTTAATTGAAAGAAGGAAAGGTACATTTTAACCTCTACTTTATTTCATTTATGTGTGCATAAACAAAATCCAAAGATTACATTATCAGATTGCATTCATGTAGATGCATGTAATAGAAAAAAGATTGCACAAATCTTTTCAAAAGTAATCTTTATTAACAATGTAAATGTATAAGGTCTCACACAAGTCGTGAGACTAACTGCTTCAAAAAAAAAGAACGAAAACATTGTACATTTATAGATATTATTGAAAAATAATGCACATAAAAGGAAGAAAGACCAGACATTGCCTGAATGACAAGTCCTAGTTGAGTTGCCCTGCATCATCTTTTGTCCTTCGCTTGTCTTGCATCCAGTTGTCTTGTCCTTGCCACTCCTAATTGCTTGCATCTGAAAAGGAAGGTTTTGTTAGAGAAATTAAAGGTCTTAAATCTTGATATGCACATACCTCTATAAACATACAACATGATCCTTTAATGTATTTAAATAGTTAGCATCATTAGGATGATTAGGTAACACAAGAAAATCAAACATATCTGCCATATGCACATGTTTTTTCTAACTTGTTTGCTTCATGTGCAGGTATAGGAAAATTAATGTTGTTTAAATTCATCTAATAACAATATGTGGGTTAAAATATGGCTCCCACAAGGGTTGAGCCCAACATATTGCATTATAGTTCTTTCAAGAAGCATTGAGATCATCAGATTAATCCATTCCTTCATGTTTCCTTCAAGCAACCATACATCAACTATGATAGTGAGTTTTTGTCACTATTAGAGGTGACATATACTTATTTAAAGGAAGCGTGAAGGGTGTATGTGGTTTCTTGTATTGAAATAGGCATGCCTTACAAGTTTACATCTTAGGAATTCTCTATGTATGAAGGGGTACAAGACATACATTTAGAAATAGTGAGTATCGGGCATCGAGTCTTAAACTTGAAGCAACCATAGACATTAAATGAAATGTATTCACTTAAAAAAATCACAATAAGAGAGTCATCAACTACATATCATGATAAGGAAAGTACATGATTAAGAATTAGTGGCAACTACTACTTTTCGAGTGGATAGTACATAGGCTTTTATGGCAATAAAGAGATAGTCCTCTATATGCATTGACACAGTGAGCGGTGTTCATGGTCAGGGCTAGTGAGTTTTGGGACAGTGACAATATCATTAAGACAATCATCATGTTATATGAAAATCTATTGAGTTTTTGAAATCCAATTCTAAGAGAAGTATAACACTCCTATTAAGTATGATTCTCCATTGTTGAGAAATGACATCCCTTGTTTAGTGTGTTGATAGTGGGATGAGTAATTGTCCTTCAACAAAATATTTTGTGGTGGAAATGTACAAAGTGATATGACAAGAGCCTAAAAATGACCAAGGGGTCAGTCATGGATAATGTAAGGACAATCACTTTGGAAAGGACAGTGAATTTGGAAAGGACAATTCTTTATAAAATTATCGAAGACAAAGTAATGGCATGCTAAAAAGATAAAGTATCAGAGGAAAATAAGAGAGTAACATATTAAGGAGATGTTTTCTTCAAGAAAATGCATGAAATATGAGACTTTTTAGATAACTCGTACCCATGAGGGTATCTTTTCTTTCAAAGTATTTACATGAGAATGTCAAAGTGGAGTTATAAATAAAGGAAATTGTGCAGAGAATAGAAATGAAACCCCAACATCATGAAACAATCACAAAAATGAAATATTCACTTTTTTTTTAAAATGGTTGAGTTTAAAAAACTGGAATGGAAGACAGATAGGTTTCCAGAATATCTACAGAGAAACGCTTGAGGGTTATTTTCTGAAATCATCATAAAACAAATGAGGGTTTTATACATGTATTTCTAGATTTTCATAAAACGTAGGTCGTGATTTAAAAGACTGAAGGAAACAAAAGGCTTTGAGTTTTTTTAGGTTTTCTAGCAGTATAAAGTGCATTTCAAGAAAACAATATACCCACACCCATTGAAATAAATGGGCCATTGCATTTTTATGAGTAGAAGCCAAAATTTAAAGAGTATGCTGATGAGAGGCCACAACCAAGAAGAACAGAGCAAGAAAGAGTGTAAAACCTTTCTCTTCAATGCTAAGGTTTTTGTTAAAGAGAATGAATGCCCAAAGATATGTTTACTGACAACCATATATATATAAATTATTAAATATTTAGAAAACCAACAAAATTTATAAGCTCGTGGCCATTTTGGAAATTTTATACAAAAATCTCTTCAATAAAAGCATCAAATAACACAAGAACTACATAGTATCAATGGAAAACTCAATTTTCGAGCAAGTTTTCTTCAAAAATAACAAAGAAAATGCAGATTCTTTAGAGACAAGTTCTTACTAGAGTTCCTAAAGACTGTTTTTCTAGGAGAAAGCTATAGGAATGCATGGTGAGACCCTCTGATGAAACCCTAGACTGGCAGCCAGAAGACTCTAGAGTTTTGCAAGATAAAAATGAAATGTTTTGAGTTTCTTTTTGGTGGGTTTTGTGTTAGGGTTTTCTACCCTAATCTTGGTCGATAAGATAAAGGTATTTTTTTACCTTTGTTTAAAAAAATGTGTGATGCAACTATTATCATCGTGGCTAAGACTTGTGTCTTATGCCTTTATTTATGATTATGCCTTGTGACTTAGGCATGTTTGATACACATTTTGACTTAGCAATACCTTTTGCTAAGAGTTTTGATTGAATACTTGGTCTTTCATTATTTTTGCATTTGTTTATATTTTTAAATGCTTAAGTTAAGTGATATTTATAAATCACTTAGACTTAAAGCATTACCTTTTAATGAGAAACATGTGAGCATGTGTTCATAAGACTTAGTCATGAGGAAAAGTGGAAGATATGTTTATCTTTATGACATTCCAAGCATATAGAGGAGGTTGATGACCGGTTGCAAACATGTGGAAGGTATATAGGCATTTTGGTTATTTTTTAGGGCAATTTGAGGTGTCATCATGTTGGAAAACTTCAAGCTTGACTTTTTCATCTATTTGGAGCTCTTTTGGATGAGATCTAGTGGCTAGATTTTAGGCTTTTTGGAGGCTTATGAAAATGAAGATTCTAGAGCCTTTTTTTGTGGAAGTACTTGGAGTGGATGGATATATTGTTTTTGTTACTCATTTTGTAGTTAGTTCTTCTTTATGCAGTTTTTGTACTAAGTGACTTCTACAAGTCCTTATACAATTTTTGACATATTGTTGTAACTCTTTGGATATGAAATACAAAAGATACCTTGGTTATTACTGGTAATGAAATCCTTTCGTTTTTGTTCTTTGTAGTTTTGTATATGTTAAATGATTCAATCAAGCTATTTGTGAAACTTTTCATATTTTCCTTCTAGCTTTGTCTCATAAGTTATACCTTTCTGTAAATAGTGTGTTTAAGGAGGTTGCTAATTGTTTAACAATCCTTATGTATAATAGTACCTAGATGTTGGATGTAACTTGTATCGTGAAGGTTCAATTTAAGATTCACTCAAATATACTTCTTGTAATTGCAAATACTATCATTCTAGGACAACAACCATATCATAACATGTTCTTTGATATGATTACCAAGTATTATACACAAATTCATATTTAAAACTCAACCACTAATCTTCTACTTGGACATGTTAAATAAAAATTTATACTTTATGTCATTATCTTATAATTATTGTTAATAAGTATGGTAAGAACCTTTGTCATAGCCTTTATGTTTATTTTTCAAGATAAATGTATCACCTAAGATATAGTACATTATCCAATTATAATGAGGCACTCTTATATTTTATAACAAATACTAAACACACGATAGTATTTCTAAGACAATTGCAGATTTTAAGAGTCAAGTTTATAACACTAACATAATTGAAAGAAATGCTCAAGAAAAAGTGGTTGTCAAACCTAATCTATGTCAAAATAAAGGATTTTATTTTTTATCTAAATTCAACTATAATATTTGAGGACAACCCTCATCTCTAAATTACGAAATTTCTTATAATAATCTCCATACCTTAAATAGTGCACTTAAGTTAAAGCTAGTGCATATCAATAATCTTCTTTAGCAATTTTAGAGTAGTTAAAGAAATATCAATAGTACTATATTCATAATCATC
>CM021101.1:222386118-222471118 GCA_007115665.2 Sequoiadendron giganteum
CTCCCTTGTCCCCCTCACTTTGCCTCCCGCATCCCAATCTCCCCCTATCCCTCTCTCCCACACCCACTCCCTCCGTCTCCCTCTCCTCTCCCTCCCAATATCCCCTTCACCTCTCCCCTTCCAACACTCTCTCCCTCCCTCCCCCTACCACTCTCACTCCCACTCCCACTTCCACTTCCTCTCCCACTACCCCCCTCTCTCCCTTGCCCTCTCCTTTTCTCTCCCTCTCCTTCCCCCCTCCTAATCTACCCTTCTCCATCTCCTTCCCCATCTCTCTCCCTCACCCTATCCCTCTCTCTCCCCCTCTCACTCCATCTCCATCTCCCTCTCTCTCCCCCTCTCTCTCTCCCCCTCCCTCTCCCTTTCTCTCCCTCTCTCACCTCTCCCTCAAATTATAATATATATAATAAAAATATATAAATATACATACAAATATATATATATACATATACCTATACACACACACACACACACACATATATATATATATTTGTATATATATAAGCCATATACATATACATACATACATATATATATATAGTTACACACATATATACATATATATATATGTATGTATGTATGTATACATATACATACATACATACATATACATACATATACATACATACATATATATATATACATATACATACATACATTTATATATATATGTACATACATATACATATATATATATATATATATATATATATATATATATATATATATATATATATATAAGCCAAACCAAAGCATCACTAATCATTTTCAAAAGAACAAAATAGATAATTTGCTTCAATAAATATACAACTCAACTTTTCTAAGAAGTTAAAAAAACTTAAGAATATCATCATTTGATTACATCTTATTAGCATTTTTTCTTATCATAAAAGTGTTTGAAGCTGTAGGTTCCTTCTACCCTGCTCTGCCACATTATTGAAACTTAAGAACAAAGAATCTAGTTATTAGTGATAAACATGTTGCAAAGAATAATTTGTCAAATGCAGAACATCAAAATGAACAAGACTATCAAGATGCAGAATAATCTTATTCTAGATGTCTGTATTAAAGCCTACTTTCTAGTATACATCCACTAAAATTGGGCCTAATATTTGTTTATCATCATGCCTTCAGTTGGTACCAAATCAGGCAAACATACAAGCATAAACCAATAGCAGAATGCAGACCACAAATGTGCGAAGAAAGAAAGGAAAAATATCCATTGAAGTGACCCAACACATTGAATTTCGTTATCCTGAATGGAGGAAATTGATCTGAAGTTGAAAACTATTTTTTGTTTTGTTATGTGGGAATGATCAGTCATAATAATGAAAGTAATAATTTAGCCGGCTCAACTTTCTTCCTATTTTGACCACCGACAGTTAATTTGAAAGATTGTTCCATTCCCTCCAAAAGTTCAAACATATAAAAAACCTGTCCTTAATTCAAGTAAACTAAGGTCAAATGAACATAGTTACATCCAAATATGTTTTCAAGTAAGAATTCTTGTGTCTATAATCTCAAAAATCTAGACTCAGGAAAACCTAGTTACTATGTTCCAATGACGTAAATTGTTTTCATATATGCACTCCAACCATATGATGCATCAAACTGTATAAAGGACCAATTTGTACATGTTTTAACTTTTTATAGATTACATTCCACGCAACACAAAATCCTGTTGATTCAAGAACAATTGTTTTCCCTTTATGCAACAACCATACAATTCTACAAGATTGGGATGCTGCTTCGCAGATATTGTACCTAGTTTATTAAGAAACTCCTAAATGAGTTGTCTTGACTTGTGAAACATCTGCTTAACTACAACCATTTTTCCATCTAGTAGTATTCCTTGATAAGAAAAGAAGCATCAAAGAAATTGCATCTCTATCTGAGGCCCATCTAAATTAACTGAAGTAATGTCAATGTGTTTTTGATATACCTTAAAAACTATACCAAACCCACCCTCTCTTATCTTATTCTCAGGGTTAAAGTCACATGTGGAAATTTCAATAATCTATTTTAGGTTTCATGCAAAGATGTAGGTTACAATTGTCATTTTGCAACTAAACAAAAAGAATGAATCTCTTTCTATCTTGCCATGCACAAACAAAAATGTTTATAACTTTATTATAAAATTTGGAATATTGTAAACAAATGTATTTGATATGTTTCAAGGAAATTCTTTGCAGGGAAGCACAAGACAAGTCTCATAAAACATAGAAGTAGAAACAATTTCAAAATTGGATCTCAGATCCCTAGACGTAGATCCAATAATTTGTCTGGTGTTCGGTATTTCCAGAGTAAGCAAATTTTGAAAGGAACACAAATAAATCAAAATTTGGTTTAGATGGAATGCTGCAAAATAGGAATAGTCGTAAGCTCAAATCCTCATTCATTGGAATCAAAGTGATATGGTAGTAGCCATTAAGAGGTGGGGTTGACCTTCTCATGATGCAAGGGAATATAGATTAAGATTGGTGTTCAGCTGAGATCTAATTTTTAGAATAAGGGTAGATGATAGGAATGACAAAAAAACCTGCAATTATGATGGTGTTTGTTTCTAGATAAATAGTTCTATGTAAGGATGCTAAGAGGATGACATGATTATGGTGTTGGACCTGATTTGGGTACATGGATTGGTGTAAAATTAGAATAGTGGTAAGCTCGAATCCTTTGTCATAGGGAACTAGCTATTGTTAGTTGTGGTTGAGGATCTCATTTGTGAAACCATTGTCATCCAAGTTAATATAAATTTAGATTAGTGTCAAGTTCAGATTTTATTTTTTTCAAAATAAGATTAAAGGTTAGGAATGAGAATAAAACTTCAACTTATAGTGGTGTTTAATTTTAGGAAAATGATTTTATAAAAGGATGCTAGAATGATGAGATAATAAGATTGTTAGATCTTGATTTGTGTTCATAGATTGGTGTGGAATGCGAATAGTAGTAAGCCTGAAATGCGTTTTTCTGGGTTTGCTTAACCAATATTCTTATTGGAACTTTGAGGGCTTCTATGACATATTTTGTATTTTTAAACATTGTCAAGGCATTTGACCTAATACTAGAGATTTTTGTTTATGTGATGTGCCTATAGACCATAGGTGATGACAAAAGGAGAGTGCATTGTGATAGAAGGGAATAGAAAGAATTGGAATGTGATCATTAATATGTCTATTCAATTTTTCCAAGCGGATACATCATAAATTTTATGAACAATGAAAGAACACCTCAGATACAATCATAAATGCAAGTTCACAAATGGTCAACATTCATACAACCTGGACAATTATCATGCAAAGTTTGCATCTGCTCTAATTACAATTAAGACATACCTAACAAGAGCAATGATTGCTAGTGTCCAGAACACCATGACAAGAAATCCCAACAAATCTAGTAGAAACTATACCTGCTTCAAGTTGTGTAGCACCTAAGTTAGAACCTGTAACATATTACGCTGTTAAAATATAAATGAGCTATCTATAAGATAAAAAGGCATGTTTAGATTCTGAATTGCAAATACCTATGTATGTAAGACAATTCATATTGTCTGCTACAGTAAGCAATTGTAACAATAATGTTCCTAGACATATGATTAGTAAAATCTGTACCTGCTTCATGTTGTGCACCACCTCAATCAGACCCTCTAACTCGATAAAAAATCATTAGTCTCGAGCATGCTCATTCAAATGATAAAAATACAATGGTCCCAAAGTTTCTAATGTCATTTCAACAAATTCTTGGTATTGTTTATGCAAAAATCCTGCATATTTATTGATTCAAATACAAAAGTTGAATCTAAAATTTGGGGATCCAAGAGCCTTCAAATTTTACTCTCAAAAAATTGTTAGAAAGACTTAAGTAACGAATCTTTGTGAAGTTTTCTGGTTGAGAGAGTGAGAATGTGCCACTCAAAGAATTATTTGATAGCTCAAGCACAACCAAAGATGAGAGATTACCAAAAGTAGATGGCAAGCTTCCATTTAATTGGTTTGATCAGAGGTCAAGATATGAAAGCTTTGATAGTCCTACAAAAGAGCTCCATGGAATGCAGCCCCAAAAAGACCCAACCTTTCAAGTCATGAGAGATTTCCTATAAAATTTGGAGGACTGCTTTCAATATTGTTACCAGAAAGAATTAAGGTAGTCAACGAGGACATATTTGTAATAGAATTTGGAATCACTCCTTGCACATTTGAGTATGCAATAGAAAGGACGTTGAGCTGCGAAGAATGTTGGACAATGAGTAGGGATGTGAGTTCCTTTCTGTAATGTTTCAAAATTAAAAGTGTGCCCAATCTTCAAGAAAACATATTTATTCATGGATTTGGCACCTTGTTGTTTTAATGTTAATTTTTGCATGATACATGTACAGCCAGTTGCATTTCAAAATTTTGAAAAAGAAAAGAAGCGTGTCAAGAAAAATAATAATGTGTGTTTCAGTAAACAATGTGGCTGTGTATGTAGCCCACAAATAGTGTAAGGAAGGATAATGGGAAGTTGGCTACCAAATAGAGCATAATGAACTGTACTAGACACAATAAATTCTCCAATCTTGTTCCACATCAATGGAGCAAGGGATATAGCTACAAAATGAAATTTACATTAAAGGAATATGAGCACTTGATATAAAAGCCCTAGAGCTACATCCGAGTCATGGAAAAAACTTTAACAAAACTCCCCTACATCAAATATAGCTTCCTACATTTAAGGCAGGCATAGGGTACCACACTAAAGTAGTATATGGCACCATTAAATTAAAATAGCCTTGTGATATGAATTTCATTGTTCGAGACAACTTTGCAATACATGTTACACCAAAAAGGGAATTTTAGTATTGTACCCAATCAAAAGAGACAGTCGTGTTTGAAGAATCAAAAAATCCATGGCAGATCAAGAGACCTAAAACAGGGGCATTGCGGGTTCTTTTTGAATGATGAATCTTATGCTACCAATTTAATTTAATTTTTTTTTAAATTATCATAAAACAACAGTAATTCAAGAAAAAGAGAGGAGGGTAGTGATGTAATTACCTAATTGTGGTTAGGCCAAATTTGGAGCAATGGGGGCACTCAAAAGGAGCAGGGGTGTCCCTAGAAACAGTCTCCCACAATGGAATCCCTTCTGAATAGCCAAAGATTGCATTGGGTGGTGTTATACCTGCCTGATATGGCTTCGTATAGTAAAACTGCTGAGGAGGAGGCATCATCACCATCTACATTGGCTTTGTTGGATATGCATAAGGAATTCCCACAGCTGGTTCCTCCATTGTTTTCACTTGCTTATTTTCCTCTTTATCGATAGGTTACTAAACACAATTAACATATTTAATAGTGTGAAGGCAAAAACATCTATGGAATAAATTCTTAGAAAAAGAAAAGAAAATTCTATTTAGGAAACTATCAAAAGAAACTTAAATTGCCCCATTTACAAAACCCTAGCTAGCATGACTGCTCTGCATTTTAGTTAATCGAGGAAAAGCACCACCCCTAATGGCAGATAAAGCAGCGGTTGATCTTGAACGAGAGGCATATGAAGCAACAAAGGCATGGGTAGGAGTTGCAGCAGCTCTCGCACATTGGTTTCTTAATGACATTTGTTATATGCAAAATGTGGGCTATTCATGACAATTGAGTTTCCACCAGTGATATGCTCGATTCAGCAACAGGGGAGAGGTAGTTACTCATATCTCTGGTTATAGAGAAACAAGAAGTCCTTCAACTTAATCAACAAAATCAACTGTACAACATATTATTAAACATTTGAATAGTTATAGAGCCTAGATTTTGGATTTGAAGTTAAATACCTGGGCGAGGATTCGTTCTCTTTCAGGTTTTTTCTGTAAAAGCTTGGCCAACTTCACGTTGGAGAATGTCATTGAGAAGACTTCCGAGCAAATGAAAGTCATCCTCGAATGTCTAGAATGATATCTCCTCTGCAATTTCGTCCATGGTGTGTCGAGAAAGCAAATTGCTCTAAATACTACACTGCTGCAAATTAATCTAAACCCATCTTAATGAAATATTTGAAGAGAATTGCATCCTATGGTTACTTTCTTGTATCCTTTTTCTACTTTTTCTTGCATTCTACCGTTGCTTTCTTGTATCCTTTTTCTGTGTTTTTTCTTTAACTACTCTAAAATTGCTAAAGAAGATTATTGATATGCACTAGCTTTAACTTAAGTTCATTGTTTAAGGTATGGAGATTATTATAAGAAATTTCATAGTTTAGAGATGAGGGTTGTCCTCAAATATTATAGTTGAATTTAGATTAAAAAGAAAATTATTTATTTTGACATAGATTAGGTTTGACAACCACTTTTTCTTGAGCATTTCTTTCAATTATGTTAGTGTTATAAAATTGACTCTTAAAATCTGCAATTGTCTTAGAAATACTATCGTGTGTTTAGTATTTATTATAAAAGATAAGAATGCCTCCTTATAATTGGATAATGCACTATATCTTAGGTGATGCATTTATCTTGAAAAAAAAAACGTTATGACAATGGTTCTTACCATACTTATTAACAATAATTATAAGATAATGACATAAAGTATGAATTTTTATTTAACATGTCCAAGTAGAAGATTAGTGGTTGAGTTTTAAATATGAATTTGTGTATAATACTTGGTAATCATATCAATGAACATGTTATGATATGGTTGTTGTCCTAGAATGATAGTATTTGCAATTACAAGAAGTATATTTGAGTGAATCTCAAATTGAACCTTCACGATACAAGTTACATCCAACATCTAGGTACTATTATACATAAGGTTTGTTACACAATTAGCAACCTACTTAAACACACTATTTGCAGAAAGGTATAACTTATGAGACAAAGCTAGAAGGAAAATATGAAAAGTTTCACAAATAGCTTGATTGAATCATTTAACATATACAAAACTACAAAGAATAAAAAGGCAAGGATTTCATTACTAGTAATAACCAAGGTATCTTTTGTATTTCATATCCAAAGAGTTACAACAATATGTCAAAAATTGTATAAGGAATTTTAGAAGTCACTTAGTACAAAAACTGCATAAAGAAGAACTAACTACAAAATGAGTAACAAAAACAATATATCCATCCACTCCAAGTACTTCCACCAAAAAAGGCTCTAGAATATTCATTTTCGTAAGCCTCCAAAAAGCCTAAAATCTAGCCACTAGATCTCATTGAAAAGAGCTCCAAATAGATGAAAAAGTCAAGCTTGAATTTTTCCAACATGATGACACCTCAAATTGCCCTCAAAAAGCTCTCAAAAGTAACCAAAATGCCTATATACCTTCCACATGTTTGCAACCGATCATCAACCTCCTCTATATTCTTGGCATGTCATAAAGATAAGCATATCTTCCACTTTTCCTCGTGACTAAGTCTTATGAACACATGCTCACATGTTTCTCATTTAAAGGTAATTCTTTAAGTAAAAGTGATTATAAAATATCACTTAACTTGAGCATTTAACAATAAAAACAAATGCAAAAATAATCAAAGACCAAACATTCGGTCAAAACTCTAAGCAAAAGGTATTGCTAAGTCAAAATGTGTATCAAACATGCCTAAGTCACAAGGCATAATCATAAATAAAGGCATAAGACATAGGTGTTAGCCACGGTGATAATAGTTGCATCACACATTTTTTAAAACAAAGGTAAAAAAATACCTTTATCTTATCAACCAAGATTAGGGTAGAAAACCCTAACACAAAACCAACCAAAAAGAAACTGAAAGCATTTCATTTTTATCTTGCAAAATTCTAGAGTCTTTTGGCTACCAATCTAGGGTTTCATCAAAGGTTCTCACCATGCATTCCTATAGCTTTCTCCTGGCAAAACAATCTTCAAGAACTCTAGTAAGAACTTGTCTCTGAAGAATCTGCATTTTCTTTGTTATTTTTGAAGAAAATTTGCTCAAAAATTGAGTTTTCCATTGATACTATGTAGTTCCTGTCTTATTTGATGCTTTTATTGAAGAGATTTCTATATAAAATTGGCAAAATAGCCATGAGCTAATAATTTTTTTTGGTTTTCTGAATATTTAATAATTTATATATATATGGTTGTCAGTATACATATCTTTGGGCATTCATCCTCTTTAACCAAAACCCTAGCATTGAAGAGAAAGGTTTTACACTCTTTCTTGCTTTGTTCTTCTTGGTCGTGGCCTCTCATCAGCATACTCTTTAAATTTTGGCTTCTACTCATAAAAATGCAATGGCCCATTTATTTCAATGGGTGCAGGTATATTGTTTTCTTGAAATGCACTTTATACTGCTGGAAAACCTAAAAAAACTCAAAGCCTTATGTTTCCTTCAATCTTTTAAATCATAACCTAGGTCTAATGAAAATATGGAAATACATGTATAAAATCCTCATTTGTTTTATGATGATTCCAGAAAATAACCCTCAAGGGTTTCTTTGTAGATATTCTGGAACCCTATCTGTGTTCCATTCCAGTTTTTTAAACTCAATCATTTAAAAAAAATGAATATTTCATTTTTGTGATTGTTTCATGATGTTGGGATTTCATTGCTATTCTCTGCAAAATTTCCTTTATTTAGAACTCCACTTTGACATTCTCATGTAAATACTTTCAAAGAAAAGATACCCTCATGTGTACGAGTTATCTGAAAAGTCTCATATTTCATGCATTTTCTCGAAGAAAACAACATCTCTTTAATATGTTACTCTCTTATTTTCCTCTCATACTTTCTCTTGTCAGCATGCCATGACTTTGTCATCAATAATTTCGTGAAGAATTGTCCTTTACAAATTCATTGTCCTTTCCAAAGTGATTGTCCTTACATTATCCATGACTGACCCCTTGGTCATTTTCAAGCTCCTGTCATATCACTTTGTACATTTCCACCACAAAATATTTTGTTGAAGGACAATTACTCATCCCACTATCAACATACTAAACAAGGGATGTCATTTCTCAACAATGAAGAATCATACTTAATAGGAGTGTTATACTTCTCTCAAAATTGGATTTCAAAAACTCAATAGATTTTCATATAACATGATGATTGTCTTGATGATATTGTCATTGTCCCAATACTCACTAGCCCTTACCATGAACACCGCTCACTATGTCAATGCATATAGAAGACTGTCTCTCTATTGCTGTAAAAGACCCATGCACTGTCCACTTGAAAAGTAGTAGTTGCCACTAATTCTTAATCATGTGCTTTCCTTATTATGATATGTAGTTGATCACTCTCTTATTGTGATTTTTTTAAGTGAATACATTTCATTTAATGTCTATGGTTGCTTCAAGTTTAAGAACCGATGCTTGATACTCACTGTTTCTAAATGTATGTCTTGTACCCCTTCATACATAGAGAATTCCTAAGATGTAAACTTGTAAGGTCTGCCTATTTCAATACACGAAACTGCATACACCCTTCACACTTCCTTTAAATAAGTATATGTCACCTCTAATAGTGACAAAAACTCACTATGAAAACTGATGTATGGTTGCTTGAAGGAAACATGAAGGAATGGATTAATCTGATAATCTCAATGCTTCTTGAAAGAAATGTAATGCAATATGTTGGGCTCAACCCTTGTGGGAGCCACATTTTAACCCACATATTGTTATTAGATGAATTTAAACAACATTACTTTTCCTATACCTGCACATGAAGCAAACAAGTTAGAAAAAACATGTGCATATGGCAGATATGTTTGATTTTATTGTGTTACCTAATCATCCTAATGATGCTAACTAATTAAATGCAGTAAAGGATCATGTTGTATGTTTATAGAGGTATGTGCATATCAGGATTTAAGACCTTTCATTGCTTTAACAAAACCTTCCTTCTTAGATGCAGGCAATTAGGAGTGGCAAGGACAAGACAACTGGATGCAAGACAAGTGAAGCATGAAAGATGATGTAGGGCAACACAACTAGGACCAGTCATTCAAGTAATGATTAGTCTTTCTTTCTTTTATGTGCATTCTTTTTCAGTAATATCTATAAATGTACAATGTTTTCCTTCTTTTTTTTTAAAGTAGTTAGTCTCACGGCTTGTGTGAGACCTTATATATTTACATTGTTAATAAAGATTACTTTTTAAAAGATTTGTGCAATCTTTTTTATATTACATGCATCTACATGAATGCAATCTGATAATGTAATCTTTGGATTTTGTTTATGCACACATAAATGAAATAAAGTAGAGGTTAAAATGTACCTTTTCTTCTTTCAATTAAAATCAATAAGCTCTACTTGGTTGAGCTATAAGTGAAAATATGGTAACATTTTTGGTGACTCGTGATGTGCATTTTCCTGCTAAACATGAAAACCAGTTGCATAGGCTCGTCCATTGGGCATAGAGTCACTTATAAACTGGGCTTATGACTTAGGAAATAGACTCTTAACTTTTGTAACTCACTAGAACAGTGAATAACACCTTGAAACCTATCAAAAGAAAAAATGTAGAAGGAAAACTACCTAACTGTGTTAAATAAGCACTTACAAGATGAAAACCTCCATCTAAACAATAGTGCAACAACACTTACTGAAAGCATAAACCTAACCTAACATATACAAGGTAGATCATACCTCAAAACACCATTTGAGGTGAATCCCATTAACTGAGATTGGCAAGATTTCTCCATCCATCTTTGATAACTGGAATGCATTGTGATCCTTCCATTCAATAATGATAAACAATCCACTCTAGAAGTTGTAAAACTTTGTGTGCTTTCCTGGCCTGCTTTTCAATTCATCCCAGTTGAGCACAACATCACCTTCTTTGAACACTCTTGGTGTTGCTTTCTTATCAAATAATTTATTTTGGAGTTGATGATACTCCAAAGACTTCATTACCTTATCTATCGATTCTTCCAACTCCATAATTTGGGCATATCGAACTACCATTGGGTCTTCTTCTTCAAACATCTCCAGCTGATGTACAATTTCAAGAGTTGGAAGCTCCACAGATAGAGGCAATCTTACATCTTTACCATAAACAAGCATATATGGTGAATTACCAACAAACCTTTTGGGAGTCACTCTATCTACCCAAAGTGCATATTTCAGATTAGTGTACTAGGCTCTCTGATTATCCTCCATGGTTCTTTTAATGATCTTGATCAAATTCTTATTTGCACTTTCAATCAAACCATTACCTTGAGGGTAGTAGTTTGAAGATGTGTTTAAATTTATTCCATGTTTAACAACCCAATCATCCACTCTTAAACCCACAAATTCCTATGCATTATCTGAGATAATTGACTCAAGTACTCCAAACCTAATTACAATGTCATCATTAAAGTTCAATACAACGATCTCATTTGCTTCCTTCAAGGCAACTGCTTCAGTCCATTGTGTAAACTAATCAGTTGTTGTAAGAACTCACCTATGACCTGCACTTGAGGGTTGATTAATGGGTCCTATGAAATCAATCCCCCCTCTCATGAAGGGATGCTCAACCTGAATTGGCTGCAAAGGTAAAGCTAGAAGCCTCTCCTTTCCAACAAAAAGAGCACATTTTACACACTTTCTTGCCCAAGTATGGGAATCCTTAAACAATCTTGGCCAATAATATCCAACTCTCATTATTTTCCATGTAATTGTTCTTGGGGAAAAATGACCCCCTGCAGTTCCATCATGGAACTCATGAAGCACTTTTTTCTATTTGATCACTATCAATACATCTTAAAAGAACACCATTCAGATCTTTTTCTAAAATTAAAATCATTGACTAGTACATAAGGAATAGACTGGAGTCTAAAATACCTTCGTTTAGCTTTGTCAAAACCTGGTGAACACTCACAAGTCTAGAAAAAGTGAGTCATATCATGCATCCAACATGTTGCTAATGTAGGTGCAACATTTTGAGAATCAACAATGTTAACTAGAACATCATCTATTTATGTTTTCTCATCATCTTCAGGTGCTAAAGAAAGTTTTTCACAAATCCCTTTACCTCTTACAAGCTTTGTGATCTTAATATCAACATCATACTCGATGACTTTAGTGATCCATCCAGCTCTCTTCTCATTGATATCCTTACTCAACAGGAACTCCTTCACACTTGTATGTGCAACCATTAGATGAATCTTATTATTTGAAACTAATGGTTTAAAAAAATTTAGACTCCTTACGACAACAAGAACATGTTTTTCAACAAAACTATATCTTAGTTCATAATCATCTAATCCTTGACTGAAAAAGGTTATTGGTTGCTCTATTCCATCATTATTTTTCTGAAATAGCATAGCAGAAATAGAATCTATGCTACCAAAAGCATACAGAATGAAATCTTTCAAGAAATCTGGATTTACCAAAGTAGGGGCTAATGCTAAAGCTTCTTTAATTGCTTCAAAACTGTACTTAGTTTCTTTATTCCAACTGAAAGTTGCATTCTTCTTTAACATAGTAGTTTGTGGCCTTGAAAGATTTGCAACATCAGGAATAAACCTTCTTAAAAAATTGATTCTGCCAAGAAAACTCTATAGCCCTTTCTTTTGATTGGGTAAAGGCAGCTCTAAAATGGCTTTCACTCTCTCTGGATCAATAGCGACTCCATATTTTGACACTAAGTGTCCAAGAATTTTACCTTTATGAACAAAAAATATACTCTTTTTTGGATTGAGGGATATACCATACTCCCTACATCTTTCAAAAACTTGTTTGAGATGTGACAAGTGCTCATCAACATTCTTGGAGAAAAATGTTATGTCATCAAGATAAGCCAGCACAAGTTTATAAATCAAACCTTGAAATTCCATATCCATGGCCCTCTAAAATGTGGCACCAACATTAGATAAGCCAAAAGGAATTCTCTTGTAGGCCATAGTGCCCCACTTTGTAGTAAATGCAGTCTTAAACTGATCTTCCTCCTTAGATAACACTTGGTTATAATCAGAAAAACCATCCAAAAGGGAAAATATTTTTGAACAAAAGACAACCTTGAGATTCTGCTTCATGGAGGGCAACAGGTAATGATCCTTCAAAGAGGCCCTATTAAGGTCTCTAAAGTCTACACATAATCTTATCTCACCATTTTTCTTTTTAACCAGTACAAGGTTAGAAACCCATGAAGTGTGCTTAATCGGAAAGAGGATACCCCCCTCAACTAACTTAGTTAGATCCTTAATCATCAAAGGCTAAAGGACTCTGCTTTTTCCTAAAAGACTTAGCATTTGGCTCTAACTCAATTATATGTTGGGCAATCTGAGGGTCAAATCCTTTCAAGTTAGAATATTGCCATACAAAAATATGATTAAATTCCTGGAAAATTTTAATGAAAGCTTGTCTATCCTCCGATGAATAAATTTTTCCTATCTTAAGGTGCTTACCTTTAAAGATTTCAAGTTCCTCATTGTGCTCCTCTTTGACTTGAATGTTGGTTTTAATTCTCTTACGTTGATCATCAGAGTTGAAAATTGACTCCAAGGTAACTAAACCCTTGGGTAACTTGTTTTTTTTCAGTTGTATGAGTTGATCATCATACCATTTCAACTTCTCTTGATTTACCACATAAAACTGATCTTCTTCGAGCAAAAAAGATAGAATCTGCTCATCACTGTCAAATACTTGCTAGTGAACATTGTTATCAGGAATTGAGGGTTTGATCACAACTTTCACATACTATTGTACCTTCTCCTTCTTGAGAACATTGGGAATATCAAACTGTGCTCCAATGGCTGCAAGCCTATTTGCATGTTTGTTCTATTTTTTGGAAATAGAATCCAGGTTAAAAGCACTAAAATATTCTATCACATCCCAAACCCTGTTCCTATAGGACTTCAAGACATCGTTCTTTGCAGCATTCAAGCCTCTTACTTGATTTGCAATTAGCTCACTATCTCCATAAACCTTCAGATAGTTTATTCCTCTTTTCCTTGCCCATTGAAGACCTTGAATAAGACCTTCATACTCAACAATGTTGTTATAGCATGCAAAGGAAAAATGAAAAGAAAAAAAGTACATGTCACCTTGTGGGGACACAAGCATTGCACCCCCACTAGCTCCATTTTTACTCCTAGAACCATCAAAATACATCTCCAAAAGCTCATCTTGTTGTTTTAGACACTGATCTATACTCTTCTCAAGGTTTGGTACCTCTAAATCAGGTTCATGCAACACATAGACACCCATACCAACATATTGAATATGATCGTTAGGATTATCTACAACATTCTCTGCTATCCATTCGTCTAATAGCACATCAGGTGCACTTTCATTTTGCAGCTCATGAGTAGCAACAAGCTCACTATCATAAAAAAGAACACAATTTGTATTTGCAGCACTTTAAAGAACATTAATTACACTTGGATTATAAGTCTCAATATGATCCTTGGAATTTTTCAAAATTTATGGTGACCTTAGTTCCATATCTCATTCTAAACAACATATGTGACCAATCAGTAGATACATAACCTCTTATTTTTGTTGTAAAATCCCTTGACAAACACAAGACAAAGAAAGGTGGTAGATCATGACACATATATCTTGAGGAACTGAAAAAGTCTGGGCAAGCATGAAGTGTAAGGCTCAAATCTTTGTTGAAACATAAGGTGTTAATTTAAGTTCCATCTAACTGGACTACTCCCTTATTTAAAGGTTGATATTTCAATCCTAGCTTATCTGCAGTTTGCTTTGGCATTACAAAGCTACTAGCCCCACTATCCACCATACAGTTATGGACTAATTTGTCACCTATAATAAAAAATACATAAAATGGAGGTGGATTAACATCCTTAGCCGTTTCTTTGTTGGGTTGTTTGTTGTCTTGAGGATAGCTCTAACTTGACCTATTGATGGCTCATCAGACACTTTTAATTCAAACAAAGCGGTTTGTAATAAGACTTTTTGACCTGGGATAGCTAATGAATACCACATAGAAATGGTCATATTCATCTTGTTCATATTTTAAATTATATTATAAGGAAAATAGGTGTTACCTTTTGATGGGTCTTTGCAACAACAGGATCTGCTTGCAAGTGTGGCTGCTCCTTGGGAGCAACTTGTGAATTCCTCTACAAAATGCAAGGCACTTGAGATGTGGATGGTTATGTAACTTATTTGCCTTTTCTTGTTGATTTCTCAACCTCAAGGGCTCTCTTCTTGGCTCTTGTGTTTGATGCAGCTAGAGAACCATCAGTGTTAACTCCACATAATTCTTCTCCTTGCCAGTTTAACAGAGTAGCATCACTTGGAGGCTGCTCTTGTTACTATAGGAACTCACCATCAAGGACATTTTGTCGTGAGCCTATAACATTCTGCACCATCAATGCTTGGTTGATGACTCCATTCGAGCATGTATCCTGATTACGTGGCTAGTTGCATGGAAAACACCATTTGTAATCTGCTGCAAGATTTTTTTGCACAGGGACAAGGTCCCCAACTACACTAACAAGAGCTAGAGCATAAGGTTGAAAAGGCCTTGGGTTTATAGTTTGTCTTGGACCCTAAAAAATTGCCTTGATAAGCATGTCTATTTTCTTGATATTGCTAGCCCTAACCCTGATATGGCTGACCTACCTCTTGGTTCTATTGTTGGTAAGGCTGCCTGTTCTGAAATTGTTGCTTCTTAATGCTTACCAGCTCATTTCCAAAGGTTTGTAAGATATTTCCTATCTTTTGCTAGCTATTTTTATCTCTTGTTTCTCCTGAGAAGGACCTGCAATAGTTGTTTCCTAGCTAGAAGCATCTAGTAATGTTGGAATAGTTGGAAAAGGAGCAAAAGGGGGGATTTGCAAAGGCATAGAAGATTGAATTTCTAGAAAATAGGCATTGGTGGCCTAGGTGCTATTTTTCCAACTTGAATTAAGCTAGTCTTTGTCCTAATTGCTACATCATTAGTAGTAGGTAAGGAAACACCCCCCATTGATTATATCATAATAGAGATGTCATTGTAGGGCTCTTAAAAATTACAAAAATGCATACTCAGGAGAAGGCCTTACCGTTTCAGGTATCCTAAACCATGTCCTTTGAAAAAAAAAGTTGAAATCAGTCATTTTCTCTTGAGGAGATCTTTTAATCATTTTTAGTTGCTCAACCAAAGATAAGTGGTCTGATTTGTGTTGGAATTTCTTGTGTAGCTTGTCTCTTGAATCATCCCAAGGTGCAATTGTACCAACCGTTAGGCCCCTAAACTACTACAAATCCTTCCCCTTAAATGATGCAACAAGCAGCTTAACAACTACATCCTCATGAGTTATGTGGTGAACTCCATATAACGAGGCTACATCTCTTATGTGCTCAATAGGGGTAGTCTGATCCTCCCCAATAAAAAATGGTAAATCCTTCAAGGTAGCCATTGGTATAGCATTATATTGTGCAAGATTCAATGGACTACCTCCATTAAAACCCACAAATGGTTGATTCCTCACCATTTGAACAACAAGAGGTGGATTAACCTGAGTTTGAACAGTAGGAACAAAAAATGTAGGTATAGCTAGACCTATAGAAATATCTACTATTACTCTATATTAGTTGCTTGAGGATGAACTTTCTCTTTTGTAGCTTGGTGAGGAAAAATGAGTATTACTTTGCCTCTTGGATGGTCTACCTCTCCTCCTTGGTGGTGAGAAGAAAGATTCTGGTCTAACACTAGGTGGTGTCGATTGAACTCTCTTCGATGGAGGGATTCTTTTTTTTTTATTCCTTGTCTTCTGGGTGGTGACAGTTGCAACAAATTAAAATCCCTAGAGCTCCTTGTTTGTGTTGGGTGAAAATAATATAATCAACTTTACAATAGATTAGGTTATCTAGATTTCAGCCATAGTTGTGTGAGATATAATCTCTCCTCTTAGAAAGGTGATGCACCCTTCTTACTGCTAATAGAAGCTATAGTAAAACTAATGAAATACTTAAAAGATGTACACTACACTTACGAAATAGGGGGGTGTGTTAATTCATAATTCTCTCTTTTTTTAGAGAAGATGTTTACAATGCTTCATAGTTGGAAAGTCCTAGATCTGATAAATGAAACTTAACAAACAACAATAATGTTGATATCTCTATCTTGTCAAAGCAAAGTGTAGAAACACTAGATATGATTTATAATAAGAAAAGAAAAGGAAAAAGGGAAAGCTCATGAAGGCACAAAGTCATTTCATAGCTTTTTCAATGTTGAAACTATAGAAGTATCGTTTGTCGCATTAGAAGCACAAAGTATTCTTAGATGCAACAATTCCTCGAACCACATGAATGATTACAAGCACAAAGTCTTGTAGATATTTCAACCAAAAAAATCAAACATAAACAAATCCAAATAATAGATGTAACACAAAGTTTATATAAACTACTTGAAGCCCTTCATATCTCATACACTAATCACCACTGATATAATCAAACCATAAGATAATCGATCCCAACACAAAGTCTGGTATGCAATCCTCTTCTTTATTGATTAGATCTAGATTCACAAACTTGAATATAAAGCTTCAATGCTTGTTTCAATGGAGCAACACTTTGTTGTAAAATATCAAAAGGTAAATATTACAATAGATATCTCTCATATATATAGAAAAGAGATATAAGTAAATTTAGAAAATTAGTTGAGCAAAAATAGGAAACCCTAACCTAACTAAGTGTATTTTTTCTCTGAGAAGTTGCATCTCATATTTTTGGTGCAATTACACTTTACAAAAAGACATATAAGATGTCGCAAATTATTTACAAAATGCATATGGGAATGCATCAAAACATTCAACACTGGGAGATAAGGAATCCTCATGGTTCATTGCTTGGGCGTGGAAGTCTTCATGTTTCTTCTTGGTCTCCTACTTGAATTTATCATCCAGACCAACGGTATAATCCACAATGATGTGAATCCTCGTGACTGATCTCTTGGTGGATGAAAGAACCTTCTTGCACCTATCAAGATGTGTTTTAAGGTTATCAAGGGTGAGCCTGATATCACATAGGTCATCTATGGAGGCATCTTAAAATTCCACACTCTCTATCTGACCCATGATGGCTTCTTTGAAGATCTGTGATAGTTCTGCAACTGGAAGGAAGATACAGTCTTCTTCGAGAAGCTTGCCTAACAACTCTTTAACCCTTCTTTCAAGAATAATCCGATGTTCTTCCACATCTTCCTAAACCTAGTGGAGATCTTTTGTAAGGGATTTGATCATTTGAATATGATGTCTCAAACATTCCCTTCAACATATTTTTCTTTGTCGGGAATAACCCTGACTTCCACCAGTTTACTGAGCTTTACCTGTTTCATTTGTGACCAAAATGACAGGAATTTTTCCATCTCTTTGAGCTCTTGAGAAAGAACAATTTTTTCTTTATCCAACTCTAATTTCAGCTGAGCTACCTGGGTAGCTTTCTCATAAGTGGCAATTATAATTTGAGAATCGTGTTCTACAAATTTCTTGATGAAGTCATACAACGCTTTTCCTTTGGAGAGAAATATTTTAGCCTTTCTGATAGCTGGATCCTCAAGACTTACCATTGCCAATGGTTGTGCATTACTTGTAGATCCTATTATCTTTTTAACAATAGAGACATAATGCTCAGCCCTTTGTCTGTATAGATCACAGGCTTGTTCCATTTTGTCTAGTCTATATGCCAATATATTCAAAGTTACTTGCGCATCTTCCTTGACGCTTTCATTAGTAGCCTTTTCAAGATGGACTCTAGTTACTGTATAATCCTCCATATTAGTATCTCCTTCCTCTTGATGTGGAATACCAATCTCTACATATTTCTGACCTACTTTGTCAACCTGAAGCCGTGAGTACACTTTTTCTTTCTTCTTACCCTTGGCGTTTAGTGGAGGTATTTCTTCAAGATCAAGCTCTTCAGGAGAAATCATCTGCTTCTTTTGTTTTGATACTTGAAATACCAACCACAGGGGAAGAGAGGAGACAAATGATTCCTGGTTGACCATCAATTCTTTTGTTACCGCCACTTCTGATGGAAGAACGGGTATGGAAACAATCAGTGAGGTATTTGTCATCATTGTTCCAGAAACTTGCACATTGACTTGATTCTGCAAAGAGTCAATCATGAATCTATTAAATTTTGCCTCAAAATTGAGATTATATGATGGTGAAGACAAGCTTGGAATGGATGATGGAGAACCTGAAGGAACATCAACCATTTGAACACTCGTCACTGAAGGAGCATCTAGTGTGATTGATGCTACGAGGGGTAGTGAAATGTCCATTGTGGGTATGGCAGATGTAGGAATAGGCAATATGGAAAGAGGTGGCAGAAGAATGTCAATAACAGGAAATGTGAGAGGAACGCTTGAAATTACAGGTGATGATGACTGGGGAAAATCTTCAACTATGTGCTCAGGTGGAGAAATAGCTTGTTCTTCATCAGGCCTGATATCCTGTTGATCATTTTCCAATCCTCTTTCTCTTTCTCACTTTCTTGATCACTTTCAGACTCGTGTTCATCTTCTGAATGTTCTTCTTCATTGGAGTTTTTTTCCTCAGAATCTTCTTCTTTAGCGGATTGATCACTTGCACTTTCTTCATTATCAGAATCTATCTCTTCAAAAATAGGCTTCTTTCCTTTTGAGGGAGATGGTTCAGATTCTATAGTCCCTTCCTCATGGATGGGTCGAACATTCTTCTTGCCAATAGTAAAATTTGATTTTAGGACCCTTTCTCGAGGAAGTAGGAATAACCACAGATCTTTCTTTGATGTGGGGTTCTTGTTGTAGATTAACCTATGCTCCAGACTCTTCTCCTTCTAACTCTGCTATGAAATATTTCATCTGAAAACCATGCTTATGTAACCATTCAACAGTGTTAGCCAAAATTGGGGCTAACTTTCTCTGATGAAAATGCTCTCCTTCTTTGACCATTGAATTGCAAGAAAAGATTTCTTGAAGATCTGTTGTTCATCATAGGCAGCATTTAGGATGTCACCAATATATGTAAAGTCCTCTGGTAAATCATCAACACCAAGATCTCTGATCTGTTGAATAGTCAACCTACACCAGTCCATCTTATGAATAGCCTCTTCGTCTCTATAATCAGCCCAAATGTCTTCAAAGTGATTTCTATGTTTGTGCCCCTTTTTTAGCTTCTTTTGACATCTTGGTAATCAAAATCAAGTCTATATTTGTAGTTCCTAATCATCATGATCTGCATCTCAGCATAGACAGAATTTGCCTTTTGCACACTTTTGATGGTATATCTACCGATTGTCATTGGAAACTTAAAACCAGGTTTATGAATCCTTTGACGTTCTTGGTGAACTGAGATCAGTTGTCTACATAACTCCATCAAAATCCACTTGTCTGAAGGATATATGGGCAACATGTAAGCATAGCCGATATAGCATCCTACCCTTATGTAAGTAAAAGTCAGGAATTGAAGATATATGCATCTGACCTTACTTACCACTCTGTAAGCCTCATCTGATACTCTCTTTCTTTTGAGAGTTGGATCAAAATTGAAAAGCAGAGGTGCAAAGAAAGCGTCAGTGACTCTCCTAAAATGATGATGGCTCTCCTTCAATTTCAGTTGGTAAAAGTAACCATAGATCTGTGTAGAAAGCCAGTTCCCTTTTGTGGATAGGCCTGGGAACTGTCTCATCACAGTTGCAACATACACCAAGTATGAAGTCATGTAGAAATTCAAGGTAGTCGGTACATTAATAAACTATTCATGAATTGCATCACTGATCTATTTACCCCAATCAATGTGAAATTTATGTCTTCTTATAATTCAAATGTATTCATACATCCAATCACAAAAATGGGAAGTTTCTAGAAATCCTTTCACCTTGCTCAAAAGTATGATCATGTCTTTGATGTCCTCTTTGAAGTCGGGTCGAGGAGGCCCTTTTGGCCATCTGGAAATAGTATGTCGAGGTTCCTTCAACCATTGACTATTTATCAGATACTTGCCCTTATCTAGATCTGAGTCATAAACCTCCTGTGTTGATTGTACCGAGATGTCAACATACTTCTCCATTTGCGGGATTTTGAAAACTATGTCAAAGAATTCTAGATCTAGTCTCAAAACCTCATGTCTAGAAGAATTAATGACGCTTTTTCTCTCTTGAATATAACCAGATTAAGATTACTGTGCATGATAGCTCTCTGAGAGTCTTCGAGAGGCTTTTATTTGGTTCTTTTGATGAAGTCAAGGAGATCTTGATGGCCAACTTTTGTGTCTCTGATCTCTTCAACCTTTGAAACCACTACCATTGGCGAGTAAACACCTTGGTACTTGTTACCTATTTTTCACTACCAACTCATACAGGTAGAGCTAAATTGTAAATTCAAATCCAAAAGGTACACAAGATGTTAAAAAAAATTTGCTAAGTACTTATTTTTGTGCAATGTTTCATTAGAGTGTAAATTTTAGTGATATTATGAAAAAATATTTGAAAATGGTATCATAAGATTGCATAATTTTTGTTGTTTTATTCATAATGTACAAACCAGAATCCCACACAAGTCGTGGGAGTAACTTAATTTGATTTTCATAATCAAATAAGGGGTGCATGAAGTAAAGTAAACTATACGAATGAGAATAAAGAAATCATAGGGTAGAAAGTGATTCATCATTGCCTGGAATGATGAATCATTGGAAAGTTGAGGTCTTCAGTTGTGACTCTGAATCGATCCAGCTCCAGCTCCAAGCTCTGATGTAGTTGCATGTATGATAAGAGTTTGGTTAGAGCAATGTGAATCAAATCCTATCATATGCCTATGCTACCAGCATAAATATAGTATACAATTGATTAGGAATCCATAAGATGATTTCATTAAAAAGGGCATAAAACTCAAAGAGGAAGCTTTCAGCTTCTTTTATTTTGCTAACACGTTTGTTCATTGTGCAGGAATAGGTTCACTATGTTCGTGATTATTTTATCAGATATTTGGAGTAAAACGGGCTCCCACAAGGGTTGAGCTCGACATATCAAGGAGGACACACTCTCAAGTTACATATGAGAGTTCACTGATATTGTCAGAATATTCATTAAGAGGGCTTCTGAAACTAAAGAATATAATCATATAAGCAGCCTTATTTCAAAGTGATTCTAAAAAATAAGTAAAGAATTCATCAATTTCGTTAATATTTTGTTTCAGCTCTACTTTGCATTTTCACATTACATCTAAATGAAGTATCGAGCCTCTTTACACTAAAGAGAAACAAAAACAAAATATCAAGCATCGAGCTATTTCGTGGAGCATTATAATTGATTTTACAAGGGACAATGAGTATTCAGCATTGTAGTTCAAGGTAAACATGTTTGTATTTTATATAGTTTTCATCATGCTGAAACATAACCTACAACAACAATCATTGAGGATAGTATGGTGAATAAGCACAAGATTGTTCCAAGAACGTCAAAGAGAGAACTTTAAGGGAGGAGCAAAGCTTTCAAAATTATTCATACTTTTCAAAATGTTAGAGAGAGACTTAATAAAGTCACTATAGTAATGCACAGTTGGATCCATTCAAAAAGGAAAGATAACAATCATAAGAAGATAAATGCATCAGGACAGACTCAAGGATTAGAAGATAGTGACTGTCAAAAGTGGATAGGAACAAAAGGTCAGTATATAAATGTTTACTGTTGTCTAAGGAAAATTAAACAGCCAGAAAGCGTATACACGGTCTATAATATAGACAGATCTACTGATCATGTGATGAAGACAGAGACAAATATGTACAGGTCTGCCATGTCAATTAAGTGACAACTCGGGATGTTGAATTTAATGGAACAATAAAAAGCCATGGTGACAGTCATAAGGATAATAAAAGCAACAATAAAGATGAACAACATTCAGTAATAGTGGGATATGTAGGAAATGTATATAACAGTCTATATAGTAGATAGTCAGTGAAGTCAACAAATGCCCTTCACAAAGCAGGATTGAGTTCTTATAAAGTCAATATTCATAACTGAGATAAAGAAGTAGCTTGTTTGTTTTATTGTACTACTTCAATGAGTTATATGCAAAGTGAAAATCTATACAAAGGATGAATAGTCAATATAGAAAATATTTTGATGAGAACAATGACTCAGAACAACGAAGGAGCTATAGTCTGAGCAGGAACAAATACATCACTATATTAGTCTAAATGAAGGGAGAACCACAAAATGCAGATGAGACCCCCAGCAACAACTGGTTGGAAAACAAAGAGCTCATGAAGGATCAAAGGCAGCTATTACATCGCTTTAAAACAGTCAAAATTAATAAGTGTAATGCTGCTATAGAATAATAAAGAGTTGTTCTTACACTATTTTCAGCATACCCATGTTGGGTTTTCACATAAAATACAGAACCTACCCATGTAGGGTTATTCACGAGGATGCAAGTTACATTAGAGGAAAAATCATCAGAGTTCAAGCCCAAGCTTAAAGAGGTACAAATTACATTCACAATGTAGGTAGAGCATATGATGTTTGTGCCAGGAAGACTTTTTTCTTCTTAGAATGTGAATACCCACATGAAGGTTCAAAGGGAGAACACAAATACAAAGGGAGAGAGTCATTTAGAATACTAGGAATATGATAATGAAGTGGCTAGAATGAAGGACCCACTTGGAGGTTTCATAAGGAGCATACAAAAACCATATGGTCGCGGCCTAGTCATGATGAGACGTATTAAAAACTAGATAATACTTTGTGTTATGTACAAAATTATTTATATTTCATCTCCAGGAGAGATACAGGGATATAACTGTAGGTTCTTCACCATTATTTATTGAAATCGAGCGTCAAGTCAACCTTTAATGGCAGCCAAGGACCACAAGCACGTAGAACATTGAGATGCATGTATTTTATTCATAATATCAGACACTCATGTGAGGGTTTCACGAGAAAACCACAGGAGAAAGTAGAATATTTGTATGGAGGTTTTATTTGAAACTCAAATTTATCCATATCATAGTGGACATGCCGGTTTCCAACATAAATTACAAAGTAGGGGTGATTTTTTCAAAATTATGAGATACCCATATGAGATTTTTGCTTCAGAAGTGTTAAATATATAAATGATATCATGGGTCGAGCCCAAAAAATAACATAAACCATTTTTTTTTGGTGCATAATTGGTCGCAGCCTGGAGAGAGCTTTTTTCTCATAAATGTCATCATGGAAGCGTATCAAGTTCGTGGTCTGTCAAAATATTTGAGCTTTTGTAAGCTTTATAAGAAATGGAAGTCAAGAAGAAGCAAAGGCTTACCATTGTTTGCCTGTTGAAGTTAAAGAAGCCATGACCAAAGCCTTCACAAGAGCTTTTAAATTCAACTCTAACCCTCTCGTGGTGGCTAGTGAGTAGAAGGAACATAGGAATAGGACCACAAAGAACAGAAAAACAAACATAAATTTAGAGATGAATCCATGCTAGCCATGACCTTTTTGGCTAGTATTTTTTTCTAAAAATTGAAAGGAAAATCAATCATAGAATACTCACCAGGTCTGTGTATAGAGGTCGACCAAAATAAGGCAAAGAGATGGTGAAAATCCCTATTTCAAGCTTGCATCCAAGCTCTCTTCATGGAAGCCAGCTTCTTCATGAAGCTTCTCCAACAAGTCAAAGTGAAAAATGATGGTATTGTTTTAGGGTTCAATGGTTTTTACCAAATCCCTAATTCCAAGTAATGGATTTTAGTTTTTGACTTTTGAAATAATCATCCCATCTTATTTGGCCCCATGGTAATGACTTGCAAGTCAAGGATCCTAATGATAATGTATGGATTGATGAGTATATATGGTGATGGCCAATTTAACGATTTTGCTAAGTGTGATGTCTTTTAATATTATGCATGGACAAGCTCAACGAAGACTCCAAGTCTTCTAAAAAAGGAATTCAATATTAAGGTGAAAGTTCGTAGCTTCTCAAAAGGTCATTTTTGTTTTTCACTATAATATTTACCAAGAAAGTAAATATTGAATATTGAAGGAGGGTAGCATTAATTTAATGTTATGTTTTTCTCATCCATGTAAAGTTAAGCTAATTAATTGATAAATTGTAATCATTTAATTAATTCTAACTATTTTTAGAGCAAACATATCATTAAATTATTTCAATCATGCATAGCTTACGAAAGCTAAAAGTGGAGTTCAGTTTCAGTTGATCAGATAATGCAGATAGGGTTTTTTTTTTAGTTCCACATCAGTTCATAGATATTTTGGTAATGTGCATGGAGAGGTGAATTTTTCTAAGTAGAGAGAGCAGTTTGTTTCATTTTTGAGCTAATTTTATCAAGTTTTCCTCTTCTGCTCGGATTTCAGCTTGGGAGTCATCATTTTTACTTCAGTTGGCTTTCACTTCTATTATTGGCTGTTTTGCGCATGCCTCTTGTATATATTGGGGAAACTTAGTTTTTTCCCCCTAGTTCTTATTTTTCATCCTTTGCATTCTACAAAGTGAATTATTTGTAACTCAATTTTTTTTCAGATTAATATAGTAGCAGTTACAAGTTATGTTAGCATATAATTTGTAGAGTTTTCCTTCTGTTATCATTGTCAGTTAGGTATTAGCCTTCTTAGATTCAGGTGTTGTGTTTTATGATTGTTTTGGATGCAAATTTAATGTGTTTCACATTGAAACCTTTAAATTTTTGTCACATTCATGAATGCATGTGCACAGAAAAGACATTCTTAGTTGCAGGTCATAAATTGTGCTTATAGTATATTCATTTCTTTAAGTTGTGAAAGTATTTTTCCTTCATAAAGAATGATTTATCCAGCCTTTCTATGAATCATTTATGTAGTTGGGTTGTTCGATTTGAGTTGTGAAAATAGGCTCATGAAGAATTAGTTGTGAATTAATTTGTTGTCGTAAATTTCCAATTAGGTGCATCACCATAGTTAAGTTTTACAGTTCTGCCTTTAAATTTAATCTCTTTCTCCCGTTCCCAAGCAGATTCAAGTTATTAATCAGGAAAAAATATATAGGAACCAACCTAGAATCTGGAGGTCTAATTCCTTATAGGGTACCCACAACCTAGAATTAGTTCCCATGTTTCAACAGATTGTTGAATTTGACTATTCAAGCATTCAGGTGCAATCTGTTTGACAATAGGTACAATCTGCATCCCTTGCACCACACTAACCTACGGTCGAAAGGTATTAATCTAGGATACATAAGGTTGCTAAGGAGTCCTCTATATACCTCAAGGGTACGTGAGAGCCAAATCCATAAATGAAAGGGAACAATGTTAAACAACCGGGAGGAGAGGGTAATCCACTCTCCACCTTCACTTCTCTGAGGTATAAAGTTCTAGGAGGCATATCCCAATTCACAAAATTCCACTTCCAAGAGGCTTGTCTTTAATTCACACCCCACTATTTATACTCCGCTGAAACACGAGATTTGGAGTCATCTCCTAGGGTGATGAAATCCCTAGGAAGGCCCCCTAAAAGGAATGATCCAAGTGTTTTTGATCCCCAAGATCACATGAAGCATGAGGGGAGAGCATACACATGTTGGGTTCCTTGGGATGAAAAGAAAAAGAAAAAGAGTAAGTAATGTTTTTGATCCTCAAGATCACACTAGGTGCGAGAGGAGAACATACACACCACTCACTCAAAGACACATCAAACAGAAGTTTATTAACCATAAGAAATGAAATGTGCCTAGATTAGTGGAAAAAATAAATCCTTGGCCAAACAAATTTGCAAGAAAATGTTAGTAGTTTGATGATTTTTTTCCTTTGAAAATCAATTTCAAGTTGCAAAAAAAGTGGTTAGATGATAAGATGATCACATAAAATGATTGATAGCATGAAATAAGCATAGATATGTGATGATTTGTGCCTTAGATGACCATTAAAGACCTGCAACATGCATTAGTATCTAAAAATAAAGATTAGATGCAAAGAACAACTGAAAGAAGACCTAAAGTTTCATTCTAAAACATAGGCACCATTTTTCAGAAAAATTTGTGCTTTTGTTAAAATAGAAGCACCATTCTGTGAACAGAGGGATAGTTTTGTACAATGGGCCAAAAAGATAGCTTTCAGAGGTAAAAAATTGATGTTTGTCAGATACCCAGTTGAGAAAACGGCCTGAACATGCATGTAATGACTTAAAACTAAAAGATTTGATGCTACAAACACCTGATAAATGTAAAAATATGTCCCATAAAATAGAGGCACAACAATTTTGAATAGAGGTGTCACAATTTTTCACTTAGATGCCATTTTGTAAAAACTACTAAAAACTTACTCTCAAAGGTCAAAAAATGAAGTTTTGTGATGGCCCAAATGGGGAAATGGATAGATGAACATATGGGGGACCTAAAAACATGAATATTTAGCCAAAATATTCCCCCAAATGTAATGAAAATGAGCTCAAAATGAAGAAAATCCTAGGTGACCTAGAATGCTTGTATGAAAGCCTAGTCTCACAAAACTTTAAAAACACATATTTTAAGCATGCAAATGATGGATGAACCTAAAAAAAAAGTTTTAGGACAATAAAGATCTACAAAAAAATGTTAGAAGCCAAATAAACCCTAGATCTAGCTCAAAATGATGATAACAACATTGGAAAATGGAAGCGCAGTTTTGGGTTACACAAGCGCCACGACTTTAAACCTAGGTGCCATAAGTCTTCACTTAGGTGCCACTTTGCAGTATTTTCTCAAAAATGGCACCTAGAACTTCAAAACACACAAAAAATTGATGAAAAATTAGTAAAAAGGCATGGGAAGCCATCAGGTGTGCCAAAATGAAGATGGGAAAGATGAATAAGAAGGTAAATGATAGAAATAGATGAAAATGCATAAGAAATACAAACTAATAAGTTATACCTTCATTGCTCCTTCCTCTTCATAGATTGAGCTCACAAGAAGCGCCCATTCTTGCAAATTTTCTCCAATGTTGAGAAGGGATGTGGTTGCTCATAATTTTAGCATGATGATGACATGGATATAGATGAATTTGATGAGCATTTGGACAACATAAGGATGAGAAGAGTGTGTATTATGAGAGATGAGAGCCAAGGCCTCATTATATAGAATTTTGGTGAGAGGAATCAATGGCTAGGATTGAATGGCTAATGGAGGGTTGAGATTGATACAGAAGGTGAGGTTTGGATCAAGGATGAGGATTGATTACCCTTGTGACAAGTGTCACAAGATGGAAATGGGTAAAATAGGGAGGTGTGCTTGAGTTAATCAATTAACTCAAGGATTGTAAATGAAGGTTAGATCAATTAATCAAGGATTAATTTATTAATGAAGATGGCTTGAGTTAATGAACCAAGGGTTCATTAACTTGGGTGGAGTCAAAAATTGAAGAATGGGAAAATGATGATTATGATGGGGATAAAGTTAATTAATCAAGGATTAATTAACTTAAGAAAGGTTATGGTATTTTAGAGGAATGAGGATAAAGGTTAGATTAATTAAATAAATATAGATTTATTTAATTAAAGGTGGTGGATAAAGGTAAATGGGAAATTAATTAAATAAATAACAATTATTTATTTAATTAATAGGTTGGGATAGGCTAAAATGAGGTGTGGATGGGTAAGGTCACATTTTAGGTGTCTACAATGATAAATATATCCTACCTAAAGATTTCCCATGACCCTTGTTGATAGAAAAACCTTGATCGGAGTCTGAGGTTTAATATTCTATTATATATAGTAAACATTGGGGTGATACAATAAAAAGGGTGAACTTATATATGTGATTAATATAAACCAAATTATAATGAATTATATACATTCATATATATACAACCATAAAATCATATATTAATATATGTTAATGACTTAAATACATGTCTTAGAATTAATTCTTCATGCCTTACACATTTCATCTTCCTTATTCTCACATATATTTAATGTATATTATTCCCCATGATTCCATACTGTTATCTCTCACTTTTCCCTTATTTATAAAACCTTTTAATTTCTTTTCATATTTCCTTCCCATCATATCCCTTCATAATAACACTTAATTATCGTATTATCATAAATTTACCTTTTCCTCCATAATATTTTATACTTCTATAGCTTATTTAGGAATATTAAAGGGTTTTTAAGGCTATTTAAGTGGTATATAATGAATATATGGGTCTATAATGACCCAAATTACATATGTGGTGCCTCACAACCCTCTATATATTGCCAACAACCCTTGCATAATCAAAACATTCAAATGAAACACCAATATATCCAAAGAATAAAGTAGAAATATGATGGGGTAGGGGAATGATGCATAGCAAGGGTAATCAAACTAAAAACAACCTTAAACAAGTGCCTTTTTTCATCAAAATGTGCGTTTTCGTTCACAAACCCTTGGTCTTCCTTATAGCCTTTGAAAAAGGAAAATTGGACATATATTTTGACCCATACCTGATCTACCAAAAAGGATACCTATTTAGGATACCCATTTGGCCATTTTTATACATAGAAAAAAATAAGGTAGGGTTTCTTTGTACGAAATTCCTTAAAAATTGTTTGTCCTGCTTCTTGACTAGGCCTAATTAGGCAAATATGCATGTAAATGAAAGGAAAAATCACCTATTACTTTCATTAAATAAAATAATTTATCCAATCTCTCTATTGAGACTGAAGATGAAATTATTATAGACCTTTCCTCCAATTTTTATCAAAATCCAACGGTGGAAATAAGATTTATGCCATTTTCCCCAAAACTAGAAACCCTAGGGCAGATTCAGACCTCCTATTACCAAATATACTATAACTTTCTCTAAACTTAATGAAATTTAACCAAACCAAAACTAAATGAAAGATAGCTAAATTATCTTTCTAACCATAGAATGTGAAGGTCATACAAAATCCGTACATATCCATACCATGTAAAAGAACAAGACTGTTACAGAAAAAACACAAAAAAATTGTTCAAATTGATTCTAGTAAGGATAACACCAAAAGGAAAAAATTAACACCAAAAGTGAGGCATACACAAATTTGTAAGTATATAGTATTAGGCACGATTTTTTTAATACAATTGTAATTTTCATCCCTTGATCATGACAATATTTTTTCATTTCACACAAACTAACAACTTAATCAACCAATCATCTATGATCTAAAATGGGAGTACTAATTTAAAAAGTTCTTCATTCACCATAGTGATGGAAAATAAACAACACCAATTATATTCTTATACTCAAAATTTCTAAGCTCCTTTATTTAGGAGAGTCCCTAGACCTAGGCCTAAACCTCAAGGCTCATGATGACCCTACCTACACATCCCCTTGTGGTAAATTAGAGGCTTCATAGTTCACCCAACAATATTAGAGGAAGTTCATTCTTTCCTCTTGTATGAGATATCTAATCTCACCTCTAAACCATGACTATGCATTAATCATAAGATATGAAATTAGTAAATTATAATATAATGATAATAATCTTTCCATAAAGTGTTGGTTTCATACCAGAAATTACTAATCCTTAATGCATAAACATACAAAAATACATAGGGTTTTGTAGAGAAGGGAGATTCGCTACTCACGATTCTCTTTATTCTCAAGAGATTCCCAAGGGGTGAACTACCCTAAACTACCTTAGGGAATAGAGCGACAGTTCTGGAATTCAAAGGAGTAAATCACAAAGGTTTTTTGGACAAACTAATGAGCTCTCGAGCAATGGACAATAGTGCAAAATAAGGATAATAACATGACGCGCTGGATCCCAGAGGCACGTTGGCATCTCAATAGAACCAAAAAGTGAGAATGCATAGAAAATAGCAGAAAAACTACTAAAAATCAAATTTCTACAAAATTCTAGAATGTAGGAAAGTAATGGAAAGTAATAGAGCAAAGAATAAAGTAAATTAAATGATTAAGTGAGAGAATACGAGATAGAAACTTCTCATAACAAACCAAGTAATGAAGCCTCCAACTAATGGATATCTTCAACACTTGCATATATAAGATCTAGAGAAAATGTTGGGGCTGTATAGGGGTTTGCCTCAATCAAACCCTCATTTTGGTGTTCCCACCTCCACGAGCAGCCAAATAGGTAGAGAAAGTGAATGAAGTAAGCAAAGATGGAGTGATAAATGAAATCCCCTTTCAAGGAGGAGAACCTGTATTATGAGATAAAGATGAAATTGATTAGGCATGTGATAAATCCCAATATGCTTGCAAGCACAAGATTTAAATGAGATAGAGATACTAGAGCCAAGGGAGTTGCAAAGACTATTGTAAGGACGCGAGAGAGTTCTGTTGTAGAAATTTGTATGGAGTTGTGCAAGCAAGATATCAAGACAAAGGGAAGAGGAAGAGGCTAGAGCCAAAGCTAGAGAGGTCTAGAGAGAGCAAATTAAGTGAAAAGAGGGGGAAAAAGAAGCTCCCAAGTGGTTGCAAGGCATCCCGGGTTGTTACCACCAACAAAAGTAGTTGTCAAAAAGTGGCAAACATGCTCAGAAATATTTGTTTGAACATTGAAGGGTCACATGATGCTAGTGCAATGCGTGGATGTTCTTTCAGTGTGCTAGTGTCTAGACACATCACACTACAAAATGATAAGAACGGGAAAAGCACAAGGTTTGACACAAAGTTGATGCATGAAGGTAGCTAATGGAAAGGGGTCCTGAGCATCTTGAGAAGGGAAAAAGGCTAATGTTGGGGCTAAAATGATCCTACACAAGTTCTAAGGGAGTGAACACTAAATTTGATGCAATAATTTATGTAAAATTACAAGGGGTGCAATTTTATGACATTACAGGGTTATATCATACCATGATTCCAAAGATCACACACACAATGACTATATCTAGCATACATCACATATACACTAGGTGAATAGCTCATATGTATATCATAGTATAAAAATAACTAGCTCATACACACATCATATGTATAATGGTGATTAGATCATATGCACATCACAATAGTACAACCATGATTGGATCATGCCCACATCACAAGTATTAATGTGTGAACCAGGTGAATGCTAGCCAATCCATAAAATTAGTAGGTAGACATCAATCGTTAGTATGACCTAATGATTGCTTGTCACTGCTCGAACACCTTCGAAGTTCACACTTGGGTGGGTCATACATAACATGATTTATAATAATGATTATGTGAGCTAGATAAATATATTGCAATCAATAAAGCTATGGACCTATACATAGATACCTCAAGATATAGAGTTAGATTTCACAAACACATAATATTTACATAGAACCAACATAAGATGGACTTTACCCAACATTTACATATAATAAAATATTGACTAGAAAGTGAACAATCTATTTTTTCATTGTGCTTACTATATAGAAGTATATTATGTATTAAATACAAGTTATTAGGTTTTCATAATTCAAAGAAAACCATCTAATACCCATTTCAACCTAAAATTGAAGCCTACAAAGAAACAAGGTCAAATGAATTAGAAAAAAACCCCAAACCTTAGATTTATTCCCCCATAAACCCTCCCCCTATGGACTTGAGGTTACAACGAGATCCTTATTCCAAGGACTACCTTTGTACCCACTTCCAAACGAGATTAAAGTAACACATAGTTCTCCTTAGATGGTCTCGCAAGGGATGCCTATGCTCAATTTTCCTCATAATCATGGTTTCATAATTATTAACACCAAAAAGGGTTCCTTTAAATGATTTACATCAGTTAGTAGTTCTCAGCAATAAACAAGAAATTCTAACATAATTCCTAATTTAGTAAGCCTAAATTATAACAATTCCATGTAAGGACATCAAGCTCTCTAATTAGAATTCACCGCCTTTATTATTCATAATGCAAAAAATATGTGAAAAACCAAAAGTCTAATTGGGTCAATAGCCATAGTGATCACAAATGACAAATAACCTTTACAAAACCATAGTTGGTAGGATTTTCTATCCTATTCAATCATACACAAAATGGAAAACCACAAAGAAATTACTTTCATGTTACTTTAGTGTCTATTAGATATTTTTGTTAGGATTTATACTTGTTGATCTCTAAATCTAGTGATGAAACTTGAGAGAATTCTATCCTATTTGAGTTTTGAATACAAAGGAAATGAATTGTCACCTCTTAGATTGGTTTGATTACATAGTGAGTCTAGAATTGATTTTTCAATATATTATTTGAACCTTGGTACTTTGTTTCACTCTACTAATTAACCACATCTTACTAAAATTATTCGAAATTAATAATTATCCTTATCCCTTTACTAGCAATAATTACAAACTTGCTCTAAACATAATCAATGTTTGAGTCATACTAGAGATATTTGGGCAACATCATATTCTTCAAATCATCATACACTCAATAATATAATTCTTAAATCTTTTATTTCATTTGTCTTAAAATTAAATCCAAATTCTCTTATATTAACAAGGTATACCCCTTTAAAATTCATAACCTACCATGGATAGTCAACAAAAACAAAATATAAATATCATAATATTAAGTTAAACTTCAAAACATCCCTCTTACATAGAAGATGGATATCTGCAAAACCTCCAAGTAGTAAGAAAATTGTATTAATTTTCATAGATGTATGAATACCCATACCATTATAGGATAAAAAACCTTATATATAATAGCACCTAGATGTTAAATGTAACTTGTACCATGAAGGTTCAATTTAAGATTCACTCAAATATACTTCTTGTAATTGCAAATGTTATCATGCTAGGAAAACAACCATATCATAACATGTTCTTTGATATGATTACCAAATATTATACGATAATTCATATTTAAAACTCAACCACTAATCTTCTACTTGGACATATTAAATACAAATTCATACTTTATGTCATTATCTTATAACTATTATTAATAAGTATGGTAAGAACCTTTGTCATAGTCGTTAACTTTTTTTCTTCAAGATATAGTGAACTATCCAATAATAAGGAGGCATTCTTATATCATATAATAAATATTGAACACATGATAGTATTTTCTAAGGCCATTGCAGATTTTTAGAGTCAATTTTAGAACACTAACATAATTGAAAGAAATGCTCAAGAAAAAGTGGTTGTCAAACCTAATCTATGTCAAAATAAAGGATTTTATTTTTAATCTTAATTCAACTATAATATTTGAGGACAACCATCATCTCTAAACTACGAAATTTCTTATAATCGCCTCCATACCTTAAATAGTGCACTTAAGTTAAATCTAGTGCATATCTATAATCTTCTTTAGCAATTTTACAGTAGTTAAAGAAATATCAACAATACTATATTCATAATCATCTTCATGGTATGTAATGACATTAGCCTTCAATTGGAAACTTATTTTTCTATCTTAGTAGGAACCATAATCATATTCTTTATCGATTCCACTATGTGTAACCTTATGTAATACCTAAAATTCTAGATGGGTTTAATAAAAAAGGCAAGATGATGTACAAGATAGTTTTTAATGCTTTTCCCATGGACATTGGGATAGGTTTAATCTTGAAAATATTTTGACTCTAAGAAAATCATCCTTATGCAAAAGAAAATATATAATTAATTAAAAAACTATTACTTGTTTCATTATTCACTATGCTCCATGAGATCCATATTCTTGATTCATCTTTCACATCTACCAAGGTAGTTGCAACTCTAATATCTAACAAATTTTCCTTCCTTTATGCTTTAGTAGACGTCTATTTCTTCTCCTAAATCTCCCATTTTATCTTACGCATGAAGGATGTGGGCTACATCTAGTAAATTTTCCTACCAATTTCATTTTCTTGAGATATTCTAAAGCCTTTTTCAACAAATCAATTTTGAGAAGATCACGCGTATATCCTTCATCAAACCCTTTTCCTTCCAATCCTTCACGTCTTATTCCTATGTCAAGTTCCTTTGTATTTTCCTTTTGTGTTAATATAATTCTTAGATTTTCTCTACATGTCATCCCCTCTTAAATCACCTCTATCTATCACACAATGCTCCCAATGGTACCCCAAATCTATCTCACCCAACTTTTAGATGCCCTCCTACTCTATTCTCCTCCTATTAATATTTGTTGCTCACACCCTCATGGTAGCACCTAACTTAGACTACTTGAAATCACACCTTTATGGTGGGTCACATGTCATTCATCCTACATGCACCATTATTTCCATGTTTTCTTATAAAAAAGCTTTTAAAGCCTTTTCAACTAATTCATTTCATTCATATCCCATAATTAGTGCATTCCATGAGATCACTTTTTCCCTCTCCATTCTCTTTTCCTCACACTGATATCTTCTTTTCCTATCCCATGTAATTTTTCTTCCCTTCTTTCACACTTATTCCCAAAGGCAAAGGGGTTGCAGGGGTTTATAGACTCTTAGCACCATTTTATTTTTTTGTGTGACTTGAAATTTTGGACGATCAAGGGACCAAAATTCCATATCACTTTAATGACATTGTAGGAACTATCTAGACACAACACCATCATTCCCATATGTGATTGAATTCATTGATGGATGGTAACTCCATGTTCCTTTTTGTTCCTGTTTTTCATGGTGTCAATGCTTCTCATTTAATTTTTTATTAGGAACTTTTATTGTTTGATAAAATTATCTTAATTTTACTAGTATGGCACCCATACTCATGCCATGACTCCCCCTAGAACCGTTTGATATTTGTTGACTTCATGAGATATGATAACAACATAGTAGTTTTTTGTAACTTTATTTCTATAAAATAAAGAACATAAGTAGTTGTTGACATTGGCTATCATTGCCTTTATCTTTCTTTCTAAATTTTAGTATCTCTTGTAAGTTTGATATGTATGGATCGATGAAGCATGGATTAAAATTTTCATTATATAGAGTGGAATTGGGGAGCTTGATATTTCAAAAGCCTTGCATTGAGATTCTACAAGTTTATAGTAATCATTATTTTATGAGATAATACATCGAGTGTATGAATTATTTTGGAGGAAAGGTTTTCTAATAGATGAATTCAAACAAAACCATCTAATACCCATTTCAGCCTCAAATTGAAGTCTAATAAGAGAGAAGGTCAAAAATATTAGAAAAAACCCCTAAACCTTAGAGTTATTCCCCCATAAAGCACCCCCTATAGACTTGAGGTTACAATGACATCCTTCTTCCAAAGAGTAACTTTGTACCCACTTCCAAATGAGATTGAAGTAACAAACACTTCTCCTTACATGGTCTCTCAAGGGATGCCTATGCTCAAGTTTCCTCATAATCATGTTTTCATTAATTATTAACACTAAAAAGGGTTCATTTAAATGATTTGCATCAGTTAATAATTCTCAATGATAAATATGGAATTCTAACATAATTCCTAATTTAGTAAGCCTAAAATATAACAATTCCATCTAAGGACATCAAGTTCTCTAATTAGAACTCACCACCTTTATTATTCATTATGGAAAAAACCAAAATTATAATTGGGTCAATGGCCACATTGATCACAAATGACAATTACCTTTACAAAAACCATATTAGGTAAGATTTGTTATCCTATTCACTCATACACAAAATGGAAAACCATAAAGAAATTAGTTTCATGTTACTTTAGTGTCTACTAGATATTTTTGTTGGGATTTATCCTTGTTAATCTCTAAGGCTAGTGATGAAACTTCAGAGCATTCTATCCTATTGGAGTTTCAAATACAAAGGAAATGAATTGCCTCCTTGTAGACTAGTTTAATTACATAGTGAGTCTAAAATTGATTTTTCAATATAGTATTCACACCTTGGTACTTTTTTTCACTATTAATTAACCACATATTACTAAATTTATTCAAAATTAATAATTGTTTTTATCCCTTTACTAGCAATAATTACAAACTTGCTCTAAAAATAATCAACATTTGAGTCATATAAGAGATATTTGGGAAACATCATATCCTTTAAATCATCATACACTCATTATTAATAATAATAATTGTTACCAAATTTTTGTTAGAGTAAAGTTCTTAACTTAATTATGTTGATTAAGTTACCTTTATTCCCTTCTTAAGATTTCACATCAGTTTACATAAAGTAACATTTAATAATTATATTAATTATTAAATGTTATCCTATTAGGGCTTCTATTAGGGTTTTTCGTATTAGGGTTTTATTAGGGTTTGCATGATCTCCTTTTTATAAGGATTGATCCCATTGTATTTCATATCAATTCATTCTCTCATTCTCTCTGATATATAAATTTTCAGTTTTTAGAGAACCCTTGCTTGTTTGTCTCCATCTCTTCTTTTGTGACAGGTTGTTTGCATGCAGGTGATCTTCGGGGTTTGTGGTGTTGTATTTTCTCAACTCCTACATGGTATCAGAGCTCCACACCTGCTGCTTCCTGTTCTTGTTTTGAAGATTTTTGGAGCTTCAAGGGTTTGGGGTTTGTTTTCTTGATCCAGGGCATACCTGCAATTTTGAAGCATTTTCAGCTCAAACAAACTTCTCCATTACGTCCGCAGCAGTCCAAAACCCCTTAATCGACTATCCATTCGTCCATTTTGGACAAAGTCAAAATTTGAGGTAAAATTTTTTTACCTGGGCGGCCGTATAGCCCATCCAGGGTCGAGTACGATTTTGCAGAATAAAAAATTATTTAATTTTTCATGTTCTGCATATTATATTATTTTTGGCTATTTTCAAATATTTTTGGGTGCTATTAAAATTTTATTTGAGGCATATTATGTGGGGTTTTATTTTTATTTTTAAAAATAAACTACGGACTGTACATTTTACTAGTCTGCAAACTTGTCGGCCCTGATAGCTGTCCCATCATCCCGCTTTTGCCGCCGACCTGCCTCTATTCTTCTTGGCCATCGCTTCTCCTTCCATCGACATTCTCCCATCCCCGATCGGCCTATCCATGCCCCCACTGCCCTTAACCCGCGGTCATATCTACTGCCGGGTGCTAGGTCAGGTGGTGGTGCCACCTTTGCTCCGCCCCCTGCCACCCTCCTAGTGGTGGGATTTCTTTTTTCCTTTTTTGCAGGGTGCAGTCATATGTGAGACCACCAGCCAGCACCCAGGAGCTCCATTTTTGCGCCCAGTTAGCCTTTGATGTACCCCAAAGTGCCCAAATCCAGCTATTTTTTAATTTTTTCCATAACTTTCCGCCACGGTGTCGAAAATTGGCAAATGAGATATCGATGGAAAGCTGGTGATCCCAATTTCCTGATGGAGCAGTTATTTTTTAGTGTTTTTTTCTGTTGGTGCATTCTACAACTAGTTGAAGACAAAGGGGCTATTTTCAGTCCCAAGCTCATAACTTTTGATTAGTTTCTTCATTTTTCGTAATCTCAATGGCGTTGGAACCGTATTTCAGAGCTCTTTAGTTTCATCCATGCTATTTTTCTAGATTTCACTCCAAGTATATTTTGTTTAGTTATTTGTGTTTTCACACTCTGGTGGATTACCTGGACATATTTTCTCTTGGAAACTTTTTGTTTGCATGGGATGCTTTGTTTTTGGCTGTTTTTCATGTATTTCCAGCATTTTGTCCTTTGAGGACATTTTGAGCATCATTTGTAAGCTATCTTGTATGTAAACACACTAAGATAAAGTGCCACACTATTGTACATGCATCTTTTGGGGATTTTGCACATAAGATGTGCCATATTTTGTACTCACACTGATATTATAAAGTGCCATGAGGGGTTGTGTAGTTTGCCTTTATTTTGCCATCACATCTTTGTCTAGTGAGTGTCCCTCCATGACGATAGTGAATCCATACCATGGGGGGTTGTGTAGTTTGCCTTTGTTTTCCACCACACCTTTGTTTGGTGAGTGTCCCTTTATGATGACCATAGATCCATATGATTCCAGCCTCATGCATGTGTGCTTTGTTTTGCACATCACTTTTTCAGTTGCAGGTGCTATCTTGTGCACTTTTAGATGTTGTTTCTTCTTCTTCATGCACTACAGGGTGTTTCACATGATTTCAATGGATCTGTTAGGCTCTCCCAGTTCAACATTATGGAGGGGTATTATACTATTTATGCTAATTCTTCCTTGGTTTCGCCTTGGAAGGGATCTTCCATTCTCAGTTGATCAGTGTTTCAGACTATTGGTTCTTGTGCCATCTATATCTTCGTTCCAGGTGTTTGCCTTTGTTTTCCATCTGATTCGAGTAGTGTCGTATGGGCACTTATGCAGATTATTGTCTTCTTGTTCCTGATCATCCTATCTTCAGCAGAGGTTCTTCAGTACCATAGCAGTCATCTTTCGACAGTTGTTTACAACTTCTTTTGCTTCAGTGATGTTTCTTCTTGGCTTTCTGCATCTCTTTTTGGAGTAGAGCTTTTTCCCATGAGGTTTTCTCTATTTCTCCATTTTACAGAGATTTGGTTGTATTTGGGTACCTGATCTGGCCTAGTTGTGGGACCCATGTTTGCCTTCTTGCATTGTAGTTACCTTTGCTTTTTGCATTTGTTTGTAGCTGCACTGTTGCTCATCTTAAGGGGGGGTGTTAGAGTAAAGGTCTTAACTTAATTATGTTGATTAAGTTACCTTTATTCCCTTCTTAAGATTTCACGTTAGTTTGCATAAAGTGACATTTAATAATTATATTAATTATTAAATGTTATCCTATTAGGGTTTTTCCTATTAGGGTTTTATTAGGGTTTGCATGATCTCCTTTTTATAAGGATTGATCCCATTGTATTTCATATCAATTCATTCTCTCATTCTCTCTGATATATACATTTTCAGTTTTCAGAGAACCCTTGCTTGTTTGTCTCCATCTCTTCTTTTGTGATAGGTTATTTGCATGCAGGTGATCTTCGGGGTTTGTGGTTTTATATTTTCTCAACTCCTACAATTTTCAATTATAGCTCAATCAGGTAGAGCTTATTAATTTTAATTGAAAGAAGAAAAGGTACATTTTAACCTCTGCTTTATTTCATTTATGTGTGCATAAAAAAAATCCAAAGATTACATTATCAGATTGCATTCATGCAGATGCATGTAACATACAAAAGATTGCACAAATATTTTCAAAAGTAATCTTTATTAACAATGTAAATGTATAAGGTCTCACACAACTCGTGAGACTAACTGCTTTAAAATAGAAGGAAAACATTGTACGTTTATAGATATTTTTGAAAAAGAATGCACAAAAAAGGAAGAAAGACCAGTCATTGCCTGAATGACTGGTTCTAGTTGAGTTTCCCTACATTATCATTTGTCCTTTGCTTGTCTTGCATCTAGTTGTCTTGTCCTTGCCACTCCTAATTTCCTGCATTTGAGAAGGAAGGTTTTTTTAGAGCAATGAAAGGTCTTAAATCTTGATATGCACATACATCTATAAACATACAACATGATCCTTTGATGCATTTAAATAGTTAGCATCATTAGGATGATCAGGTAACATAGGAAAATCAAACATATCCACCATATGCACATGTTCTTTCTAACTTGTTTGCTTCATGTGCAGGTATAGGAAAAGTAATCTTGTTGTTTAAATTCATCTAATAAAAATATGTAGTTAAAATGTGGCTCCCACAAGGGCTGATCCCAACATTTTGCATTATAGTGCTTTCAAGAAGCATTGATATCATCACATTAATCCATTCCTTCATGTTTCCTTCAAGCAACCATACATCAGCTTTGATAGTGAGTTTTTGTCACTATTAGAGGTGACATATACTTATTTAAAGGAAGCATGAAGGGTGTATGTGGTTTCTTGTATTTAAATAGTTTCAGGTGTGCCTTACAAGTTTACATATAAGGAATTCTCTATGTATGAAGGGGTACAAGACATGGATTTAGAAATAATGAGTATCAAGCATCAGGTCTTAAACTTGAAGCAACCATGTACATTAAATGCAATGTGTTCACTTAATAGAATCACAATAGGAGATTGATCAACTATAGATCATAATAAGGAAAGCATAGGATTAATAATTAGTGGCAACTACTAATTTTCAAGTGGACAGTACATGAGTCTTTTATGACAATAAAGCGAAAATCTTCTATATGCATTGACACATTGAGCAGTGTTCATGCTAAGGGCTAGTGAGTTTTGGGATAATGACAATATCATCAAGACAATCATCATGTTATATGAAAATATATTGATTTTTTGAAAGCCAATTTAGAGAGAAGCATAAAAATCCTATTAAGTATGATTCTCCATTGTTGAGAAATGACATCCCTTGTTTAGTGTGTTGATAGTGGGATGAGTAATTATCCTTCAACAAAATATTTTGTGGTGGAAATGTACAAAGTGATATGATAGGAGCCTAAAAAGCACCAAGGGGTCAGTCATGGATAATGTAAGGACAATCACTTTGGAAATGATAGTTCTTTATGAAATTCTCCAAGACAAAGTCATGGCATGCTAACAAGAGAAAGTATCATAGGAAAATAAAAGAGTAACATATTAAGGAGATGTTGTTTTCTTCAAGAAAATGCATGAAATATGAGAATTTTCAAATAACTCGAGCTAATACACAAGAGGGTATATTTTCTTTGCAAATATCTACATGAGAATATTAGAGTGGAGTTCTAAACAAAGGAAATTGTGTGAGAATAGCAATGAAAGCCCAACATCATGAAATAATCATAAAAATGAAATATTCAAAATTTTCTGAAAATGGTCAAGTTTAAAAAACTGGAATGGAACATAGATAGGTTTCCATAATATCTCTAGAGAAACCCTTGAGGGTTATTTTTTGGAATCATCATAAAACAAATGAGGGTTTTATACATGTTTTTCTAGATTTTCATAAAACCTAGGCCATGATTTAAAAGACTGCAAGAAACAAAAGGCTTCAAGTTTTTTTAGGTTTTGCAATAGTATAAAGTGCATTTCAAGAAAATAATATACCCACACCCATTGAAATAAATGGGCCATTGCATTTTTGTGAGTAGAAACAAAAATTTAAAGAGTATGCTAATGAGAGGTCGCGGACAAGAAGAACAAAGGAGTAAATCACAAAGGTTTTTTGAAAAAACTAATGAGCTCTCAAGCAATGGACAACAGTGTAAAATAAGGATTATAGCATGACGCACTCGATCCCAGAGGCATGTTGGCATCTCATATAAACCAAAAAATGAGAATGCAAAGAAAATAGTAGAGCAACTACTAAAATTCAAATTAGTAAAGAAATTCTAGAATATAGGAAAATAAAGGAAAGTAATAGAGCGGAGAATAAAGTAAATTAAATGATTAAGTTAGAGAATAAGAGATAGAAAATTCTCATAACAAACCAAGTAATGAAGCAACCAACTAATGGATATCTTCAACACTTGCATATATAAGATCTAGAGAAAATGTTGGGGCTGTATAGGGGTTTGCCTCAATCAAACCCTCATTTTGGTGTTCCCACCTCCACGAGCAGCCAAATAGGTAGAGAAAGTGAATGAAGTAAGCAAATATGGAGTGATAAAAGATATCCCCACTCAAGGAGGAGAACCTGTATTATGAGATACAGATGTAATTGATGGGGGATGTGATAAATCCCAATATGCTTGCAAGCACAAGATTTAAATGAGATAGAGATACCAGAGCCAAGGGAGTTGCAAAGAGTATTGTAAGAACGCGAGAGAGTTTTGTTGTAGAAATTTGTATGGAGTTGTGCAAGCAAGATATCAAGACAAAAGGAAGAGGAAGAGGCTAGAGCCAAAGCTAGAGAGGTCCAAAGAGAGCAAATGAAGTGAAAAGAGGGGGAAAAAGAAGCTTCCCGAGCAGTTGGAAGGCATCCCGGGTTGTTACCACTGACAAAAGTAGTTGTCAAAAAGTGGAAAACATGTTCAAAAATATTTGTTTGAACGTTGAAGGGTCACAGGACGCTAGCGCAGCATGTGTATGTTCGTTTGGTGTGCTAGTGTCTAGACACATAACACTACAAAATGATAAGAACAGGAAAAGCACAAGGTTTGACACAAAGCTGATATGTGAAGGTAGCTATTGAAAAGGGGTCCTGAGCATCTTGAGAAGGGAAAAAGGCTAATTTTGGGGCTAAAATGAGCCTACACAAGTTCTAAGGGAGTGAACACTAAAGTTGATGCAAGAATTTATGTGAAATTACAAGGGGTGAAATTTTACGACATTACAGGGTTATATCATACCATGATTCCAAAGATCACACACACAATGACTATATCTAGCATACATCACATATACACTAGGTGATTAGCTCATATGTATATCATAGTATAAAAATAACTAGCTCATACACACATCATATGTATAATGGTGATTAGATCATATGCACATCACACTAGTACAACCATGATTGGATCGTGCACACATCACAAGTATTAATGTGTGAACCAAGTGAATGCTAGCCAAATCATAAAAGTAGTAGGTAGACATCAATCATTAGTATGACCTAATGATTGCTTGTCACTGCTCGAACATCTTATAATTTCACACTTGGGTGGGTCATACATAACATGATTTATAATAATGATTATGTGAGCTAGATAAATATATTGCAATCAATAAAGCTATGGGCCTATACATAGATACCTCTAGATATAGAGTTAGATTTCACAAACACATAAGATTTACATAGAGCCAACATAAGATGGACTTTATCCAACATGTACATATAATCAAATATTGACTAGAAAGTAAACAATCTATTTTTTCATTGTGCTTACTATATAGAAGTATAGTATGTATTAAATACAAGTTATTAGATTTTCATAACTCAAAAAAACCATCTAATACCCATTTCAACCTCAAATTTAATCCTACAAAGAAAGAAGGTCAAATGAATTAGAAAAATACCCCAAACCTTAGATTTATTCCCCCATAAACCCTCCCCCTACAGACTTGAGGTTACAACGAGATCCTTATTCCAAGGAATACCTTTGTACCCACTTCCAAATGAGATTGAAGTAACACATAGTTCTCCTTTAATGGTCTCGCAAGGGATGCCTGTGCTCAAATTTCCTCATAATCATGGTTTCATAATTATTAACACCAAAAAGGGTTCCTTTAAATGATTTACATTAGTTAATAGTTCTCAACAATAAACAAGGAATTCTAACATAATTCCTAATTTAGTAAACCTAAATTATAACATTTCCATCTAAGGACATCAAGCTCTCTAATTAGAATTCACCACCTTTTTTATTCATAATGCAAAAAATATGCAAAAAACCAAAAGTCTAATTGGGTCAATAGCCATACTGATCACAAATGACAAATTACCTGTACAAAACCATAGTTGGTAGGATTTGTATTATAGTTGGCTCAATTTAAGATTCACTCAAATATACTTCTTGTAATTGAAAATGTTATCATGCTCGAAAAACAACCATATCATAACATGTTCTTTGATATGATTACCAAATATTATATGAGAATTCATATTTAAAACTCAACCACTAATGTTCTACTTGTACATATTAAATAAAAAATCATACTTTATGTCATTATCTTATTATTATTATTAATAAGTATGGTAAGAACCTGTGTCATAGTCTTTAACTTTTTTTCTTCAAGATATAGTGAACTATCCAATAATAAGGAGGCATTCTTATATCATATAATAAATATTGAACAAATGATAGTATTTTCTAAGGCCATTGCAGATTTTTAGAGTCAATTTTAGAACACTAACATAATTGAAAGAAATGCTCAAGAAAAAGTGGTTGTCAAACCTAATCTATGTCAAGATAAAGGATTTTATTTTTAATCTTAATTCAACTATAATATTTGAGGACAACCATCATCTCTAAACTACAAAATTTCTTATAATCATTGATGAGGTAAAAATAACCTCATCATAATAAAATTTGGGAAGCTTACTTTTACTAGCTCAATCCTAAGCCTGTGCCAATTTATTAAACTTTAGGAGAAATAATTACTTATTTTAAAAGAAAATTATGTAAACTTTCTTTCTTTTGATCAATTGAAGAAATTTTCCAATGCAGGTTTAATGGGTTGACTTGAGCATTTTTGTAGGGAATAACAGGTCATCAAGTGGTTGTTGCAGAAGTTTAACCAGCATGTGCCTCAAGAGTAATGTTGTGAACCCACTCCTAGATGCTAGGATGATGCACCGTGAATTTAGTCTTGTTCTTTAAACTCTGTTATTAAAAATTTATGGTTCTTCATGAGCCTTCTTCATGTTTTATAAGCTTTAAAGACTCATGAGTTAGTTTTAAGTTATGAAAGACTTTTTCAATGGCTATCCATGCCATCTTAAATTTAGGATTTAGTTATGAGTTATCTATAAAAGATGTAATTTTCAAAAGTAATAATAAAGATGAAGGAAGTACTGTTATGCTGTTAAAATGGTTTTTCAAGGTTCTGTTGAATGAGTTATCCGATTTCTATATTTTAATACTCTATCGCATTATGAAAGATTATGACTATCCATAGTAGAGAGACTCCTGAATTCGTAGCTCATGTGATTTAGATAAGAAGTTAAACCTGCGAGCTGGCCACTCGAGGGAAGTTAGTTAGATAGATAAGTATTTCACTATTTTGTTGTTTATTTACTTAAAAGTTAGATAATTGTTCAGTAGGAAGTAGTTAAGTATGTCAAAATTGAGTCTGAAGTTCTGGAGCACCACTATTTTAATTCGTATGAGTTATCTTTCATAGTTGATAAGAAATTTTATTGCTTTAAAGATGTTTCATTGTTTTTTTACCTATGCTTTTGCTTTTGTAGTATATCGGTTATTTAGTTTTCTTATCTCAATGCTTTCTAAATTAGTTGTCTTATGCTTTTTAACTTAGTATTTTTGGTTTTTCTTAGAGTAATATTTCTTTTCTAGTTAGAGAGTAAATGGCTTTAGGTTAAATTTAATTCTAGTAGGTTTAAAATAAATCAAAAAATATAAAATGAGCTATCTAAATAATCTCCTTCTGTAAACTGCCTTGGACACTACCCGGTTTACTAATTGAAATTCAATATTCTAAAGTAGTAGGACCTAATGACAACCTATCACTTTTTGGCGCCATTGTGGGGGACCTTAAATAGCCTTTGTACTTAAGTGTTATTAGGAGATGGTTTGAATACCAAGTTTTATACCAGAAATTTCTCAATCGGCTTCCTTTTCTGCATGGTTAGGAAAAGAGGCCCTCACGGATGTTTTATACCAAAGACCCCCCAAAATACGTACCGATCATCTCAAGGGAGGCCCAAGGCTCTAACGATAATACCTTTGAAGAATTATTCAAGCCTATTCCTCCAGAAGCCTTCCACTATTTGCTTGGACATCAACTGGTAGAACAACTGGTTATTGAGGAAATAGTCTTAGAAGAATGGACTCCTCTAAAAATCATGGGAGACCATAGGGCTGAACCGAGTCGCCCTAATCTTAACCATAATGAACCTCAACCTCCTAGAACATTTACCTATCCTATTACTTTGGATGTGGATGATGATACCGTATTGAAGAATATATCCCCAGCTTTCCTTCCAACCTTCCGTGGTTTGTCCTCAAAAGACCCAGACCAGTTTCTCTTTGAATTTAAGGTCATATCTCAAACTTATGATTATAAGAATGACAACCAAAAGTTGAAGCTATTTCCATCGACTTTAAAAGATTCAACAATGTGCTGGTTTATGGGACTAGGTTTTGGAAGTATAACATCCTGGGGGAAGATGGAGACTATCTTTTTGCAAAAATACCAAAGTTAATGTAGGGTAAGTGGTCGTAAGGAGGAGCTATTTAAACTAAGATAGAATGAGGACAAAAGCTTAAAAGATTATCTCAATAGGTTCCTCTTCCTCTCCAAAAGGTGTGGAGAAGTGGCCATTAGCGTTGAGATCTTGAAAACAATTTTCCTTAAAGGTATTGATGATGACGCAAGGAGAAATCTTGATCTCATGGGGAAAGGTGATGTATCTCAACTAACCCTTGAGTAAATATGTGAGTTATCTCAGAATTTCTCCCATACACAGGGAGGAATCTGCAAAACCAATCTTTTTAAAGGATCTAATGAGATAGGGAAGCTCCACGAAGAAATAGCAAATCTAAAAATTGACATTCTTGTTCAATTGAATACCACATTAGATGGTATACAAGCTAAAACTCGCAATCCAGAGACCTTGTCAATCTATTGTCCCAAGTGTCGAAATAAACACCTGTTGCACAAGTGCCCCTTGGACAAAGTCAATGTTTCTCAACTTTGTGAGAAAAATCATCCAACGAATCAGTGTGAGCTTCTTTCTGATATCAAGAACACTAAGAAAAAAACCATTCAGGTTGAAGAAGAGATAAACGCCTTAAACAAAAGTCAAGGAGGTAATTTATCTTATGGAAAGAATCCTAGTTCTGCATGGAGGCCACAAAATAATTGGGTTCATAATCGATGGACTCCATCTTGGAATCAGTCGCCCCCACCTCAACCTAACTGGGGAACTCCTTATTGGGGATCCCCTGAATGGACAAACCATGCATGGGGAAATTAGGAATGGGAAAATCAACCACAACAACAATGGTATCAACAACAACATGCTACCCCCCAATAGAACTGAGGACAAAATCAGTTTTATACTGAACCCAGGAGGAATTACCAACAAAATTTGTTACCTCCAGCTCAAACTCATCCTCAGGTTGAGCAGGTGAACCAACCTCAACTTCCAACACAACCGCTTCCAAATCTAAAGAATAATCACCAGAATACACCACTCTATTCTACCAAACATGAAAACGCTACGAGACTTAATGCGATACACTTTGGAAATGTGTAGTTGTGCTCTGGTCGAACTCTTCAACCTCCCACTATTGAGGAGATAGTGGAGGAACCTGAGCCTAAAAATACGATAAAAGACACGACATCTAAATAGGATGAAACTACCAAAGACAAAGAGCCTCTTTCAGTGGTAGGAGCTACTGAATTGTCTCAGGGGGAGGAGAGTCAATCCTTGAGTCAACCTAAGGAGAGTCCAATCCCAAAAGAGAACATAATGGCACCATATCCAGAACGTTTAAAGTCAATAACTCTAGAAGACACTCTTGAAGTATCCATGGCTTTAGAAACTACGCTAATTCAGGAGATTAAGCAGTTGCAAATTGAAGTTAGTTTATTGCAAGCAATAAAGGAAATTCTTGAGTTAAACCAGTTAATTAAGAAGTTATGCATTAAATCGCTAAGAAGGAAGCCGAAAAAGATAAATATCATTCATATTGATGGTTATTTAGCTGATTTTCTATCTAGAAAGACTATTGTTCCAAAATACGATGATCCTAGGAGTCTGCTTATAACCATTACAATCAATGGGATAGCAATACCAAATGCTCTAGTGGATCTAGGGGCAGCCATTAACGTGATGACTGTGGATGTAATGGAAAAATTTGGCCTAACTAATCTATGCCCTACAACCATAGTTTTACAAATGGAAAATCACTCTATAGCCATCCCCAAAGGTGTCATTAAAAAAATCCTTGTCAAAGTTGATGGATGGGAATATCCAGTCAACTTCTAGGTAATCTAGTCGCTTACTCCCAAAGATAGCTATCCTATAATTCTTGGAAGACATTGGTTGGCCACAGTCGCTGCTAAGATTGATTGTACGGAAGGGGAAATGACCATCTCACATGTTCAAGATAGTAAACATGTTTTCTTATACCCCCTGCTAAGCTTACTAAACATAAAAAGGTTTGGGTTGATGAACCTAAGGAATCCAATGGTTCAGACAGTTTAGCCTCCCTAGCCATGGTAGTAATTAAACAACATGGGGAAGAACTGGAAGAAGAGTTAGTAAGTGACGTAGCACAACTTGCTATAACCCTGAATGAGGAAGAAATGATGGATGCTCCAAGGATCTTTGGTCAACCAATTGATTTAAGCGGAATGGAGCACAATTATGCTACAATGGGAATGCCTTGTCCCTTAGCCAACATGATTCCCAGAACAAGTCATTTCTTTGAAGACATCACGAGATTTCACCGGCTTATACCTCATAGTTATCCTCTCAATACCTTATCATGACCAATTCATACTGTCACCTCGGTCCATCCCGAAACAAAATCGATAATGCTATTACCAGGAAAAACTTTGAATATCAATAGCTGGTTGATAGAAACTCAAGAGGATAAGTTATTTAATGTGTTGGTACAAAGTTCTAAAGAATTTTCTTGGGATTATACGGACATGAGGGGAATTCACCCAAGTGTTTGTACTCATCACATTTACACTGACATCGATATAAGATTTGTTTGCTAGCCACAGAGGAGACTCAATCCTACATTAAAGGATCTGGTCAAAATTGAGATTGAGAAGCTCATTCGTGCTGGATTTATTTATCCAATCTTTGATAGTAAGTGGGTATCACCTATGGTGGTCATCCCAAAGAAGAATGGGAAGTGGATAATCTATGTAGATTATCGAGAACTTAATAAAGCCACTTATAGAGATTATTTTCCCCTGCCATTTGTTGATTAGGTTTTGGACAACTTGGCCAAGAGGAAATATTTCTCCTTTCTTGATGGATTTAGTGGTTACAACCAGATACAGGTTGCTCCAAAAGATCAAGACAAAACCATGTTTACCTACCCATGGGGTACATTTGCATACAGGGTAATTCCATTTGGACTTTGTAATGCAACAACAAATTTTCAAAGAGCCATGCTTGCCATATTTGGTGCACTAGTTAATGACTGTGTAGAGGTCTATATAGATGAATTTACAGTCTATGGGTCAACTTACGATGAAGCTCTTCAGAACCTGGATCGATTCTTACAAGTTTGTGAGGAAAATAGACTATCCCTTAGCCATGAAAAATATTTAATAATGGTGGAACAAGGAATAGTCTTGGGTCATCGTATTTCTTTTGAGGGAACAAAGGTTGACCCTAAGAAAATTGAAGTCATCCAATAGCTGACCATCCCACAAACACAAACTGATGTTCAAATTTTTCTTTGACATGCTAGTTACTACATAAGTTTCATAGAAGGCTTCAGTAAAATTGTAGCTCCTATGTTCTCTCTTTTACATAAAGAAGTAGAGTTTGTCTAGACATCTAAGTGTCAACAATATTTTGAAGCAATTAAGGAAAAACTTGTCTCTACTCCCGTACTATGAGGGCCAAATTAGAGTCTTCCCTTCCATATTTATGTAGATGCTTTTGATGACTCTATCAGAGCAGTACTAGGACAAGAAGATGAGAATGGGGGTAAATATGCCATATATTTCATCAAGAAGAATCTGACATCTGCGGAAAGGAATTATACAACAACACAAAAATAATTCTTGGTTGTTGTTCATGCCATTAAGAAGTTTCACCATTATATTACAAGATATAAGGTCACAGTTTATACAGACCACTCAACCATGAAATATCTAATGAACAAACCCATAGTTAATGGTCGTATTATGAGATGGTTATTACTCCGTCAGGAGTTTAATGCAACGATTCTTGAAAAACCAGGGAAGTATAACATAGTAGCAGATTTCTTGTCACAAATAAAACATGAAGAGGGTGACAGTACACCTATACAGGATGAATTCCCAAATGAAAATTTGTTTGCAGTTTCTATAAAATTACCATGTTTTGTAGATATTGCTAACTATTTAGCTGCTTCAGAGGTACCCCCTGGATTCATGGTCAAGAAAAATAAGTGTCTAATCAGAGAAAGTGCCCTGTTCAAATGGATTAATGGAATGTTATTTCATTGTGGACCTGATATGATCTTGAGGAGATGTGTAAGGGCGGACGAAACCTACAACATTCTAAGGGCTTGTCCCGATGATCGTTTGGGAGGACATTACTCTGCGAAGAGAACTTCCCATTTATTCATAGGCGTCGGATACTATTGGCCTTCAATAGAGTGGGGAGACCAACGGATTCTTCAGAAATGCCTTTACTGCCCCAGGTAGTGCTAGAACCATTCGAGAAATGGGGTTTAGATTTTATTGGACCCATAGATCCTACCTCCCAAGGGAAAGAATACATACTGGTTTACATTGATTACTTGATGAAATGGGCAAAACTTCAAGCCTTACAAGTAGCTAGGGAAGAGAAAGTCGCATACTTCCTCTATAATAAAATTTTCCTTAGATTTGGAGATCCTCGAACAATCGTTACTGATCAAGGACCCCAATTTATGTCCAAAGTTCTCTTGGCATTCACCAACCATTTTCAAGTAATCCATAGAAGGTCATCACCTTATCACCCTCAAGCAAATGGCCAGGTGGAGGTAACTAATAGGGAGCTTGAAAACATTTTGACAAAAATAGTTTCTTTAGGAAGGAAAGATTGGGCCAAGAAACTCCCCAAAGCCGTTTGGGCATATAACATAACCTGGAAATCTACAACTGGACTCAGTCCCTATGCGCTTGTTTTTGGAAAGAAACCGCTTCTTCCCATCAAATTCGAGCTACAAACTCTACGAAGAGCTATGGAACTAGGCCTGGATTTAAAATGAGCCCAAGTTGAACGAGTTCTACAATTGAGTGAATTAGATGAGCTTCACTTAGACGTTGTCCATCAAACTGAACTAATTCAACATCAACAGAAGGTTTAGCATGAAAAACATATTAAGGAGAGGGAGTTTCATAATGGAGACTAGGCCCTATTATTTGATTCGAGATATAAGGATCATAAGGGAAAGCTCAGGACTCACTGGTTGGGACCTTATGAAATTGATGAAGTATTTTCGAACGAAACTGTTCAGTTGAAACCAATTGATGGTGACACGTGAACCCTTTTGGTTAATGGTCACTGCTTACGTGTCTACCATAAGCCGGTCAATAAAGAAGAATTCTCGAGAATGGTGGAAATGCAAGGCGAGGTTCAATGTGTTGACCTTGCCAAGGTAGAATCCCAAGCAAACGCTTTAGAATTTCTCCCATACACGGGGAGGAATCTACAAAACCAATCTTTTTAAAGGGTTTAATGAGATAGGGAAGCTCTGCGAAGAAATAGAAAATCTGAAAATGGACATTCTTGTTCAGTTGAATACCACATTAGATGATATACAAGCTAAAACTCGCTAAAGAAGAAACCATAATAATAGTTCCAAAGCATCGTTAGGTCCTACTACTTTAGAATATTGAATGTCAATTAGTCAACCGGGTAGTGTCCAAGGCAGTTTGCACAAGGAGATTATTTGGATAGCTCATTTTATATTTTCTGATTTATTTTAAACCTACTGGAATTAAATTTAACCTAAAGTCATTTATTGTCTAACTAGAAAAGCAATCTTACTCTAGAAAAACCAGAAATACTAAGTTAAAAAGCATAAGACAACTAATTTAGAAAGCATCATAATTAAACTAGAAAGCATTGAGAGAAGCAAACTAAATAACCGATATACTAGGGAAGCAGAAGCATCTTTAAAGCAATAAAAGTTCTTATGAACTATGAAAGATAACTCATATGAATTAAAACAGTGGTGCTCCGGAACTTCAGACTCAATTTTGATAGACTTAACTACTTCCTACTAAACAGTTATCTAAATTTTAAGTAAATAAACAACATAACAGTGAAATACTTATCTATCTAACTAACTTCCCTCAAGTGGCCAGCTCGCGGGTTTAACTTCTTCTCTAAATCGCATGAGCTACGAATTTAGGATTCTCTCTACTACGAACAATCATAATCGTTCATAATGTGACATAGCATTAAAATACAAAAATTGGATAACTCATTCAACAAAACCTTGAAAAACCATTTTAACAGCATAACAATACTTCCTTCATCTCTATTATTACTTTTGAAAATTACATCTTTTATAGATAACTCATAACTAAATCCTAAATTTAAGATGGCATGGATAGCCATTGAAAAAGTCTTTGATAACTTAAAACTAACTCATGAGTCTTTAAAGCTTATAAAACATGAAGAAGGCTCGAGAAGAGCCATAAATGTTTAATAACATAATTTAAAGAACAAGACTAAATTCACAGTGCATCATCCTAGCATCTAGGAGTGGGTTCATAGCATTACTCTTGAGGCACGTGCTAGTTAAACTTCTGCAACAACCGCTTGATGTGTTATTCCCTACAAAAATGCTCAAGTCAACCCATTAAACCTGCGTTGGCAAATTTCTTCAATTGATCAAAAGAAAGAAAGTTTGCATAATTTTCTTTTAAAATAAGTAATTATTTCTCCTAAAGTTTAATAAATTGGCATAGGCTTAGGATTGAGCTAGTAAAAGTAAGCTTCCCAGATTTTATTATGATGAGTTTATTTTTACCTCATCATTTCCTCCCCTACCTAATTTCTGGTAGGTCCTCCTGTTCCATAGTTAAACCCCTAAGTCCTATTCCATTCCTCATAAAGAGTATTGAGATCATGTGCCTCCCTAGCTGATGCATCAACAAATTCAGGGTTATGAATAAACCCTCTGTGAAACATAACACTCTCCCTCCATTCATTGAAAAGTCTGTCATTCTGATCTGTGGAGATATTGAAGACTAGGGGTGGATTAAGTAGCAAGGGAGGTATGTATTTCATTCCTATCCATTTTGTCCTCAGAGTCTTCAAGATTTTAACTAAGGCATCTGCCCTTCTGAATGACCACCTGATATTTAGAGGGGAAATAACCTCTCTTTTCTTTAAGTACGCTGGTAGAGGGGTGAATCTTTCTTCGTAAGCATGCCATGCTTTTCCAATCAACTTTTGTCCATTTTCCATGAAATTATCATAACATCGCTTGAGGCTATTATCATATCTTTCCTTCATCTTATCATTAACAAGAAGAGCCAAAAATGTATCTTTGAAGCACCAGGCCTTGAATTTGGGACCTTATTTGGAGACCCACTATTCTCTCTACCCATGCAAACTCTTTTGTCTGATGCTGCCAATGAATTTGATTCCTCATGGTGGAGAGGAATGCCCTTAGTTATACCTCTCCAATGAAACAAGTTGATAAAGAAATCTATATGATTTTCTAATAACAAGTCATGGAGAAAGAATTCACAAATTAGATCTTGGTCTTCAGGATTTGACTCTACAAATATTTTAACAAACTCTTTGGACTCCATTTTAGGTTTTACAGTGCATTCCTTCAAGTCCTGTTCTAATTCAACTACCCTGCTAATGGAAGCATTCAACTCTTCAGTTTTTTTTTTCTTGTCCTCCTCAAAAGCTATGAGCATAAGCACAAAATTTTGTTTTATTCTTTCAATCTCTGTGTCTTTATTTGCAATGTCAACTCTATAAGTTTTATTCTTTTGATTCTATTCTTGCATTTGCTCTTGTAACTTATAGGTTATTGAGTCTTTTTCCTACAATTAAAGCTTCAAGCCTTGTATTTCTTGATCTCTTTTATTTATTATAGAAATTTGTACAGCAAATTCTTCTTTTTGCAATTCTATAAGTTTGTTACCTTTAGACAATTGTCTTTGTAGATCATCAATTTTTATTTTACACTTTTCTAACTCAGCAATGGCACTACTTGTTTCACCAATTTTATTCACAATGGGTGAAATTTTTTTGGCACACCATCATCCCCCTCAGGTTCTCTTCCCTAAATATCATCATTGAATATTTCCTCCACATGTGCAGAGTGGGAAGGAAACTCTTCACCTAAATCTTCTTTATTTAGGGGTACCTCCTCTTCATTGGCAAGCTCTGAAATTTCTATGGGCTCTGGTGGCCGCTTAGGCTTTTTCTTCTGTGAACTTCCCTCCTTACCCTGTATTGGGGTTTCGAAGAATTCAAAAGCTAATCGCTTACTCCTTTTGTGTGGAGGTAGCTCTTGGAAAGTGACAGGTGTTCTATTTTTTCCCTTTTTCTTCTTTATGGGTTTACTTGTGTCAGAATAAATAATATCAACCTATTCTGGCAGGTTGAGGGTTTTGAATTCATCCCCGAAGAAGTTTGGAAAATCCTCACCTAGAGTGGTGGGTTTAAGAGCTTCCAGAGTTGGAGAGTCCCTAGGGGAAATTGCTTTGGATGGTGGAATATCCTGGTGGGATGATTCCCCTGATTCTATGGTTCTTGCAATTGCAGGCTTCTCCATTTTCTTTAAAAACTTTTCCCATTTTCCCTCAAGTTTCTTACGAAAGTGGTACTTGCAGATTAGCTAAATTAACCCATGATGTTTCAAAGGTCCAGTCCCTATTTTATACCTTTCTATGGAAGTGTTTAAGGAATCACAAAAGAATTCAGGCATATTAACCCTAAGAGTTAGGTCCTCCTTCCTGTGACATAAATGGGTCAACATACGGAAGGCAGGTCCTACTACTACAATTAGCTAATCCTCACAAGTAAAATACTTTATAATCCAAGCAATGACATTGCCCCAGGGTTCTAAAATGGAGGTCCTTTGTAACCCTTTATTCTGGCCCCTGGTACTTATTACTACCATTGGATGAGGATCTCCCTCTCTAACAAACGATTCAGATATTTTTTGGTACATAATTTGAGAGGTTTCCTTTACTTTTATGCCTATATTCTCTAATCTAGATAAGTGGGAAATAATTTTGGAACTTACCTTGAAACACTTCCCATGAAGTACCACCTCGCTATTAGTGTAGTTCTCAGCAAAAGAGCTTAGCAGCTTTTTGTTGTAGCCCTCAAATTTTCTGATGAAGTTTAACAACCCTGCTTCCTCGAACAACCTTGAGATATTACTCAACCCTAACAACTTTTCTGCTGAATCCGGCTCTGATTTCTTCTTACCACCTCCCATTTTTATTATTCTTTACTCTGCAAAAGACTTCAATTTTGGCACAAAGTTTTCACGCAGGTTTTTGAAACTATGGCTTCTGAAATTAATTTTGTCTTGTTTACAGCTTACTATCCAATGATTTCCAATCTGCATGGAGGCATGTGAAAGGCTTTGCCATACCAATAATTGATTGTCGAGTGGCACAAGTTGCTAAATTGGGAGTGAAGTTCCCAATTAATTATTCTTTATTTGAAAATAACTACTTAAAGCGAAAATTAATACTTGCTTGCATTATGCGATCGTTTGAAGATTTTGTACCTTACATATTTGACAAGATGACGTGAAGGTATTGGCTAAGGTGACGACAGAATTATTATGTTATGGATGTAGAATTCTATGGGTAATGGAGCTATCAATGAGGAGTATAGAATTTGGTGGCTTATTAATGAATAAAACAAAAATAGAAAGACAAGTGTATGAGATATTTTGGCAGGAATATAGTGAAATTTAAATTTTTGAAAAAGGTGGCAGAAAATGAACGAACAAGTTCTGGAGCACGCAATTTGACATCACACTCGAAACAAGTGCATAAGTTTTGGAGCATCAGTGTGAGGTGTGATTGAAACAGAAATGAAATGAAGGTTCTGGAGCATCAAAGAGAGATGCAACCGAAAAGGAATGAAATGGTGGTTCCAGAGCATTACTGAAAGATGCAACCGGAGCAGCAATGGAATGAAGGGTTCCAGAGCATCACTGAAAGATGTAGCCAGCGCAACAATGAAATGAAAGGTTCTGGAGCATCGTCGAAAGATATAATCAGAGCAAAAACAAAATGAAAGGTTTTGGAGCATCATTGAAAGATGCAGTTGGTGCAACAACCGAATGAAAGGTTCTGAGGATAAAATAGATAGGAATGAAATAAAGACCTCCCTTGCTACTCAATCCACCCCTGACCTTCAATATTTCCACAAATCAAAATGACAAACTTTTCAATGAATGGAGGGAGAGTGTGATGTTTCACAGAGGGTTTATTCATAACCCTGAAGCTTTTGATGCATCAGCGAGGGAGGCACATGATCTCAATATTCTTTATGAGGAATGGAATAGGACTAAGGGGTTTAACTATGGAGCAGGAGGGCCTGCCAAAAATTAGGTAGGGGAGGAAATGATGAGGTAAAAATAACCTCATCATAATAAAATCTGGGAAGCTTACTTTTACTAGCTCAATCCTAAGCCTGTGCCAATTTATTAAACTTTAGGAGAAATAATTACTTATTTTAAAAGAAAACTATGCAAACTTTCTTTCTTTTGATCAATTGAAGAAATTTTCCAATGCAAGTTTAGTGGGTTGACTAGAGCATTTTTGTAGGGAATAACAGGTCATCAAGTGGTTGTTGCAGAAGTTTAACCAAAACGTGCTTCAAGAGTAATGTTTTGAACCCACTCCTAGATGCCAGGATGATGCATCGTGAATTTAGTCCTGTTCTTTAAATTATGTTATTAAAACTTTATGGCTCTTCTTGAGCCTTCTTCATGTTTTATAAGCTTTAAAGACTCATGAGTTAGTTTTAAGTTATGAAAGAATTTTTCAATGGCTATCCATGCCATCTTAAATTTAGGATTTAGTTATGAGTTATCTATAAAAGATGTAATTTTCAAAAGTAATAATAGAGACGAAGGAAGCACTATTATGCTGTTAAAATGGTTTTTCAAGGTTCTGTTGAATGAGTTATCCGATTTCTGTATTTTAATACTCTGTCGCATTATGAATGATTATGATTGTCCATAGTAGAGAGACTCCTGAATTCATAGCTCATGTGATTTAGAGAAGAAGTTAAACCCGTGAGCTGGCCACTTGAGGGAAGTTAGTTAGATAGATAAGTATTTCACTGTTATGTTGTTTATTTACTTAAAAGTTAGATAACTGTTCAGTAGGAGGTAGTTAAGTCTGTCAAAATTGAGTCTAAAGTTCTGGAGCACCACTATTTTAATTTGTATGAGTTATCTTTCATAGTTGATAAGAACTTTTATTGCTTTAAAGATGTTTCATTGTTTGTTTACCTATGCTTCTACTTCCGTAGTATATCGGTTATTTAGTTTGCTTATCTCGATGCTTTCTAGTTTAATTATGATGCTTTCTAAATTAGTTGTGTTATAATTTTTAACTTACAATTTCTAGTTTTTCTTAGAGTAAGATTGCTTTTCTAGTTAGACAATAAACGACTTTAGGTTAAATTTGATTCCAGTAGGTTTAAAATAAATCAGAAAATATAAAATGAGCTATCCAAATAATCTCCTTGTGCAAACTGCCTTGGACACTGTCCGGTTGACTAATTGACATTCAATATTCTAAAGTAGTAAGACCTAACGACGGCCTATCAATCATCTCCATACCTTAAATAGTGCACTTAAGTTAAAGCTAGTGCATATCTATAATCTTCTTTAGCAATTTTATAGTAGTTAAAGAAATATCAACAATACTATATTCATAATCATCTTCATGGTATGTAATGACATTAGCCTTCAATTGGAAACTTATTTTTGTGTCTTAGTAGGAAACATAATCATATTCTTTATCGATTCCATTATGTGTAACCTTATGTAATACCTAAAATTCTAGATGGGTTTAATCAAAAAGGCAAGATAGTGTATAAGACATTTTTTAATGCTTTTCCCATGGACATTGGGATAGGTTTAATCTTGAAAATATTTTGACTCTAAGAAAATAATCCTTATGCAAAACAAATTATATAATTAATTAAAAAGCTATTACTTGTTTCGTTGTTCACTATGCTCCATGAGATCCATATTCTTGATTCATCTTTCACATCTACCAAGGTAGTTGCAACTCTAATATCTAACAAAATTTCCTTCCTTTATGCTTTAGTAGAAGTCTATTTCTTCTCCTAAATCTCCCATTTGATCTTACGCATGAAGGATGTGGGCTACACCTAGTAAATTTTCCTACCAATTTCATTTTCTTGAGATATTCTAAAGCCTTTTTCAACAAATCAATTTTGAGAAGATCATGTGTATATCCTTCATCAAACCCTTTTCCTTCCAATCCTTCACGTCTTATTCCTATGTCAATTTCCTTTGTATTTTCCTTTTGTGTTAATATAATTCTTAGATTTTCTCTACATGTCATCCCCCCTTAAATCACCTCTATCTATCACACAATGTTCCCAATGGTACCCCAAATCTATCTCACCCAACTTTTAGATGCCCTCCTACTCTATAATCCTCCTATTAATATTTTTTGCTCACACCCTCATGGTAGCACCTAACTTAGACTACTTGAAATCACACCTTTATGGTGGGTCACATGTCGTTCATCCTGCATGCACCATTATTTCCATGTTTTCTTATAAAAGAGCTGTTAAAGCCTTTTCAACTAATTCATTTCATTCATATCCCATGAGATTTCTTTTTCCCTCTCCATTCTCTTTTCCTCACACCAATATCTTCCTTTCCTATCCCATGTACTTTTTCTTCCCTTCTTTCGCACTTTTTCCCAAAGGCAAAGGGGCTGCAAGGGTTTATAGAATCTTAGCACCATTTTCTTTTTTCGTGTGACTTAAAATTTTGGATGATCAAGGGACCAAAATTCTGTATCAATTTAATGACATTGTAGGAACTATCTAGACACAACACCATCATTCCCAGTTCTAGACACAACACCATGATTCCCATATGTGTGATTGAATTCATTGATGGATGGTAACTCCATGTTCCTTTTTGTTCATGTTTTTCATGGCGTCCATACTTCTCATTTAATTTTTCATTAGGAACTTTTATTGTTTGATAAAATTGTCTTAATTTTACTAGTATGGCACCCATACTCATGCCATGACTCCCCCTATAACCATTTGATATTCTTTGATTTCACGAGATATGATAACAACATAGTAGTTTTTTGTAACTTTATTTCTATAAAATAAAGAACATAAGTAGTTGTTGACATTGACTATCATTGCCTTTATCTTTCTTTCTAAAGTTTAGTATCTCTTGTAAGTTTGATATGTACAGATCAATGAAGCATGGATTAAAATTTGTCATTATATAGAGTGGAATTGGGGAGCTTGATATTTCAAAAACCTTGCATTGAGATTCTACAAGTTTATAGTAATCATTATTTTATGAGATAATACATTGAGTGTATGAATTATTTTGGAGGAAAGGTTTTCTAATAGATGAAATTCCATTGGTTTTAAATTTAAATTTTAGAGGTTGAGTTTGTGTGATACAAGATTAATATCACATTGACGGATTTCTTAAAATAAGAGAATAGCCATATTAATGTGGAGCATGAATAATTTAACATAGTAGACAATAATAGACATAATAAATATAAAATTTCTAAAATATAGATAGATACAAATAAGACATAATGAAATACATAAAATAATATATAAATAAAAAAGATAATAAATAAATAATTTCTGAATTTCTGATTTTTCAAAACTACAACATTTGTTGATATATAATTACACTCCACTAAGATAGTCCAAAGCTAAGTAAAAATGAACTTTAGTATATCAAAAGGAAATTACATGAATGGAACAAGATAGTCTTCAAAAATATATTTGTTGAAAAAGAAAGACTTGAAGAAGAGCTATCAGATTTTAATAAAAAAGTAACAAAAGATAGAATATTCTAGGAAGACTAAAAGAAGGAAAATATAATTATGGAAGAAGGATAAGAGAATTATGGAAGAATAAAATATATAATGCACTAACAATAAATCGAATGAAAAGATGACTAAAGATAAACAGGGCTGCCAAATGACCTTAATGAGTATTCAACCATGGACTCGAAGAACTGTGCACAAAGCTAAGACATGAAAAAACTAATTTGGAAGAAAAATTGAAACAATAATTTTGATTAAGAAACATGAATAATTGTGCACTTTAATGAAATAAGAGTGAATTGGTAAAAAAGGTAAAAGAATACAATGATGAGACTTAAGAATTGAAGGAAAATATATCTGAAATAGGCTACAAAAGATGGATGCTCAGATCTCAACAAATTTGAGGGAGGGTCTTTTCCTATCTATAGTAGGAGAGATACAATAGACTACAGAAGATGGAAGATGGGCTACTACAAATGTATGGTGGATTGTCTTTTCCCCTCTAAGAGGAAAGGTACTGTAGATTATTGATTTTTGTGCCCAAAGCACCATATTCAAGCTACAAAATGCCAATTTCAAAACACATAAAATAGGATACTGATTTCTAGGCCTAAATCACTAAAACTATGTTGCACAATGTCAAATTTCATGTTGAAAGCAATTGAAACAAACTACATAAACTCAATTTTCAAGTTTGAAGATTCATATATTTTAGTCATTTGAAGAGACCTTCAGTTATACCAATATCATTATTTCCTATTGAATGTTAAAAGAAGAATAACATAAAACTAATAATATTATTTCTATAGCACCAAAAAATAGAAAACACATAGTCAACAATTTTTACAATTTAAAACTAACCCAAATACAACTTAATCATTCATTTTCAGGTCTCAAGATTTGGGACTAAACCAAGCAAAAACTAGTAATGTTTTTCGAGGTCTAATTTTCACACATTTTCGAGGCCAAAATCTTTCATCTAGGCCCTCAAAATTAGCTTTTATTATTTTTTCGTGCTTTTAGAAATTTTTGTCTTTAGTAACTTGGAACTCATGTTTCCAATTTGAATTGTAAGTTGACAATTTGTCTTACCTTAGTGTTATAAAATTTTAAGGAAAAATCTAAGCTCAAAGGGATATGTATGTGAATTACCAAAAATGACAAAATAGGACAAATGCCAAAAACTACCAAAAAACAATAATTTTGGTTCTTTTTTTAGTTTTTAGATATAAATAATTCTCTTTCATTATAGCAGCAGGGATGAATAATAGAAGAAATTAATGTGAAAACAAATTTCAACTTTTTGGATCTTATTATTCAATAATGGCTCAATTTTGTTAAGTGTTTCTTTGGTTGCATTAGTTTAAAATATTATCCATACAATATAATTATTTTATTTATTTATAAAAAATGAAATTTGAAACTTAATAAGTAATAATCAATTTTAAAATCATCTTTTTTTTAAATGAATAAAACTAATTACCATTCTTTAAAGTAAACAAGTTTCACATAGTGGGGAGTACTTGTCTATCTAGTATTATAGCAATTGTACTTGTTAGTTAGTCGACAAATTATTTATCAAATATCAATTTAGGAGCTATTTAGATAATAGTTTGAAATAATAGATTGTTGCAAGTCATATGTATTATAGCCACATAGATTTTTGTATCATAACAAATAGGTTTAGAATTTTGGTTTGAGTTAGAATTATAATTTAATTATGGATTAGTGTTGGAATTAGGATAAAGGTTAGGGTTATAATGAGGGAACTAGGCTTATGTTTCAATTAGGGTTCTTGTTAAATGATTCATTTAGGGTTAGATTTAAATTAGGGTTTAGGTTGAGTGAGGGTTAGATTCATTTAGGGTTAGAACTCAATTAGGGTTTAGGTTGAGTGAGGGTTAGATTCAATTGAGGCTAAGGTTATAGTTTAATTAGGGTAAGGTTAGAATTCAATTAGGTTTATAATTAATTTAGGGTTATGGTTTACTTAGGGTTAGGATTATAAGATAAAGCTTGAGGTCATAATTAGGTTTAGGGTTAAGTTTAGGGTTAGGGTTAGGGTTAGGGTTAGAGAAATAGGGTAAGGAGTCAATCAGGTTTAGGGTTTAATTAAGGTTATGGTTCAATTAGGGTTAGGGTTCAAATATGGATTTAAGGTTAAGGTCGATGTTGGCATTAAGGTTAGGGTTAGAGTTAGTGTTCAACTAGGGTTAGGGTTAGAGTAAGTGTTCAACTAGGGTTAGGGTTGTTAGTGTAATTAATTAATTAATTATTACATTAGCATAAGTTAACTTAGGTATTAATTAATCATATTAGTCCTAAGTTGCATTTAATCATTTAATAAAGTTGTTGAGATAAGATTCCCTTCTAGAAGATGAGTTGTCTTTTCTAGAACTTATCTTTATCTTATTATCATTCCCTAGGTAGTTAGTTAGGGTTTCATGTTGTCACATGTAGTGTTATTTGAACACTTGGCAACATCTTATGCATTTTAGGTTTTTCTCTTGCCTATATAATCAGGCATATGTACTCTTTGTAAATCATTTTGTATATCAATCAGATAATCTCTATTTGCATGCCCTTAGTTGCAACACTTTTTGTGTGGTTGAATTTCTTCTTGGTAGGTCCTTTGAAGTGTGTGAAACTTCATTGGATGATTCAGCATCCATTATTCCAACATGGTATCAGAGCCATTCCATTGAAGGTTCATCCCAATATCAAGAAAGTTGGGCTACAAAGATTTTTGCAGGCTTGAGGGTTTTCTTTGTAGGCTAGTTGGTTCTATTTGGGGACCAAGCTATTTTCTAGTGTAGATCAAGCTCTATCCGACCTGTCCATTGCACTCATAAGGCCTTAAAACCCTAAGATCGCCTACCCATTCATCCGATTTGGACATATTTCATCTGGGAGCCATTTGAGGTATCTAGGGTTTTTTGCATTTTGTACGATCCGTACAGTTTTTGCAGAAATAAAATATCTCCTTTCAATCCTCCATCATAGAAATTTTTTTTTAAGTCATTGGGCATTTTTTATTTCAAAAAATGGACTATTTTTCCTATAGTTCTTGCAAAAATTTCATCTATGGGCAACCTAGTATTTTATTTGACAGTCGGAATAATTTTTTTTTTTGGGGGACTATAGTTTTCTTCTCCGTCAGCATTTCTATTTTATTAGCAGGTTCTATTTTTTGGCATTTTATTTTAAATTTTTTTGCAAAATCTTTGCAATATTCAAAAAATTCAGACAATCTACAGACCGACCGGTTGTCGGCCCCCTTGGTCAAATCTGTCACCTCCATCGGCGTTGTCGTCCTCCGTTTGTGTCCCTACTAGTTCCCACCGACCACCCGGAGATCTCCACCACTGGTGTTCTTTTGGCCCATTCTCGACCGGTCTCCTCCTCCCATCAACTGCACATCGTCCACCGGCATTTGTCTCAGCCCCAGTGACAGTCACCTCAGCGACTAGGGGCCTCGCCTATTCCCAACGGCGCCACCTCGGCACTGCCCACTCTGCCCAGCCACCGCTCCACTGGCACTTAGCCCAACGACGCTCCTTTTTTTGCAAACATTTAACCCCGCGGTCACATCAACGCCTAGGGGTGCCAATTTTTTTGCCCTAGGTGCTAATTTTTTGCACCTGTTTAGACTGTAGACCCTAATAGGGTGGATTTTTTCAAATCGTCATATCTTTTCACCAGGGTATTAAAAATTAAAAAATGAGATACTGTCGGAAAGAGGATTCGGTCTAATTTCCAGTGGTGATATCCATTTTTCAGAATTCTTCTATCAGAAAAATCTATAGTCAACTGAAGTCAAAACCCTAATTTGGACATAAAGACTCATATCTTCGCAACCGTTGATCAAAATTCAGTGATTCCAGTGGTATCAGGAAGGTAATTCAAAGATCTTTTCATCAGTCCAATCACTTTGATCAGTTTCAGCTCCAGGTACTCTTGCATTCATTTTGTTCAATTTGGTTCATTTGTTCAATAACTTGGATATCCTAAAGCTTGGGAAAAGGTTTTTTGTTTTGGGTGGCATCACTTCAGTTGCATATCAGATTTGGAAGTTTCTATTTGTTGCTGAAGGTCATTGTCTTTGTAATTTTGGAGAAATTTGTTTGTACATTATGGGGCTTGCATATTTTCCTTCTTTGACTATGTTGCACACAGGAAACTATAAACAATGGCGAGATGGGATCATCCACCATCTCCAATCACTTGCATTGTTGCCACATCTGTTTGGTATAGTTCCCCATCTGAGTGAAGGTATTCATGAGTTTACTTGGAGTTGCAGCAGATACACTGTCTTAGAGATCATTTCAATGCAAGCTGATTGTGATGTTTTGGAATCAATTGATCATTGTGATTGTCCTCACATTATTTGGACTAATCTTTGAGAGATATATGGAGATTTAGATACTCCACCTTTCCTCGATAATCAAGTTTCAGAATGTCAAGTTTTAGATCAAGTACCCCATGATGATATTGCTATGCAGGAGGTTGTTTGTTTGGATTGCCTTGAATCTTCTGATGAGGTTGACAAGGTTGCTTCAAATGATTCTTCTTCTCCATCAGAGACTATTGGTATCCCTTCACATTAAGTGATTCCTTGTCCAGAGTCATTGATTGAGGCTTCCATCATCATCATTCATTAGGACACATGCAGTTTTCCAGACTTGACATCACAGGATGGCTTTGTTTCAGGTATCACTAACTTGGCTACTTCTATAGGTTTGGAGGGCATTCTTGAGGGGATATCACTCCTCTATTCAGAGATTTCATATATGAGACTTCCTCCATGTTCATTGTAGTCTTTGGATCATGTTCAGCATCAGTTTCTGCATCATCCTGATTTTTCACCTTCTACATTGATTAGGTATGTACCTGAGTGGGTTGTGGCATCTTCATCTTCATCAGGCAAGGAGACTTTCAGAGACATCATCAGCATTCATATACATCCTTCCTTCCTTCAATTCCTATCCGGAATGCTAAGCATCTCTACACTTGCACCTGGTTTTGTTTCTTTCGAAAGGGAGACAAGTTGTTTGTTGATATTGGATCATGTTTTGTCTACATACACTTACCTTTCTTGCAGGTGATCACATATTTTGGGGGGGCTATATCATCTCTTTATTTCCTCCCTATGGGGGGACTTTTCATTATATTGTATCCATGTGATGATTGTTGTCCTTCGAGGGATGATGTTGAGTCCTCCAATCATCACCTTCTGCATTTCATCTCCTTTTTTGGAGAGGGGTTTTCTTCCCATTGGGTTTTCCCCTTTTCTCCATTTGTGGGAGATTAGTTGCATTTTCATCCTATGTACATGGGTACCTAATATGGCCATCAGTCTGGACCCATCATCATCATGCATAATCATTGCATTTTCATTTCCTCCCTCAGTTGCACTTATGGGGGGGTGTTAGTGTAATTAATTAATTAATTATTACACTAACATAAGTTAACTTAGGTTTTCATTAATCATATTAGTCCTAAGTTGCATTTAATCATTTAATAAAGTTGTTGAGATAAGATTCCCCTCTAGAAGATGAGTTGTCTTTTCTAGAACTTATCTCCATCTTGTTATCATTCCCTAGGTAGTTAGTTAGGGTTTCATGTTGTCACATGTAGTGTGATTTGAACACTTGGCAACATCTTATGCATTTTAGGTTTTTCTCTTGCCTATATAATCAGGCATATGTACTCTTTGTAAATCATTTTGTATATCAATTAGATAATCTCTATTTGCATGCCCTTAGTTGCAACACTTTCTGTGTGGTTGAATTTCTTCTTGGCAGGTCCTTTGAAGTGTGCGCAGCTTCATTGGATGATTCAACATCCATTATTCCAACAAGGGTAATGATATGTTTTGGGTTCAATTATGGTTGAATTAGGGGTAGGATTAAGGTTAAGTTTGGGCTAGGATGCAATTATAGAGTTTAATTAGGGTTAGGTTAAAGTTAGGGTTATAAGATAAATCTTGGGGTCAAGGTTAGGATTAGTGTATGTTAAGGTTTAGGGTTAGCGTTAGGGTTCAATTAGGGATGTGGTTAGGGATAAGGTTAGCTTAGCTTAGCTTAGAGTTCAATTAGGGTTAAGGTTAGGGTTCAATTAAGGTTACATTTAGAACTAAAGTTTCCATTAGAATTTGGATTATGAATAGGGTTAGATTTAGAATTAGAATCAACTTTAGGTTTCAATTAGTGCCAGTTTTCAATTAGTATTGGTGACAGTTTATTTAAGGTTAGAGTTCAATTAGGGTTCAAGTAGGGTTAGGGTTAGGGTTTAATTAGGGTTAGGGCAGGCTATGGTTGGGGTTAATGGTAGGTTAGGATTAGGGTTATGAATCAATTTGGGTAGGGTTAGGTTTAGAATCAGGTCAGGATAATGTTCAATTAGGATTAGGTTTGGGGTAAGAGTTAGGGTTCTAGGATAAATTTGGGGTTCAAGGTTAGGACCAGGGTTAGGCTGGTTGAAAATGATTTAACTTGATTATTTGATATTTGAGTCTCAATAAGGAACTATGGTATTTACAAAAACATTTTCCCTAAATATGTTGAATCATGACAAACATGTTCTCCTTAGTCTAACCATTAGATATACCAATCAAACAACCAAGGTAAAATGATTTTGGACAAAAAGAAAGTGTGGTAATGATCCTAGGATGGTGTATGCTAATATATGATGTGATAATGGTACTATATTTCCTTGAATGTTCTTTGATCATTCCTTTATCTATAGATTCCTAAGAGATAATGTATGGTTCAAATGATTGATTGAATATATTTAAATATAAAAAATAACACATAAATCAATATAAAAGGTGTGCTAGGTCAAATCACAATTTATAGTGGTAAAAAATGTGTGAATATTAATTTAGATTACAAAAAGTGAGGTTTAAATCCATAACTATATAAATGACCCTAGTAAATTCTACATCTACAAATTGATTTAATGTGATGGATATGGAGACTTAGGATTGAGACCAATTTCAATGAATGAACTTGATAAATGGATCAAGAAAAAAGTGATGATACAAAATAAATTCATGTAAGAATATACCACTTATAGAATTAATGTTGTGTTAAAGACATTATAATTGAAGGCTTAATTTATTGGTCATAAGTATGTAATTTTCCCCAAATTATATATAATAAGTACTGAGTTTATGAACATTAATTATGATTCCCCTAACTTAATCAAGGCTAATTAAATGAGAGAACACAGGTGTCCAATGGAATAAATAAGGGTCCAATTGTAATTTTCGCCCCCTGACCACTACAATATTTTGTATTTCACTTAAACTAACAACTTAATCAACCAAGAATCTATGATCTAAAATGGAAGCTCTAATTTTAAAATTTCTTCATTCACCATGGTGATGTAAAATAAACATCACCAATTATATGCTTATACTCAAAAGTGCTAAGCTCCTATAATTAAGGGAATCCCTAGACCTAGGCCTAAACCTCAAGGTTCATGATGACTCTACCTACACATCCCAAGGTTGTGGTAAGTCAAAGGCTTCATAGTTCACCCAACAATATTTGAGGAAGTTCATTCTCTCCTCTTGTATGAGATATATAATCTCACCTCTAAACCATGACTATGCATTAAGCATAAGCTACAAACTTAGTAAATTATAATATAATGATAATAATATTTCCATCAAGTGTTGGTTTCATACCAAAATTTCCTAATCGTTAATTTATAAACATACAAAAATACATATGGCTTATATCATACCATAATTCCAAAGACCACACACACAGCGTAACTATATATAGCATACATCACATATCCACCAGGTGACTAGCTCATATGCACATCACAGTATAAAAATGACTAGCTCATACACACATCATATGTACAATGGTGATTAGATAATATGTACATCACACTAGTACAACCATGATTGGCTCATACACACATCACAAGTATTCATGAGTGAAGCAGGTGAATGTTATCTAATCCATAAAAGTAGTAGGTAGACATCAATCATTAGCACGACCCAATGATTTCCTGTCACTACTTGAACACCTTAGAAGTTCACACTTGGGTGGGTCATACATAACATGATTTATAATAATGATCAAGTGAGATAGATAAATATATCACAATCAATAAAGCCATGGCCCTATACATAGATACCTCTAGATAAAAATTTATATTTCACAAACACATAATATTTACATAGAACCAACACAAGATGGACTTTACCCAACAAGTACATATAATCAAATATTGTCTTGAAAGTAAACAATATCTTTCTTCATTGTGCTTACTATATAGAAGAATATTATGTATTAAATACAAGTTATTAGGTTTTCATAACTCAAACAAAACCATCTAATACCCATTTCAACCTCAAATTGAAGTCTGCTAAGAGAGAAGGTCAAAAAAATTAGAAACAACCCCAAAACCTTGGAGTTATTCCCCCATAAAGCACAATGATGTCCTTCTTCCAAGGACTAATTTGTACCCACTTCCAAATGAGATCGAAGTAACAAACACTTCTCCTTACATGGTCTCTCAAGGGATGCCTATGCTCAAGTTTCCTCATAATCATGGTTTCATCCATTATTAACACCAAAAAGGGTTCATTTAAATGATTTTTTTTAATAGTTCTCAACAATAAATAAGGAATTCTAACATAATTCCTAGTTTCGTAAGCCTAAATTATAACACTTCCATCTAAAGAAATCAAATTCTCTAATTAGAACTCACCGCCTTTATTATTCATTATGCAAAAAACCAAAATTATAATTGGGTCAATGGCCACATTGATCACAAATGACAAATTACCTTTACAAAAACCATAGTAGGTAGGATTTTTTATCCTATTCACTCATACAAGAAATGAAAACCCATAAAGAAATTAGTTTCATGTTACTTTAGTGTCTACTAGATATTTTTGTTGGGATTTATCCTTGTTAATCTGTAAGGCTAGTGATGAAACTTGGGAGCATTCTATCCTATTGGAGTTTCAAATACAAAGGAAATGAATTACCTCCTCTTAGAATTTAGATTTGTAACTATGATATCTAACCAGTTCATTTGGTTTCATAGTATTTTATTAAATATTTTTTCCTTAATCAAGTTTTGAAGTCAAACCAATTACAATTCAGACATAGGTGGACTATATAAAACATAACTTTTTTCTGTATGTATCAAAATTCAATATTTTTTTAATAGATCAAGGACATCAATACCCAACCTGAACATATTTTTCAAAATTTTACTTTGATAATCTACTATTTTTCCACATGTGCAGAACATAGAGCTTGATTTTTAGTGAAAAACCTACATTCACAAGAAATGAAAAATAAATATAATAATCAAATTTTATTTAATTAAAATTATACTATTTTGGAATCTTATAATAAGGACTACATAATTACAAAAATTAAATAATAAATGAATTCATTTGATCCCCCAAAAGGTAAATCAAAAGTGTTTTTTTATCAGCATTTTGATTGGTGTAAAGTAGACTTTGTTATATGTATGGTTTAAAACTAGCAGGGATCTATCCAAGGGGGCTTGGTCTAATGTGGTTTGATCAAAGCCTCTTCAATTGGAATTCTTTAAATGAAACTTTTCAAGGCTTAAATCATTATATTTTCTAAAAATATGTGATTTCAAAAAAAATCATGATCTATCAGAAAGTGTAAACCACTATTGTGGCAACACCCTGCTTTTGTTACTCATTTTGGAGTTAGTTCTTCTTTATGCAGTTTTTGTACTAAGTGACTCCTAAAAGTCCTTATACATTTTTTGACATATTGTTGTAACTAATTGGATATGAAATACAAAAGATACCTTGGTTATTATTGGTAATGCAATCCTTTCCTTTTTGTTCTTTGCAGTTTTGTGTATGTTAAATGATTCGATCAAGCTATTTGTGAAACTTTTCATATTTTCCTTCTAGCTTTGTCTCATAAGTTATACCTTTCTGCAAATAGTGTATTTAAGCAGGTTGCTAATTGTTTCTAAAGAATGCATATTGCTTGTTGATTGTGAAGTTAACCTTCCATTTAGTTAGTTTTTGTGTTCAACCCCTTTAGTGAAGCACTTATGCAAAAACACACAATAATGAATTGTGCAAACTTATTTCCTATCAGTTGAAGTTTCTAGTCATCATTGTCCTTGTTAGTTTGGTGTATCAATTCACTTTTAATTTTCAGCTTTTTGTTTCATGCATTTCCTTCTCCTTTTTCCTACACAAAATTAGTAGCTATAACTGAAAACCAACTAGGAATCTGACCTATCCGAAGGCTCATTCTCACTTTGGGTGACCCACAACTTGAGAATGTTCCCATGTTTCACTAGCTAACTGAATTTCACAACTCAGTTCGGGTGTAAGTTTTAGTAGATAACAATTTTTGGCATGCTCAGTGGGATAGTCTAATCAAGACAGTACATAAATTTTATGTTGTTTGTTGATTTTGATGTGCAACCAATAGATTTTAGACTTTTCAAGAGGTTGTTTGAAACATATCTGGTGACTTTGTGAAGTGAACAAAAATAGAGCCAATGTTGTTACAACTTATGAGAAAAAATACAAACAAGGAGCTCTAGGGATTTTAAGTTGTTGCAGTTCTCACCACTCAGAAGACAAGGCAGAACAACAAAAAGAACCCCTCCATCAAAGAGATTTCAATCAACACCACCTGGTGTTAGACCAGAATATTTCTTCTCACCACCAAGGAGGAGAGGAAGACCATCCAAGAGGCAGAGTAATACTCATTATGCCTCACCAAGTTACAAAATAGCAAGTTCATCCTCAAGAAGCCCATATAGAGTAATAGTAGATATTTCTATAGGTCCAATTGTACCTACATTTTGTGTTCCTACTGTTCAAACTTAGGTTAACCCACCTCCTATTGTTCAAAAGGCGAGGAATCATCCATTTGTGGGTTTTAATGGAGGCAGTCCATTAAATCTTGCACAACATAATTATATACCAATGGCTACCTTGAAGAATTTACCAATTTTTATTGGGGAGGATCATACTACCCCTATTGATCACATAAGAGATGTAGACTCATTATGTGGAGTTCACCACATAACTCAGGAGGATGTAGTTGTTAGGCTACTTGTTGCATCATTTAAGGGGAAGGCTTTGTAGTGGTTCAGGGGCCTAATGGTTGGTACAATTGAAACTTGGGATGATTTAGGAGACAAGCTACACAAGCAATTCCAACACAAATCAAACCACTTGTCTTTGGTTGAGCAATTGAAAATGATTAAAACAACTCATCAAGAGAAAAACACTGATTTCAATTTTTGTTTTTAGAGGACATGGTTTAGGATACCTGAAATGGTAAGGCCTTCTCTCGAGTATGCATTTTTGTACTTTTAAAATCCCTACAGTGACATCTTCGTTATGATACAATCAATGGGGGGTGTTTCCTTACCTACTACATATGATGTAGCAATTAGGGCAAAGAATAACTTAATTCAGGTTGGAAAAATAACACCTATGACACCAATGCCTATTTTCCAGAAATTCAATCTCTTATGCCTTTGCAAATCCCTCCTTTTGCTCATTTTCCAACTATTCCAACATTACCAGCTATTGCCAGCTAGGAAACAATTGTTGCAGGTCATTCCCAGGAGCTACAAAAGATAAAAAAAATAGCCAACAAAAGATAGAAAATATCTTTCAGATCTTTGGAAATGAGCTAGTAAGCATTAAGAAGCAGCAATTTCAGAATAGACAACCTTACCAGCAACAAAGCCAAGGGGTAGGTCAGCCATATTAGGGTCGGGGATAGCAATATCAAGCAAATAGACATGCTTATCAAGGCAATTATCAGGGTCCAAGACAAACTATAAACCCAAGGCCTTTTTAGCCTTATGCTCCAGCTCCTATTAGTGCAGTTGGGGACCTTTTCCATGTGCAAAAAATCTTCCAGTAGATTACGAATGGTGTTTTCCATGCAACCAACCACGTAATCGGGCTACATGCTTGATTGGAGTCATCAACCAAGAGTTGATGGTGTAGAATGTTACAGGCTCACAACAAAATATACCTGATGGTGAGTTCCTACAGTAACAAGAGTAGCCTCCAAGTGATGCTACTCTATTAGACTGACAAGGAGAAGAATTATGTGGAGTTAACACTAATGGTTCTCTAGTTGCAGAAAACACAAGAGAAAACAAGAGAGCCCTTGAGGTTGAGAAATCAACAAGAAAAGGTAGAGAAGTTACATCACAATCCACATCTCAAGTACCTCGCATTTTGTAGACGAATTCACAAGTTGTTGCCAAGGAACAACCACACTTGCAAGCGGATCTTATTGTTGCAAATACCCATCAAAAGGTAGCACCTATTTTTACTTATAATATAATTAAAAATATGAAGAAGATGAATATGACCACTTATATGTGGGATTCATTAGCTATCTCAAGTCAAAAATTCTTATTGCAAACTGCTTTGTCTGAATTAAAAGTGTCTGATGAGCCACCAGTAGGTCAAGTTAGAGCTATTTTCACAAAAACTCCTCAAGACAACAAACAACCCAGCAAAGAAACGGGTAAGGATGTCAAGCCACCTCCATTTTATATATCTTAGATTATAGGTGACAAATTAGTCCATAACTGTATGGTGGATAGTGGGGCTAGTAGCTTTGTGATGCCAAAGAAAATTGCAAATAAGCTAGGATTGAAATATCAACCTTTAGAGAAGGGAGTAGTCCAGTTAGATGGAACTTCAATTAACACCTTAGGTGTCATCAAATATCCAAGCCTTACACTTCATTCTTGCCCAAAATTTTTAGTTCCTCAAGATATATGTGTTATTGATCTACCACCTTTCTTTGACTTGTGTCTGTCAAGGGATTTTACAACAAAAATAAGAGGTTATGTATTTGCTGATTGGTCACATATGTTGTTTAGAATGAGATATGGAACTAAGGTCACCATAAGTTTTGAAAAATTGGCCAAGGATCATATTGAGACTTATAATCCAAGTGTAATTAATGTTGTTCCAAGTGTTGCAGATACAAATTGTGTTGTTTTTATGATAGTGAGCTTGTTGTTGCTCATGAGCTGCAAACTGAAAGTGCACCTGATGTGCTATTACATGAATGGGCAATAGAGAATTTTGTGGATAATCTTAACGATCATATTCAAGGTGTTGGTATGGGTGTCTATGTGTTGCATGAACCTGATGTAGAGGTACCAAAACTTGAGAAGAGTATAGATCAGTTTGTAAAACAACAAGATGAGCTTTGGGAGATGCATTTTGATGGTTCCAAGAGTAAAAATGGAGCTAATGGGGGTGAAATGCTTGTGTCCCCACAAGGTGATATGTACTTTTTTTCTTTTCATTTTTCCTTTGCATCCTCTAACAACATTGTTGAGTATGGTCTTATTCAAGGTCTTGAATGGGCAAGGAAAAGATGAATAAACCATCTGAAGGTTTGTGGAGATATTGAGGTAATTGCCAATCAGGCAAGAGGCTTGAATGTTGCTAAGAACAATGGCTTGAAGTCCTATAGGAATAGGGTCTGAGATGTGATAGAAGAGTTTAGTGCTTTTAATATAGATTTTATTCCCATAAAATAGAACAAACAAGTAGATAGGCTTGCAGTCATTGGAGCACAGTTTGATATTCCCAATGATCTCACGAAGGAGAAGGTACAACAATATTTGAAAGTTGTGATCAAAACCTCAATTCCTGATAACAATGTTCACTGGCAATTATTTGACAGTGATGAGAAAATTCTATATTTTTTGCTTGAAGAAGATCAATTTTATGTGGTAAATCAAGAGAAGTTGAAGAAATGGTATGATGATCAGCTCATGCAGCTGAAAACAAACAAGTTACCCAAGGTTTTAGTTACCTTGGAGTCAATTTTCAACTTTGATGATCAGCTTAAGAAAAGTAAAACCAACATTCAAGTCAAAGAGGAGCACTATGAGGAATTGTAAATCTTTAAAGGTAAGCTCCTTAAGATACGAAAAATTTGTTCATTAAAGGATAGACAAGATTTCATTAAAAATTTCTAGGTATTTCATGATATTTTTGTATGGAAATATTCTAACTTGAAAGGATTTGACCCTTAGATTGCCCAACATAAAATTGAGTTAGAGCCAACTTCTATGTCTTTTAGGAAAACCCAAAGTCCTTTAAACCCTAAGCTTGAGCCTTTGATGATTAAGGAGATGACTAAGTTAGTTGAGGGGGGTTTCATCTTTCCGATTAAGCACACACACTTCATGGGTTTCTAACCTTGTATTGGTTAGAAAAAAAATGGTGAGAAAAGATTATGTGTAGAATTTAGAGACCTTCATAGGGCCTCTTTGAAGGATCATTACCCATTGCCCTCCATGAAGCAGATTCTCTAGGTTGTCTATGGTTTAGAAATATTTTCCCTTTTGGATGGTTTTTTTGGTTATAACCAAGTGTTATTTAAGGAGGAAGATCAGTTTAAGACTGCATTTACTACAAAGTGGGGCACTATGACCTACAAAAGAATTCCTTTTGGCTTATCTAATGTTGGTGCCACATTTTAGAGGGCCATGGATATGGAATTTCAATGTTTGATTTATAAACTTGTGTTGGATTATCTTGATGACATAATAGTTTTCTCCAAGAATGTTGATGAGCACTTGTCACATCTCAAACAAGTTTTTGAAAGATGTAGGGAGTATGGTATATCCCTCAATCCAAAAAAGAGTATATTTGTTGTTCATGAAGGTAAAATTCTTGGACACTTAGTGTCAAAATATGGAGTCACTATTGATCCAGAGAGAGTGAAAGCCATTTTAGAGCTGCCTTTACCCAATCACAAGAAAGGGCTGTAGAGTTTTCTTGGCAGAATCAATTTTTTAAGAAGGTTTATTCCTAATATTGCAAATCTTTCAAGGCCACTAATTGCTATGTTAAAGAAGAATGCAAATTTCAGCTGGAATAAAGAAGCTAAGTACAATTTTGAAGAAATTAAGGAGGCTTTAGCTGGAACCCCTACTCTGGTAAATCCAAATTTCTTGAAAGATTTCATTTTGTATGCTTTTGGTAGCATAGATTCTATTTCTGCTATGCTAGTTCAGAAAAATAATGATGGAATAGAGCAGCCAATAGCCTTTTTCAGTTAAGGATTAGATGATTATGAACTAAGATATAGTTTTGTTGAAAAAAATGTTCTTGTTGTCATAAGGAGTCTAGTTTTTTTTAAACCATTAGTTTCAAATAATAAGATTCATCTAATGGTTGCACATCCAAGTGTGAAGGAGTTCTTGTTGAGTAAGGATCTCAAAAAGAAGAGAGCTAGATGTATCACTAAAGTCATCGAGTATGATGTTGATATTAAGATAACAAAGCTTGTAAGAGGTAAAGGGCTTTGTGAACAACTTGCTTTAGCACCCAAAGATGACGAGAAAACATAAATAGATGATGATCTATTTAACAGTGTTGATTCTCAGAATGTTGCAACTACATTAGCAATGGGTTGGATGCATGATATGACTCACTTTTTCCAGACTGGTGAGTGCCCACCAGGTTTTTTGACAAAGCTAAATGAAGGTATTTTAGACTCTAGTATATTCCTTGTGTACTAGTCAATGATGTTATTTTTAGAAAAAAATTGAATGGTGTTCTTTTAAGATATATTGATAGTGATCAAAGAGAAAAACTGCTTCATGAGTTCCATGATGGAACTACAGGGGGTCATTTTTCCCCAAGAACAATCACATGGAAACTAATGAGAGTTGGCTATTATTGGCCAAGCTTGTTTAAGGATTCCCATACTTAGGCAAGAAAGTGTGTAAAATGTGCTCTTTTTGTTGGAAAGGAGAGGCTTCTAGCTTTACCTTTGCAATGAATTCAGGTGAAGCAACCCTTCATGAGAGGGGGCATTGATTTTATAGGACCCATTAATCCACCATCAAATGTAGGTCATAGGTGGGATCTTACAACAAATGATTACTTTACACGATGGATTGAAGCAGTTGCCTTAAAGGAAGCAAATGAGACCATTGTATTGAAATTTTATGATGACATTGTAATTAGGTTTGGAGTACTTGAGTCAATTATCTTAGATAATGCATTGGAATTTGTGGGTTTAAGAGTGGATGATTGGGTTGTTAAACATGGAATAAATTTGAACACATCTTCAAACTACTACCCTCAAGCTAATGGTTTGACTGATAGTGCAAATAAGAATTTGATCAAGATCATTAAAAGAACCATGGAGGATAATCAAAGAGCCTAGTACACAAATCTAAAATATGCACTTTGGGTAGATAGAGTGACTCCCAAAAGGTTTGTTGGTAATTCACCATATATGCTTGTTTATGGTAAAGAGGTAAGATTGCTTCTATCTGTGGAGCTTCCAACTCTTGACATTGTACATCAGCTAGAGATGTTTGAAGAAGAAGACCCAATGGTAGTTAGATATGGCCAACTTATGGAGCTGGAAGAATCAAGAGATAAGGTAATGAAGTCTTTGGAGTATCATCAACTCCAAAAAAAATTCTTTGATAAGAAAGCAGCACCAAGAGTGTTCAAAGAAGGTGATGTTGTGCTCAAGTGGGATGAATTGAAAAGCAAGCCAAGAAATCACACAAATTTTGACAACTTCTGGAGTGGCATGTTTATCATTACTGAATGCAAGGAGCACAATGCATTCCAGTTATCAAAGATGGATGGAGAAATCTTGTCAATCCCAGTTAATGGGATTCACCTCAAATAGTGTTTTGAGGTATGATCTACCTTGTATATGTTAGGTTAGGTTTATGCTTTCAATAAGTGTTGTTTCACTATAGTTTAGATGGAGGTTTTCATTCTGTAAGTGTTGATTTAGAACGATTAGGTAGTTTTCCTTTTGCATTTTTGCTTTTGATAGGTTTCAAGGTGTTATTCATTATTCTAGTGAGTTACAAAAGTTAAGAGTCTATTTCCTAAGTCATAAGCCTAGTTTCTAAGTGACTCCATGCCCAATGGACAAGCCTAGGAAACTAGTTTTCATGTTTAACAGGAAAGTGCACAACGTGAGTCACCAAAAATGTTACCATATTTTCACTTATAGCTAAACCAGATAGACCTTATTGATTTTAATTGAAAGAAGAAAAGGTACATTTTAACCTCTACTTTGTTTCATTTATGTGTGCATAAACAAAATCCAAAGATTACATTATCAGATTACATTCATGTAGATGCATGTAACATACAAAATATTGCACAAATATTTTCAAAAGTAATCTTTATTAAAAATTTAAATGTATAAGGTCTCACACAAGCCGTGAGACTAATTGCTTTAAAACAAAAGAAGGAAAAAATTGTACATTTATAGATATTACTGAAAAATAATGCACATAAAAGGAAGAAAAACCAGTCATTGCTTGAATGACTAGTCCTAGTTGAGTTGCCCTGCATCATCTTCCGTCCTTCACTTGTCTTGCATCCAGTTGTCTTGTCCTTGCCACTCCTAATTGCTTGCATCTGAAAAGGAAGGTTTTGTTAGAGCAATGAAAGGTCTTAAATCCTGATATGCACATACCTCTATAAACATACAACATGATCCTTTAATGCATTTAAACGGTTAGCATCATTAGGATGATTAGGTAGCACAAGGAAATCAAACATATCTACCATATGGACATGTTTTTCTAACTTGTTTGCTTCATGTGCAGGTATAGGAAAAGTAATTTTGTTTAATTTCATCTAATAAAAATATGTGGGTTAAAATGTGGCTCCCACAAGGGTTGAGCCCAACATGTTGCATTATAGTGCTTTCAAGAAGCATTGAGATCATCAAATTAATCTATTCCTTCATATTTCCTTCAAGCAACCATACATAAGCTTTGATAGTGAGTTTTTGTCACTATTAGAGGTGACATATACTTATTTAAAGGAAGCGTGAAGGGTGTATGTGGTTTCTTGTATTGAAATAAGCATGCCTTACAAGTTTACATCTTAGGAATTCTCTATGTATGAAGGGGTACAAGACATACATTTAAAAACAATGAGTATCAGGCATCAGGTCTTAAACTTGAAGCAACCATAGACATTAAATGAAATGTATTCACTTAACAAAATCACAATAAGAGAGTGATCAACTACATATCATAATAAGGAAAGCATAGGATTAAGAATTAGTGGCAACTACTACTTTTCAACTGAACAGTACACGGGTCTTTTATGACAATAAAGAGACAGTCTTCTATATGCATTGACACAGTGAGCGGTGTTCATGGTAAGGGCTAGTGAGTTTTGGGACAGTGACAATATCATCAAGACAATCATGATGTTATATGAAAATCTATTGAGTTTTTCAAATCCAATTCTAAGAGAAGTATAACACTCCTATTAAGTATGATTCTCCATTATTGAGAAATGACATCCCTTGTTTAGTGTGTTGATAGTGGGATGAGTAATTGTCCTTCAACAAAATATTTTGTGGTGGAAATGTACAAAGTGATATGACAAGAGCTTGAAAATGACCAAGGGGACAATCATGGATAATGTAAGGACAATCACTTTGGAAAGGACAGTGAATTTGGAAAGGACAATTCTTTATGAAATTATCAAAGACAAAGTCATGGCATGCTGACAAGAGAAAGTATTAGAGGAAAATAAGAGAGTAACATATTAAGGAGATGTTGTTTTCTTCAAGAAAATGCATGAAATATGAGACTTTTCAGATAACTTGTACACATGAGGGTATTTTTCTTTGAAATTATTTACATGAGAATGTCAAAGTAGAGTTCTAAATAAAGGAAATTATGCAGAGAATAGCAATGAAAGCCCAACATCATGAAACAATCACAAATATTAAATATTCATTTTTTTTAAAAAATGGTTGAATTTAAAAAACTGGAATGGAACACAAATAGGTTTCCAGAATATCTACAGAGAAACCCTTGAGGGTTATTTTCTGGAATCATCATAAAACAAATGAGGGTTTTATACATGTATTTCCATATTTTCAAAAAACCTAGGTCATGATTTAAAAGACTGAAGGAAACATAAGGCTTTGAGTTTTTTCAAGTTTTCCAGCAGTATAAAGTGCATTTCAAGAAAACAATATACCTGCACCCATTGAAATAAATGGGCCATTACATTTTTATGAGTAGAAGCCAAAATTTAAAGAGTATGCTGATGAGAGGCCATGACCAAGAAGAACAAAACAAGAAAGAGTGTAAAACCTTTCTCTTCAATGCTAGGGTTTTGGTTAAAGAGAATGAATGCCCAAAGATATGTATACTGACAACCATATATATATAAATTATTAAGTATTTAGAAAACCAACAAAATTTATAAGCTCATGGCTATTTTGGCAATTTTATATAGAAATCTCTTCAATAAAAGCATCAAATAACACAAGAACTACATAGTATCAATGGAAAACTCAATTTTTGAGCAAATTTTCTTCAAAAATAACAAAGAAAATGTAGATTCTTCAGAGACAAGTTCTTACTAGAGTTATTGAAGATTGTTTTCCCAGGAGAAAGCTATAGGAATGCATGGTGAGACCCTCTGATGAAACCCTAGACTGGCAGCCAAAAGACTCTAGAGTTTTGCAAGATAAAAATGAAATGCTTTGAGTTTCTTTTTGGTCGGTTTTGTGTTAGGGTTTTCTACCCTAATCTTGGTCGATAAGATAAAGGTATTTTTTTTACCTTTGTTTTAAAAAATGTGTGATGCAACTATTATCACCGTGGCTAAGACTTGTGTCTTATGCCTTTATTTATGATTATGCCTTGTGACTTAGGCATGTTTGATACATATTTTGACTTAGCAATACCTTTTGCTTAGAGTTTTGACCGAATGCTTGGTCTTTGATTATTTTTGCATTTGTTTATATTGTTAAATGCTTAAGTTAAGTGATATTTTATAAATCACTTACACTTAAAGTATTACCTTTAAATGAGAAACATGTGAGCATAAGACTTAGTCATGAGGAAAGGTGGAAGATATGCTTATCTTTATGACATGCCAAGAATATAGAGGAGGTTGATGATCGGTTGCAAACATGTGGAAGGAATATAGGCATTTTGGTTATTTTTTAGAGCTTTTTGAGGGAAATTTGAGGTGTCATCATGTTGGAAAAATTCAAGCTTGACTTTTTCATTTATTTGGAGCTCTTTTGGATGAGATCTAGTGGCTAGATTTTAGGCTTTTTGGAGGCTTACGAAAATGAAGATTCTAGAGCCTTTTTTGGTGGAAGTACTTGGAGTGGATGGATATATTGTTTTTGTTACTCATTTTGTAGTTAGTTCTTCTTTATGGAGTTTTTGTACTAAGTGACTTCTAAAAGTCCTTATACAATTTTTGACATATTATTGTAACTCTTTGGATATGAAATACAAAAGATACATTGGTTATTACTGGTAATGAAATCCTTGCCTTTTTATTCTTTGCAGTTTTGTATATGTTAAATGATTCAATCAAGCTATTTGTGAAAATTTTCATATTTTCCTTCTAACTTTGTCTCATAAGACATACCTTTATGCAAATAGTGTGTTTAAGCAGGTTGTTAATTGTGTAACAAACCTTATGTATAATAGTACCTAGATGTTGGATGTAACTTGTATCGTGAAGGTTCAATTTAAGATTCACTCAAATATACTTCTTGTAATTGCAAATACTATCATTCTAGGACAACAACCATATCATAACATGTTCTTTGATATGATTACCAAGTACTATACATGAATTCATATTTAAAACCCAACCACTAATCTTCTACTTGGACATGTTAAATAAAAATTCATACTTTATGTCATTATCTTATAATTATTGTTAATAAGTATGGTAAGAACCTTTGTCATAACATTTTTTTTTTCCAAGATAAATGCATCACCTAAGATATAGTGCATTATCCAATTATAAGGAGGCATTCTTGTCTTTTATAATAAATACTGAACACATGATAGTATTTCTAAGAAAATTCCAGATTTTAAGAGTCAATTTTATAACACTAACATAATTGAAAGAAATGCTCAAGAAAAAGTGGTTGTCAAACCTAATCTATGTCAAAATAAAGAATTTTCTTTTTAATCTAAATTCAACTATAATATTTGAGGACAACCCTCATCTCTAAATTACAAAATTTATTATAATAATCTTCATACCTTAAATAGTGCACTTAAGTTAAAGCTAGTGCATATCAATAATCTTCTTTAGCAATTTTAGAGTAGTTAAAGAAAACACACAGAAAAAGGATACAAGAAAGCAACGGTAGGATGCAAGAAAAAGCATAAAAAGGATACAAGAAAGCAACTGTAGGATGCAATTCTCTTCAAATATTTTGTTAAGATGGGTTTAGATTAATTTGCAGCAGTGTAGTATTTAGAGCAATTTTCTTTCTCGACACACCATGAATGACACCATGGACGAAATTGCAGAGGAGATATCGTTCCAGGCATTCGAGGGTGACTTCTATTTACTAGGCAGTCTTCTTAATGACATTCTCCAACGTGAAGTTGGCCAAGCTTTTATAGGAAAACTTGAAAGAGAACGCATCCTTGCGCAAGTATTTAACTTCAAATCCAAATCAAATGTTTAATAATATGTTGTACAGTTGATTTTGTTGATTAAGTCAGACTTCTTGTTTCTCTATAACCAGAGATATGAGTAACTACCTCTCCCCTGTTGCTGAATCGAGCATATCACCAGTGGAAACTCAATTGTCATGATTAGCCCATATTTTGCATATAACAAACGTCATTAAGAGACCAATGTGTGGGAGTTGCTGGAACTCCTGCCCATGCCTTTGTTGCTTCATATGCCTCTCGTTCAAGATCAACTGCTGCTTTATATGCCGTTAGGGGTGGTGCTTTTCCCCGGTTAACTAAAATGCAGAGTGGTCATGCTAGCTAGGGTTTTGTAAATGGGGCAATTTAAGTTTCTTTTGATAGTTTCCTAAATAGAATTTGCTTTGCTTTTTCTGAGAATTTATTCCATAGATGTTTCTGCCTTCACACTATTAAATATGTTAATTGTGTGCAGTAACCTATCGACAAAGAGGAAAATAAGCAAGTGAAAACAATGGAGGAACCAGCAGTGGGAATTCCGTATGCATATCCAACAAAGCCAATGTAGACAGTGATGATGCCTCCTCCTCAGCAGTTTCACTATACGAAGCCATATCAGGCAGGTATAACACCGCCCAATGCAATCTTTGGCTATTCAGAAGGGATTCCATTGCAGGAGACTGTTTCCAGGGACACCCTTGCTCCTTTTGAGTGCCCCCATTGCTTCAAATCTGGCCTAACCACAATCAGGTAATTACATCACTACCCTCCTCTTTTTTTCTTGAATTGCTATTGTTTTATGGTAATTTTAAAAAAATTAAATTAAATTGGTAGCAGTAGATTCATCATTCAAAAAGAACCCACAATGCCCCTGTTTTAGGTCTCTTGATCTGCCATGGATTTTTGGATTCTTCAAACACGACTGTCTCTTTTGATTGGGTAAATTTCCCTTTTTGGAGAAGCATGTGGTCTAGTTGCCAAAATTGAGCTCTGAAATTAATCTAAAACTTGACTTGAGAATTGTATTTTGATTCATCCATTGGGTGTTCCACACACAGCGAATTGTGTGTTAGATGTAATATTTTATCCAATTTTGATACTTATATGTGAAATTATATGCAATTTTGACAATTTATTGTGATTCCTAGGATTTGAACCAACGCATTGGCTTTGATGTGATATTTTATGCAATTTAGACAATTTATTATGATTCCTGTGACTTGAACTTGAGGCTCCCCTTTGTAGCAATAGAAGATCCATCTTTTCAATTGAAGCTGCAATGGCTCTTGTACCCATTTACTCTCGAACAATGAAATTCATTTCACAAGGCTATTTTAATTTAATGGTGCCATAGACTACTTTAGTGTGGTACCCTATGCCTTCCTTAAATGTAGGAAGCTATATTTGATGTAGGGGAGTTTTGTTAAAGTTTTCTCCATGACTCGGATGCAGCTCTAGGGCTTTTATATCAGGTGCTCATATTCCTTTAATGTAAATTTCATTTTGTAGCTATATCCCTTGCTCCATTGATGTGGAACAAGATTGGAGAATTTATTGTGTCTAGTGCAGTTCATTATGCTCTGTTTGATAGCCAACTTCCCATTATCCTTCCTTACACGATTTGTGGGCTACATACACAGCCACATTATTTACTGAAACACACATATCCCAGTCAAAACACACATATCCTAGTCAAAAAATGAATAAGTGTCCTCATTAATTCTTGACCACGTTATTCTCATTGTTGAGAGTGGGAGCTATTTGTTGCATTATTATTTTGCTTGACACGCTTCTTTTCTTTTTCAAAATTTTGAAATGCAACTGGCTGTACATGTATCATGCAAAAATTAACATTAAAACAACAAGGTGCCAAATCCATGAATAAATATGTTTTCTTGAAGATTGGGGACACTTTTAAGGTTTAACCATTACAGAAAGGAACTCACATCCCTACTCATTGTCCAACATTCTTCGTAGCGCAACATCCTTTCTATTGCATACTCAAATGTGCAAGGAGTGATTTCAAATTCTATTACAAATATGTCCTCGTTGACTACCTTAATTATTTTTGGTAACAATATTGAAAGCAGTCCTCCAAATTTTATAGGAAATCTCTCATGACTTGAAAGGTTGGGTCTTTCTGGAGCTGCATTCCATGGAGCTCTTTAGCAGGACTACCAAAGCTTTCATATCCTGACCTCCGATCAAACCAATTAAATGGAAGCTTGCCATCTACTTTTGGTAATCTCTCATCTTTGGTTGTGCTTCAGCTATCAAATCATTCTTTGAGTGGCACATTCTCACTCTCTCAACCATAAAACTTCAAAAAGATTCGTTACTTAAGTCTTTCTAACAATTTGTTGAGAGGAAAATTTGAAGGCTCTTGGATCCCCAAATTTCAGATTCAACTTCTTTATTTGAATCAATAAATATGCAGGCTTTTTGCATAAACAATGCCAAGAATTTGTTGAAATGACTTTGGAAACTTTGGGACCATTGTATTTTTATCATTTGAATGAGCATGCTCGAGACTAATGATTTTGTATCGAGTTAGAGGGTCTGATTGAGGTGCTGCACAACATGAGGCAGGTACAGATTTTACTAATCATATGTCTAGGAACATTATCTTTACAATTGCTTACTACAACAGACAATATGAATTGTCTTACATCCATAGGTATTTGCAATTCAGACTCTAAACATACCTTTTTATCTTGTAGATAGCTCATTTATATTTTAACAGCATAATATGTTACAGGTTCTGACTTAGGTGCTACACAACTTGAAGCAGGTATAGTTTCTACTAGATTTGTTGGGATTTCTTGTCATGGTGTTCTGGACACTAGAAATCATTGCCCTTGTCAAGTATGTCTTAATTGTAATTAGAGCAGATGCAAACTTTTCATGATATTTGTCCAGGTTGTATGAATGTTGACCATTTGTGAACTTGCATTCATGATTGTATCTGAGGTGTTCTTTGATTGTTAGTAAAATTTATGATGTATCCGCTTGGAAAAATTGAATAGACATATTAATGATCACATTCCAATTCTTTCTATTCCCTTCTATCACAATGCACTCTCCTTTTGTCATCACCTATGGTCTATAGGCACATCACATAAACAAAAATCCCTAGTATTAGGTCAAATGCCTTTACAATGTTCAAAAATACAAAATATGTCATAGAAGCCCTCAAAGTTCCAATAAGAATATTGGTTAAGAAAACCTAGAAATACACATTTCAGGCTTACTACTATTCTCATTCCACACCAATCTATGAACACAAATCAAGATCTGATAGTCTTATTATCTCATCATTCTAGCATCCTTTTATAAAATCATTTTCCTAAAATTAAACACCACTATAAGTTGAAGTTTTATTCTCATTCCTAACCTTTAATCTTATTTTGAAAAAAATAAAATCTGAACTTGACATTAATCTAAATTTATATTAACCTGCATGACAATGGTTTCACAAATGAGATCCTCAACCACAACTAACAATAGCTAGTTCCCTATGA
>CM021101.1:222473586-222500796 GCA_007115665.2 Sequoiadendron giganteum
TTAAAGGTATAATTAATAAGCAAGTTCGCTAACTAATGCCAACAACCTCTAAGGTTACAGGACAGAGGTTAAATAGAACCTAAACAAAAAACATGAATTAACCCATGTCATTTAATTACTAAATAAATTAAGCACATACATTCCAATAAGATGAATTACATCAAGCATAAAAGATAATTATCAGTTTCATTTATCCAAATTAAATAATAAGATTACAACACTCATTCCCCGAATGAGGCAAGATCAATAACATAATGAGATTACGATTACAACTTCCACCTTGATAACAACTGAGGGGTAAAAGATACAAGATCAATTAAAATGATGTACAACATGAACTGATACTGGATCCAACGAGCTCTCCGACGGGAAGTCTCGTCCACATGAACATGAAGATAGCCCAACGGATTTAGGTGCATGCCACCCAACCAAGTGGAACCCAAAGGCCCACCCCCCATGCTAGGAGATAGTAACCAGGAATCCTAGCCAAGACCATCTACCACTAGACATAGACTAACATAGAACTGAACCAAACTGAAAACACCAATCACATGTACAACACAAGTACAACTCATATACCATGCAAGTACAACATGAGTACAACTCTACATGGTCACATTGCTTCCAGAACTAAAACAAAACAAGTATGTCAAAAAAACCATACACAATAATAATCGAATACCAACTATGGTCACACAAGGTATGTTAAAGAAACCATACCAACCAGAAACAAGAACCAATTGTTGTCCTAGATAGAGTGTCATCACACAGCTCATCATGGGTTGTCCTCTGGGAATCTTCATAGGCTCCAGCCCCCACTAAGGGTTATCCTGGTGGCCTCAACCGAATCCCAGCCCCCATCCTCACTCATGTGGAATCAAATACCTTTCGTACAGACAAGATAAATGACCTTGCCATTCCAAGCCTTCCCACTCATCCCGAGTCTAAACGAGCCCTCATGTCTATGAGTGAGGTAAAATTATCTTGATTAGTGTGAAGTACCACCTAATTTTCTAAGTTTCGTTTTAGTTATCATTGAATTAAACCACCCCCGTAGGTTATCCAGTTTACCTCTTTGGGCTCTGGCCCCTACAGAAGCCACTCTTATATTAGACAACACACATAACATCCAACATCAAGGGTACAAAGAGCAACAAACAAGGTATAATAACCTCTCTTTTCTCAAGAGGCAACCTAAGTTCAAACCCTCTCCAAACACTGGAGGTAACAAGGTAACAAAATTGCTCCTAACCGCTCCCAACTGCTCTTGACAAGGAAGCACACATTACAAAATTCACTCCTTTCTCAAGAGCAACAAAGATAAAACCATCTCCAAACACTGGAGGCAACAAACCACATAATAAGGCACTCCATACAAGGAGATACGGATCCCATAATCCGCTCCTAAACCAAGGAGGTACAAAAAATTCTTGTTCGTGGAAACTGGGTAAAAATTGACATCGAATTACATGCTTCCCAAGGGTACAAAAATAGGTCAACAACCTGACACGACAACCCACAATAATAAAAGACCCAACTTGGAAGACTTACAAGTACTATGGCTCACGTATCCCGATGATGACACGAACAGGTCAAGATCAAAACAATAATTAAATCCTACTTCAGGTTCACTAAACCCATTTCCTCATTCATATTCAGTAATTCACCGTATTTAATAAATCAGGACAAGAATAAAGTTCAACTCCAATGTTTAAGTTCCACTATTGTTCAAGGATAACAGGAATTGTTTAATGTCTATGTTAAAAGGTAAGACGTTTAGAAGTTGAAATAGGTCAATGCAAAATCATTTATTGACCAATCAAGATGCCATCACATTTCTTGTCCAATCATTTTTTTTAACCTTTCAAATATTCCTTGATTTAAAACTAATAATTAAAAGCACACCATAGTAAAATATAATTAAAATTGCACAACCTGTTTGCCCAAGAAAACAATTCCCCCCTGTAAAAGCATTTAAGAATTATTTAATTAATTATTTACTTAATTAATTTAATTCCTACTTTTAATCCAAAATCTCCATATTATATTAACATTAGATTTATTAATATTATAATATTATCAATATTAATATTATAACCATATAATTATTAACATTATAATATTATAATTAATAATAAAATATTATATTATATTAACATTATAATAATATATATATTATAATATTAAATATTAATATTTTCATATTAATATTTAATATTAAACTTATATATTATTAATTATTACTAATAATATAATAAATATTATTATAAATAATAAATCGAAATAAAAAAAAACAAAAACAAGGATATAGAAGTACCTCCCCACGGTAAAATACTAATTACGGCCACATGCCAGCAAACATTAGCACTAACTAAGTGATTTGTAGTAACTCCCATTAAATGGGAGGCGACTTATAATTGTAATGCCCATACTTACAGCCCAAGAGGAAGTTCAATTCACTATAAAAACATACTAATTTTATTTTTTATTAAAGTGAATTAAACATACATGTTCACCTATAATTGACAACATCCCCTAAGGTTACGCAACTGGGATTACATAAATCCCCATTAACATTCATCATTTAAATTACCTTGCAATAAATAACACAAGTAGTAAGCATTCATTCAACATAAATAATTACCAAGATAGGAATATAATATCCAAAACATATATCCATGACATGATTAACTGATACAACACTCATTCCCAGAATGAGACATAAATACATCAGAGTTACAATTTACATAAATCCATCTCATCATTACAAGAGGGGTATAATCAACTTCATTACAATTTGAAATACAAAGTACAAGAAATAATAACAAGATCCGCGAACTGTCCATCTGGATGTCTTGCCACCAAGTACTGAAGATCAAGGGGGACCCAACGGTTTTGGTGCATGTTCCTCCCAACCAAGTGGTACCCAAAGGCCCACCCCCCATGCTAGGAGATAGTAACAAAGCAACATGAACAAGAAATCTACTACCTCTAACCAAAGGCATACTCATACTGACACATACTGACTCAACCACACATATGCACAATATAAGTCTAACACTAATCATGGTTACATTGCTTCCAGACATAATACAGTCAAGTGTGCTAAAAAATCCATACACACAACATAAATCAGTGTTATCCTAGACAGAGTGTCATCACAAGGTTTATCATGAGATCTCCTCTGGGCATTCTTCATAGGCTCCGGAAATCCTGGTGGCCTCAACCGAATCCCGACACTCATACTCACTCAAGCGGAATCAACTACCTCTCGTAAGGACGAGATAGTTGATCTTGCCATTCCAGGCCTTCTCACTCACCCCAAGTCTAAGCAATCCCTTGTGCCTATGAGTGAGGTTAATTTATCTTGGTTAATGTGAAATACATCCTAGTCATCTAAGTACATTACTTTAGTTTTTAATTGTTAAAATCACTTCTGAAGGTTACCTGGTTTACCTCTTTGGGCTCCGGCCCCTAACAAAAGCCACTCTTCTAATGGATAACACACTACTCAAATCTAGACTCCAAGGGTAACTCAAATACTACAAGACTGAACAATGCAATCTCTCCTATTCTAGGAGGCAACAATAAAGAAAACCACTCCCACATTGGGAGGAAACAAAACACTTGTAACATTACCCAAAGGAAAGACGAACAATAATTTAACAAGGGAATGACCCACATCCTCTGGAAGACTTTACAATCTAAATCTCAAACACCCATTCCCAAGCAATCATTAAAAAGGGAAAACAATATAATCATGCACTGGCAGTGAAAAATACTATTTTTGGTTATCCTAAAACCATATTCCTATCTAATGCTTCTCGCAGAAAATAGAATAATACCATTCGAAGTTTTCAATAAAGAAATTAATAATCCCCTCTATTAAAACAAATATCTTTTCCTATCTATTTAGCCAAACACACTATTTATTTTAGTTTGAAAATACTATAAAAAAAAATACTTTGCAAGCACCCAAAGTCCAAGAACAAAATATAAAGAATTATATACATATTCTAAAATGATCCTACCTTAATCATTGATTAAAAAAGACTTCTACTCTATCCTTTAAATAATTTGAATATTTAATTGATTATCCCATGATAAATTCATATTTTAACCACCCATTTCAATTTGCAATTACACACATTAAAAATTAAATATATTAATATATAATATTAAAATACATACCAAATATATATTAAATATTATATACATTAATATATAATATTAAAATACATATAAAATATATAAATTAAATATTATATATATATATATTTAAAAAAATATATATCATTAAAGAATTACACAAAAAAAAAATTAATAATAAATAAATAAAAAAATAAAAATAAAAAATGAATTTAAAATAAAAATAAAAACTAAAAAAAAACAAACAAAGCAGGACCAGACGGTACCGCCAGTGCCTGCAGCCTGCGCCGACTGTACATACAGTACAGCGGCTGGCGACGGTACGAAGGGAGGCCGCAGTCCCCACGGGACAGTGTGTCCCCCCAAGTGGTGGGCACACTGCCTAGTGGGCACTGTGTCCTCCATACAAAAAGGACAGTGGGGGGGTCCGAACCTCCCCACCACTTGCAATAATTTAAAAAAAAAAAAAACAAAATAATTAAACCACGAAAATTTCGTACGCACAGTACGAACCTCCGAAATTCGAAAAGCAATAACTTAAGTTTGAAACTTCATATATTTGTAAATATATATAATATGTATCATATTTGAAAATATGATGCATGTAATGTATATTTACATTTATATATATATTTTTTTGAAGTAATTTTACTGGTAAAATTGAAAGAAAATCTAAATAAAACCAATAACAAAATTTGACAAAATTTGAATATCATCATACATTCAAGAGATTAATATCTGAATTCCAAAAAGAAAACATTCCTTCATGTTTCAAATAATTTAAACAAAAGAAAGGAAATAAATTGTTCTAGGTCTTTTCAAAAGAATTTTCTAAAGAGGGTTTGTGTTTTGAAGAACAGATCTGAATCCTAAATGTTGTAGTTTAACCTAGGGTTTTAAATAAATCACAAATTTGTAATTTCTATCATTTAGAAAAATAGATAAACTAAGAACAATCAATCATAGAATGAAAGGAAAACCTGGTATTTGAAGCCACAGGAAATAACAAGGATTCTTGATGCAAAGCCTCCCTTAAGGACCTCACAATTCTTCTTCAACAATGCAATGAATTCCAGCTAGCACTGGTCCAAAAGCTCCACCTTCTTCAACATAATTTATTTTCTTTCAATTCAATTCTACAAGAGAAATGCTTCAAACCCTTTCCTGATGCAAACTTTTTCAAAAATTTCATGCCTGTGAAAAAAAAGAAAAAGAGAAGAATCCCCAAAACTTTTGTGCCCTAACCTTTAAAACAACATTTCCTCATAACTCCAAAATTAACCTAATGCAACCCTAATTCACATTCAATGCAAAAATTAAATTTAGATATTAATTTCATTTCCCATTTCAGAAAACCCTAATTTGCCTTTAAAATAAAATTTCAATTTCCTTTAAATTTCATTTTATTAAAACAATCCAATATACTTACTTAATTATTTTAAATTATTTAATAACTAAATCCAATCCTTGAGATTAAATTTAATTAATTAAATAATATAAATTTAATTAGTTTACTTTCAATTATTTAATAACTAAATCCAATCCTTGAGATTAAATTTAATTAATTAAATAATTTAAATTTAATTAATTTACTTTCAATTATTTAATAACTAAATCTAATCCTTTCAAGGTTAAATTTAATTGATCAAATAATTTAAATTTAATTTCTATTTATAAATTTAAATATAACAAATAAGCATAACTTTAATACAATATAAAATAATCATCACTTTCAACCCATGCAATTTTCTAAAAACAAAACCATTTAGAAGTAAACACTTTTCACAAATTACATAACATTAAATAAGGTAAGACATGACTCCATAATCAGGACTGACGACACACTAAGGCTAGGGTGTAGACCTGACACATGTTACCTAGCTACTATCTCCCGTTCAACTTAACCGTTGGATCGACACGCTCAAACCTGTGAAACCAAGTGGAGTCGATGTCATGTACCTGCAACCTAAAACCAAGTAAACAACATAATATATCCAACATATAATTCACACCGTGAAGAAGAAATCACGGATTCGCAGGGCACTCGCAAGCGAGTGATGTGAACCCGTCCTCTTCACCAAGACACTCATCAAGGACTGACATTGCCATCATAATCAATACTCACATATATAATCTCATGATAAACTCTACAACATCATTAATCCATTAAAGCATGTGAAATAAAATCAGATAGTCACATCACACAATAATAGTTGTTGCTCAAAAGTAGCGATCAAAACATCATAACAAAATGTGTCAAGTATCAAAGTAGCTGCAACCCAAGCAAAGCATAAAGCAACATGAAACAAGACGCAAAATAGAGGGGTATTACACTATGTGTAAACACCGGCCTCCAAGGACTGACTTTTGGGCGGCCACGGTGGCTGAGGAGTGGCATGGGAGGGTGTGGTCCTTCACTCACGCCTCCCATGGGGGTGTGGTGGGGGTTGAGCCCCCTGCACCTCCCCACTGTCTTTTAAAAATTATTTTTGCAATAAAAATTTCCTACGGAAATTTGAAACGCACAGGCCCCTTTTTTTGAAATAAAATTCTTTTTATAAATTCTTTTGAAATGAAAATAGAGGCATAGCCTCAAGCCCAAACATAAAAGAAATATAAATATATATATATATATATATATATATCCTAAAAAAAAAACAAATTTCCAATGCAAGATTGATTGAGGAGAAGAAAACAAATTTTTTCTTTAAAATAACATATTGATTCCAAAAAAAAAACACCATTGTTTTCTTTTCTTGAAGAATTTATTTTTCCAAGGGTGAGATTTTTCACAATAAACTCAATTTTCCATATGGGTTTTCCCATTTCAATTCACAACCAGATTATTGCAAACATTATGCAACCAGACTTTCAACATCTACACATTTAAAATTTAAATTTCCAAAATCAATAAACAAAAGGCAAGAACCTGGTAAATTTTGAGCTTGAAGAAGACCAGATGATGCTTAGCTTCCCCTCTTGCTTCCAAATCCAATTCCTCAAGATTTTGCAACTCCAATCAAAAACCCATAAAATTGAAAAATCCTCCTTTCACAAATTCCAATTTTTCCTCAAAAACTTCAAGATCCAAAAATTATCAAGCAAATTCAAACACATAAGGATTTTGCCCTAAAACCCAACAACCCTCATAAATTTCAGAAAACAAAAATGGAAAATATCTATTTTTTGAATTTTTTGAATTTTTTGAATTTTCAACTTTTCAACTTGACTTTCCAATTCATTTTTCATTTTTTTTTAAATTTTAACAAATAAAATTCATAATTTCAAAATGAACTTATCCAATTTCAACAAAATCAATTTAATTAATTAATAAATAAATCTAATCCATGATTAAATTATTTATTAATTAAATTAAATTAATTACATTATTAACATAATAGCAGTACAATTTTTAATTTCACAAATTAAATGCATACAACCATTCAATTACCCAATTTAACTTGCAATTAAATAACGAAGAGATGGCACAAGAATCAAAACAACACAACCTAAAAAACAACTGACGACACACAAGGACTAGGGTGACTACTTGGCACGGAAACCTAGCTACTATCTCCCAATCGAATATCGTTGGGTATTGAACACGCTCCAACCTATGAAACTAGGTGGAGTCGATGTCCTATACTTGTCAACCTGTAAATCAAGTAAACCACAACATATAGTATAAACAACATAAAATACACACTGTGAAGAGGAAATCATGGGATCATAGGGCACTTGCAAGTGAGTGATGCGATATCGTCCTCTTCACCAATACAGAAGTAATAACTGACGTATCTAACATAGCAGCATAATCGAAAGCATGAAACATCATAAAATAAATATCCACATATGCTAACTCCAAACATGCCATAACAATCGCATCAAAATATAGTATCATCACATCAAGATACATCATGATAAAATAGTGATCCACTGTAATCAAGTACATAGTCCAAGTACAACACAAAATTAAAGCATAGAAAAGAAACAACATAGTTCGCACAAAAGATCAAAACGAAGGGGTATTACACAATGGTAGATTTATATTCTTGTTCTAATTCCCATTAGTTTTGTGTTAATTTTTATGGGAATGTGTCAATGCAATACCATATAAACAAGTGACATACTCTTATGTAGGACTTGTCTCACAACCTAATTCCTATGCATCCTATTTTTCCCCATATACATAAAATTTAATACATTAATTCTTTAACTCAAGACCATCACTCAATCCCTCAATAAGTTTTTTGTAGGTTGTGAAATTAATCTAGATCAACCTTAAGGAATGTGGAAATGACACATGAAATTTATCATCAAATTTAAATTATAACCTTCACTCTCCCTTCTACTAGCCACTGAGTTAAGGTAACACATACTCCATAAGAAGTGTTGCAATGCCATGAAGTTGAAAGATATTTATCATTCTCTTAAATGAATGATAATTATGGAGGAATTAAATGCATGAAAAATATGGAAGAATGATATATATAAAATACACCAAGAGATATCCTTCTTGAGGAGTCTATTACACTTTTATGTGAAAAATTGATTAAAAATGTAGACGCCTCAAGAAGGATATTTCTCAACGTATTATATATATATAGGGTTAAAATTTAGTTAGGATTCAATTTAGGGTTCAATTAGGGTAAGGGTTAGTGATAGTGTTAGGGTTAAGGTTAAATTAGGCATTATACTCAATTAGGGTTTAGGGTTAGCATTAGAGTTTAGTTGGGCTTATGATTAGGTTTAAGGTACAATTAGGGTTCTCTAATAAATCTTAGGGTTTTATTTAGGGTTAGGATTCAATTAGGATTCAAGGTTAAGGACATAGTTAGGGTTAGGTATGATTAGGGTTCAATTAGAGTAAGGGTTAGGGTTAGGGCTTGAATTTTATTAGGACTAGGGTTAAATTAGGGTTAGACTTCACTTAAGGTTATGGTTCAATTAGGAGGGTTATAGTTCAACTAGCACTAGGATTAAAATAGGGTTACAATTTATTTAAGGTTAGGGTTAAGTATAGGGTTCAGTTAGGTTTAGGTTAATTACTTCCAGGTTTAGGGAATAATTAGGGTCAGGATTAGGGTTAGTGTTAGGATGGGGTTAAATTAGGGTACAATTAGAATTAGGGTTAGTTTTCACTTAGACTTAGGGTTAGGGTTCTATGATAAAGCTTCAAGTTAGGGTTAGAATTTGGAATCAAATAGGGTTAGGGTCAGGGTTAGGATTATGATTCAATAAGGGCTCAATTAGGATTAGGGTCAGGGTTAGGATTATGATTCAATAAGGGCTCAGTTAGGGTTAGGGTTAGTCTTAGGGTTCAATTAGTGTTAGGATTAAACAATTAGAGTTCAATTAGGGTTAGTGTTCACTTACTATTATGGTATAAATGATTGGACCCATAGTGTAGTAGAGGATGAACTAATACTATTTTTTTTTGGGAATGTATTTAAGGGATTATGCATTAGAGAACTAGGTAAAGGGGAAGTTGCTTGTAGTAAGGTTCTAACCACATCTTTTTGTTGGTTGGTCACTATGTTTACATATAGTGATATTGTGTTATTCACAATGTGTATGTGTGTTGTATGCATGTGAAAGCCACATAACATGCATATGTGATAATGCATGAGTTACTTATATTGTGTATGTGTATCTATGGATGGGATAATCATTATGTATATGTGATGTGCACATAAGCTAAATGCATCATGAGGTACATGTGTTGTGTTCATGAGCTAGTCACACTATGTTTATGTGATGCATGCATGATCAATTTATAATGAGTTATCACATTTAATGTATATAATATGTGCATAATGTAGTCACATTGAGTACATATTTTGTATGTATGAGATAATCACAATGTGTAAATGTGATGCATGTATCTACTAATCATTGTATAGATTTGTGTGTTCATACATTGATATTGGTATAAAGGTAATACTTGATTGGAAATTATTTGTTAGAGTACTATTATGTTTGGATTGATTTGAAGCATTAGTTTAATTATTAGCTTAAATTTAATGAAAGGTTAGAGAATTAATCCCAAACATGAGGATGAAGACTTTATGTTAGTGGTGTATGATTTGTAAAGTCTAATTCTTGGGAAGTGATATGTACGAAGGACCATTTTTCAAATGAGTGTATGTTTAGGCTTGGGTCTAGGGATGATCATAACATTATGAGAATAACATATTTTAGTGTAAGTATAAATCATGATATAGATTTATTGCCATGACTATGGATAGTAAGACTTTAAAGTTGGCACTTCCAAATTGGATAGAATAAGTTTGATTGGTTAAGATAGTACAAAAGATGCAATGTTATTAGAAAACCAAATTTTTAGTAAATAGGGTGAGTTATATATATACATTGAATACCTCATGAGCCTAGTGGACTCAAATGAACCAGCCCAAACATCCTAGCAACATTGGATAGAGGATATCAACAAAGTGATGTAAGAGGAGTGGTGAGTACAACTACACCTTGGAGTCACAAGGAGAAAGGTTTATCATAGAATTCATCTAATGCTATCACAAGGTAAGCATTAAATCTAGTGCCATGGAAAAGTTTGAAGATACAATTGGTGAAGAGCTCATTTCACTAAAGGATTTCCTACCTATGTTGTGAAGGATGACCAGAGTACCATTTATTGTTCTCCTATGGGACAATATGAACTTTTTTATGGTAACCCAAACTTGCACTTGAAGTAGATCAAAGCCACCAAGTAGAAAAAACACATTATTGTGTAAGAAATTTAGGTTCTAAAAACATATACTAAAAAATAAGTGTTATTCCACTACAATTTACTTAGAGTAAATAATGAAATAGAGGATTTAAGAGATATTAATGGAATTATAAATATGAAATTTAAATGAACAAAATACAACTCTTAGTTAAATTTTAAAGATGGAAAAGCGATATTAAAGATGTTAGGGAATTCATTAACCATTAAATGCTAGAATTTTAAGGTATTGGTTAAAAATATATTTTAATATTTATAAATTGATTATATATTTTTCCAGTTTAGATCCATGCCTACAAAAGTGAATTGACACGTAGAATTAAACCTATATCAACAAGAATGAATTGACATAAATGTGGTTGATCGAAAACACTTCACCTTGATCTTTTGATGTGTAAATTAATAATGAAAGGTGGTGTTTACACACATTTGGGTAATCTACTTAATCATGAGGGTTGTGTTCTCCTAAGTCAAAATCCTAGATGAAGTGATTAGAACAAGAATAATGGCTGAGGAAATTATTCAAGAATTCAATTGACCTAAGATGATGTATCTTAAATAATGTTGCATGGTGCTCCTAATATTCTTTGTTATTCCTTTATCATTAGATCCCTAAGATGTCTCCAATGATTTCAAATGAAAAAATGAATGGTTTAAATACAACAACCTAGCACACTTTAATCAACAAAGAAGCTACACTAGATTGAACATCAATGGTTGGCAATATGTAAATATTAATTTTAAAAGTTAAAAAAAGTATGATTTTAATCTATAATTACAAAAATACTATGGATTAGTTTTACAACCAAAATTTTAAGTACAATGATAAAAAAAAAATCTAAAAAATGAATAATAATAAGATTATTCAAATGATATATGTAAACAAAATTTGTACAACAATTTATTACTAATAAATTTGTTATTATATTAAAAACACACTAATAGAAGGGTGCCAAACCATAAGGTAAATGGACATGGGTACATGCAATTTTCCCCATTAGGTGTAAAAACTAGAAATTAAATAGTCATTACACCATTGAAGGCTCTTCAAATACGAGTACTTTGTCATTCATTTCATGCTCTCAAATTCTATAAATTAAGCTTTCAAAGCTTTGCATTTCTTTATTCTATCATTTTTTGGTTAAAGCGCCAAGAGCTTCATTTGCATCAACATTATGCTTGTTTTACGATCTTATATTTGTAGTTGGATTAAGATGGTGATCATCATATTGTGAAGATCCCTACATTTCTTCTTCACAACACCCACTAGAAAAAATTGCATATCATCATATTGTGAAGATCCGTACATTTAATGGTGATCATCAACATACTTTGTAGTTGCAAGAGTTATCCTTGTGAAGATCCCTGCATTTAAATGATGATCATTTTTTTGAAGGAGAAGAGAAAGAGGAGTGTTTGAACATGTAAAAAATTTAAACTATATAAAGGATAAATAGGGATAAAAATATATGCCAAAATGAAAACCATGTATTCTGGACTACATGAACATTTTATCATAATTTATAATCTCGATGTTCTTAAGAGATGCTATATATGAGGTCTTATAAATAATTTTATTGGAGCTTGGGTTTCCCCAAATCAACCTCACCCCAGGTTTATAATGCCCGTAGGACTTAAAATAATTCTTTTATAAGTAAAAGATTTACAGAAAGGAGAATTTTACAAGATGCCCATAGGACTTATTTTCAGGAACTATCCATTAGGAATTGTTATTGTCATGTACACCCCCACTCAATGGCAGATCCTTGAGGCCAAGCATTGATCTGGATTTGGACAATTTTACACTACATAATGGCTTTGTAAAAATGTCTGCAACTTGATCTTCAGTTTGGCAATATTGAAGATAAATATCTCTATTTAATACTTTCTCACATATGAAGTGAGCTTGAATTTCAATATGTTTTGATCTCTGATGATAAATAGGATTCTTAGCAAGTGTAATGCAACTTTGATTATCACATAGGAGAGTAGTATTAATATGTTCTTCCATTTGAATTTATTTTACAACTTGGTTAATCCAAATAGCTTCTTTAGCTGCTTCAAAGGCACTTCAATATTCAACTTATGTAGAGGAGAGAGCTACAGTTGATCATTGTTTAGAACTCTATCTGATTCCACCTTTTCCAAGTTTAAACACATATCCAAAAGTGGATTTTCAATCTATGGAATTCCCTACAAAATTAGCATCACAATATCCATATATGTGCATTTTTAGTATGAGTATAGTAAAGACCAAAGTTAATGGTGCCCTTAATATATCTTAAAATATGTTTTTCCATTTTCCAATGTTGTACATAAGGTTCTTGCATGAATCAAGATGCAACACCAAGTGCATAAGAAATATTAGGGCGAGAGATAGTTAGATAAATTAGACTCTCAACTAATTGTCTATAAAGCATAGAGTCAATTTTTTCACAAGGGGGATGAGATTCAAGTTTAATACCAGTTTCAATAGGGGTAATGGATGATTTATAATCATATATATTCAATTTTGAATCAAATTTTTGGTCATATTTTGCTTGAGATATAATAATTGAATGGTGATCTTGAAAAATGGACATTCCTAAGAAATAATGAAGAAGATCTAAATCGTTCATTTCAAAGGTAAGGTTTTTTTTTCTTATATTTGAGTATTAAGGATGAAAGATTGCTTATTATGAGTAAGTCATCTACATATACTATAATGATAACTACATGATTATTTTCAAATTTAAAAAATAAATTATTATCAAATTTATAATTTGAGAAACCTAGGTTGAGAAAGAAGTTCTTTAGCTTGGAATGTCACGCTCAAGGGGCTTGTTTAAGTCCATAAAGAGATTTTTTTAGTTTACATACATAGTTTTCTTTATCTTTTTTAGTTTAAGCCTTGAGGTTGATGCATATATATTTCTTCTTGTAAATTTTCATTTAGAAAGCATTTTTAACATCCATTTGGTGAATTTCCCAACCATTTTGGGTAGAAATTACAAGAATTAAATGAATAGTTCCCATTTTCACCATAGGTGTAAGTTTTTCGTCATAGTAAATGCCTTGTCATTGAGAAAATCCCTTGGCCACTAATCTAGCTTTATATTTATCAATGTTTCCTTGAGGATCATATTTAATTTTATAAATCCAACAATAGTTAATAATGTTACGATTATTGGGTGGGGGAACAAGTTCCCATGTTTTATTTTTAATTAATGCATTGTATTTGATTTGCATGGAATGTCTCCAATTTTGGTTTTTATTTGCTTCTTCAAAGGTTTGGGGTTCAATTTCATATAAAGTCATTAAGGAAAAATATGTATGTTGACTTCTAGTCATCTTAGGGAGAGAAGGTTCCGCATTTGTATCTTGAATTAAGGATTGAACCCTCTTAGGTCTTTTAGAGGGTGGATTAAGATAAGTGTCAAAGGATAATTGATAATTTTCTTCATCTATTGAAGTTTCAACAATATTGTTAATAGAGTTAGAGAATGGAGTTTCAAAAAGGTGAACATTTCAACTTATAATAATATCTCTCTTTGAGGGATCATAAAGTCTAAATCCTTTTGTATTTATCCCATACCCAAAAAATATATTGAGTAGATGTTGAATCAAGTTTTTGTCTTTTTCATTTAGGGATAAAGATAGAGGTAGGACTCCCAAATATTTGAAGATAAGAGATATCAGGTTTTTGCTTTGACCACTCTTCTAAGGGAGTTGAAAGATGTAAGAATTTTGTAGGAACTCTATTTAAAATATATATAGCTGTATTCATAGTTTCAACCCAAAGGAATTTAGGTGTGTTAGAAGAGTGTATCATAGATCTAACCATTTCTAAGATGGTTCTATTTTTCCTTTCAGCTACCCCATTTTTTTGGGGAGAATATGGACATGTAAGTTGTCTATGTATCCCACATATTATACAAAAGTTGTCAAAATATTTATTAATGTATTTAGTACCATTATCTGTTCTTAGAATTTTAATTTTATGATTAGTATGGTTTTCAACTAGGGTTTTAAATTCTTTAATTTTAGAGATAACTTCATTTTTTTGTTTTTAAGGTAATATCTCAAAATCATTCTAGAATAATCATCAACAAATGTAAGAGCATATAAAGATCCATTAAGAGAAGGAACCTGAAATGGCCCCATTAAATCACTATGGATTAATTGTAAGATTTTAAAAGAAATTAAATTATGATTTTTGTTAAAGGGCAGTATATGTTGCTTACCTAGAAGACACCCTTTACAAGTTTCTAATTTTTTTTCCATTTTTGGTAATCCAATTACTAGATTGTGATGAGACATTTAATTTAAACTCCTAATATTTAGGTGTCTTTCATACCATAACTGTGTTTCATTTTTATTTGTGTGGAAAAACAATTTTCTTTTGAAGTATTATTAAAAATAAAAAGACCATCCTTTTGAATACCTTCTACAATAATAGTTTCATTTTGATCTTTAATGGACCATTTATCTTTCGTAAAAAAAATAAAATTATCTTTAGTAAGTTGAGAACATGATAGTAATTTTTTCCTTAAATTTGGAACATATAATGCATCTCCAATAGTTTCTTTAAAAATTCTGAATTTACCTATTCCCACAACTTTTATTACTAAATTATCTCCTAAATATAGTCTTTCACTACAAGGATTAAGATTTATTAAAATATCATGCATGTATGTCATATGTGTAGTTGCTCCACTATCAAGGATCCATTCATCACCAATTGATGTAGATAAGGCAGTATAAAGGGCAACATTGTTGTTTTGATTTTAATTTGAATTTAACTTATAATTTATATTTTTATGAAACTTATTTTTATAAAAAAAAAATAAAAAATTGTGTGACCTTTTCTATCACAATTTAAACATTTTGAATAATTGGTTTTGTTAATTTTGTAAGAGTTTTTAGAATGGTTAAATGATTTGGAGAGGTTATGATTATTGCTATTGTTATTGTTATTGTTATTTTTTATTATTTTTATTATTATTATGTTTCGTAAGATAGATTGTATTGATCTGAGAAAATTTACAAATGTCTGCCCAACTGGATAATGACCAAATACAAAAAACTAACCCCACTTTCTACTAGCCCCTAACCATGCCTTATCATTTGACAAAATTGCTAACCACTATTATGCATCCCTAGCCCTAACCAACCACCACCATTGATTACAAAATTACCTATATAAATTTTACAAAAAATGACACAATGTTGAACCAACAAACCCTTGAGAACCATACAAAAACCTTACCAGAGATTAAAATAGTGCTATTTTACCAAACCTAGACCAGACAACCATACAAGAGGTGACAAGGGACACCCATCCCTTATAGAAAGCCATTGGATTTTTTAAAAAGTATCGAATTCTTGGACCCATGCGAAATCACTGACTACCTCCATCCAAAACACCTTCTTTATAAAATTCACTGCAAATGAAACTATCATCTTGTGCTTCGCTAATGCCAACCCCTTTAAATCTAGAAGGAATGGATAAAATTTAATGACATTAGCATAAAATTTTAACAAATCCAAATCTCATGGATGTGAGATGCCTTTTCCAGGTAGTGCAACTTTAAGGGTCTCCTCCAAACCACCCAACAATTCTTTCTTGAAGACCTTGCACACCAGTGCCCTCGCCTTCATCTTGGGTGTATGGTTGTAAAAATCAAACACCAGAAACCTCGAGGCAATTTGTGGGGTTGTCCTGAAATTATCTTTATACTCCAAATTCCCTTTACCAAGGACCATCTTCACGGCCACCACTATAAGAGGGTCGATATTTAGCAGGATTCTCTTGAGGCGTTGATCTATGACCACATGAAAGATATTTTTTTGATCCTTGCAATCAACAGATATCAAAATTTCTACTCCAAAACACACCAATGAATCCACATATATTTCCACAATGAATTTGAAATGCTTTGCCACCGTTTCCTCCACTACAAAGCATTATGACAACAAGAGAAAATGAAAATTGAATGAATTTCTTTGGCCTTTCCAACTTCTCAAATAGAAAGAAAAGGCACCACTTGCTTTATTACATTGTACATCATATATGTATCAAACTAAAATCCGCCAAAGAACCCAATACTCCTACCATTTAGATGAATCTGTTTGTCATGTCCCCCGAAATTGTAACATTGCAATACGAAGCATAGAAAATAAGATAAACAAAATACATGTCAAAAGACATTAACTATTTTATTATAATTATTATAATTATAAATATTAAATATAATATTATAATACCAAAATATAAATATTAGCAATCTCATTATAATTATGATTACCAAAATAATATCATAATTATGATTATAAATATAATATATATTATAATATACATGTCATTAAACAAACGTATATTATTTTAGTAATTGATATAATAATAATAAAGAAAACATAAAAGAAATAATACAGTGACTAAATAAACAAATGACAAATATAAATATTAGTATAATTAGTATAATGTAATAAATATTAAATAGAGTATATAAAATTAATATCAAAATAAATATATACTATAAATATGTAAATATACAGTAATCATTAATTAAGAAGGCAACACTTCATACGATTCATATCATGTGAAGGAAAGTTGAGTTTAGTTGAAATAAAAAAAAAAACTTTTAACAAAGGGTCATGACCTTATAAAGGTTAACTATTCTACAAGAATGCCTCCCTTCATTGAAAGGTATAAAGAGGATATAAAGATGAGGGGAAGGAATAGAAAGAGGGGGAGGAAAAAATAGAGAATGCAATGAAAAGTGAATAAAGAGAAAGGGAGTAAAATAGTCAATAGTCATGTGTATACTAATTCAGATTTATGTGTTATTCAAATATAGGAATGATCATAATTTATTTTAATATAGGGTTGATTATGGTAGTATAATGAAGGTTTGTGATTATAGTTAATAGAATATAGTTATTCAAATTGTAGTCGATAATACAAGTGTTTATAGTTCAGAAACTTATACATATTCATATAGAGATCATGATATATATTTTTAAAAATAATGATATATACATATTTATATATTGAAATCAATTAGAGATGATGACACATACATTATTACAGACTATGTTCATGATCGTGCAATAATGATGCTTGTAGCAATTATTGAGCCTTATAAATAGTTATGATGTTTAGTATAATTACGGATAATATATTCGTATCTGTTGAGTTACACTAATGATATCTTTGAGTGCTAAAGATAAAAGTCACCGATCAAGACAAATATCTCGGAGGAGGAAACACCACTTCAGCTATAGGTAAGTCATCTTTAACAAAAGAAACTAATAATCTGGGCTATAGTAGAATAACTCTATGAAACCGTCAAATATGTCTTAAAATCAAGAATATATTAATTGTGGAAATCTCTTGTATCAATTAGATTAATATATGAATTTTGGATGTTATTCTTACACACAATAATATTCCTTGCGGCAATTATTGTGTCTTAACAAACGATTCTGGTTTTTATCTTGAAAGATAGACCTCGATCGAGAACTCTATTGTAATGCTTGATGAGGATAGGGAGTGTGTTGAAGGGAAAGGCAGGTAAATTCACCCAATGTTGGATGAAGCCCAATACAGGTAACCAATCCTTGAGGGTGTCCAACTCGAGATGGTGCACGCGCCCTTGGCACAGTAAATCTACCATCCCACAAGGTTAGGGAGAGAACTAAGGCAAAGATCTATTCCAATCAAGAGTAATAAGTCATATCAGATTATGTTAGCTATGCACTAGTTGATAATAATGCATTTCATTTATCTTATCACCTCAATCTTTCATTGCTCTTTAACAAACAATCTTTAAAACCAAAATTTTAATCTGTGCATTTTATGTCTCTAATAAGGGGACATTACAGTGTTTATGGAGAAATGATGTGAATTAATCATGACAAGACCACTGAAGGCCACACAAACCATCACGGGTACCAACGCAATCAGTTTCATAATTACTCCCAATTCATTGTTGTACAATCTAGTGTAATATGGGAAGGCTAAACCTTTCCACCAACGTGGCCGCCAATTCACCTACCTAACACACTACCAACTCAGCCACACCCCTCAAGACGGACTTGCCACCATCAATGTGGCAAGTCACCCGCCCATCTACCCACTATTGTTATTATTATTTTTATGTTTTATATGGGTTTATTATTATTTTGTTGACTTAATAGAGCTTTTGATGCTTTCCCTTTAGAGTGAAAGTTTGACATTACCTATTCTTCTTGAATAAGAAGAGCATAGAGTGTTGATAAATTAGGGAGATCATCTTCATTTTGATACTTAGAATTCAAAATAGAAATAAAACTCCTAAATTTTTCATGGATGTTTATTTGAATTATAAAATATAGAAGTTTATCTTTTATAAGATCACATTTACATCCATCCAATTGAGATTTGATATTTTTTATTTTGGCAAGATAATTAATTACTTTTTCATCCTCTTTCATTAGAGTTGTTAATAATTCTAATATTAATTTTATTATTTTTGAAAGCTTACATCCCTCATGCATAGATTCTAATATAGTCCAAGCTTCACAAGGTGATTCTATGTTTCCAATATGTAAAAGAAATTCATCTCCAATTATTTCTTAATAAAATTGACAATGCTTCTTGTGATCTAGTTTTGAAAGAATTTATAAGATTAGGGTTAATGTTTCTACCTATAGGTTACTTTTTCTAAATTTCTAGCCATAAATTATGCTTTTATCCTAATCTTCCATACAAAGTAATTCCCACATAAATGTGACTCCACTTTAAAATTTGTAGAAATTAACCTAGTGATGGAGTTTTTATGAATACAAATATATATTAGTACATTTAAAAATAAAAAAATAAAAAAAAATAAAAAGAAAGAGAATACAAAAGTTACCACTTTATCTTTTGCAATAATAGTCCTAACATTTATCACATATTAAAAAATATAACATAAATCATTAAAAAATTTAAACATTATAAAAAATAAAAAATATATATATAATATCAAATGTATGTATTATGATAAAAAGGATATATAAAAATAATTAATATCATACATATGTAATATGTATAACTTAAGTGTTTTATCTTATAAGAGGAGAAAATAAAGTATTATATACCTTATAATTAAAATTAAAAAATATATAATTAAAAGTCCTATTATCATTTTTTTTGCCATGCTTTGCTTGGCTTCCGACTATGTTGCTCTACTCCTATCGCACTACAAACAGGGCTCCAAGGTGTTGCATGAGGGCTTATGTGGTTAGAGGAATGCAGCACTTGGCCAAAACCCTCTCAATAATGGGTGCAAGTTCTTCGAGGTGGTGCAAGACAGTGTTGTGACCAACTCGCCCATTGCCCTACTCCTCGCACTGGGATCATGCGCTAGACGATTGGGGACATGTAATGGAAGGAATATTTTACTCTCCAAAAGGCACCAATGGGATCACAACCTTTGTGCATAATGGACCTGTGAATAGGGTTTCCCATGCATCTTCTACACCTGAAATTCAGATGGATGGGCTAGTTAAAGATCAAGAAGAATTTTTACAAACAAATGCCTTAATTTGTAGATTCACTAAGGCATGGCTGAAATTATGTGATTTGCACTCCTAGATTTTTGAAACCTAGAATAAGTCTATGGAAGGAGAAATTTTTCTGTTTCCCTGTGCCAGAGGGTTTTTTATTATTGAATTTTAATCTATAGATGATAAGGAATGAGTGCTAAAAAATGGCCATGGGTGTATTGAGGAGACTTTTTGTGCATGGAACCTTGGTACCCGTCATTTGATCCAAGAACTGAAACATTTTCCACTACCTATTTATGGGTGCGACTGCCTTATCTTCCATTTCAATTCTGGGAATTTGATTGTTTCCAAGCCATTGACAATGGGTTAGGAAAGTTTCATTGCAGTTCAAAAGAAACATTGAAATACCATATTTCCACCTATGCATGTATTTGTGTGGAAATGGATCTTTCCAATGGTCTTCCGGTTGAGATCACATTAAAGGTTGGTGATCGTTGTTGGAGGCAGCCTGTGGATTATGAAAGAGTCACTTTTCGTTGTAGAAAATGCTTTGCAATAGACCACTTCACACCCCAATGTCAGAAGGCAAGCATCCATAAGCGAGATTCTAGGGGTAAGCCCACCTAGTGGATTGGGGTAGAATCCAAACATTATGCTATATATCCGAGCTCTCAAAATGAGTCTGACTCACTTCAAGATTCCATAGTAACTCATTCAAGTACACAAAAAGCTGCATCTAATTACTATTTAGATCAGCCATATGCTCAGCGGGGTGGCTCAAAGCCAGAGCAAGGTTGGATAGAGGTAAAAAAGAAGAAACAACCCAAGCACCAAAGGACTACAAGTTCAGCATCAGAAGAGAAGAAGTTGGCAGGAAAGAGTAACCATGACTCTACTCTAGAGAAAGGTGGCTCGAAGATGGCAACGACAATGGTTGGGAGGGGAAATGATGGTGGAGGGGCAGATGGAGGAGGTACAAAGGCCAAAGGGGCCAAGGTGGAGGGAGGAAAGAGGGGAGGAGATGTGGAGATATTAGGGATGAGGCCCCCCGTAAGTGTCCTCACTGGATCATAGCTCCAATAAAAAATGTAGGGTGTTGCCCCATAGTAGTGATTTATAATGTCTGCAATGGGAAAGAATGGAATATAGACGGAATAATCCATAGGCAAGGGTAATTTTGGTTTGGTGTTGCCTTTTTGTGCTCCCCATTCATGGGTTTGAAGCAAGTTTTTGTGCTCCCCAATATTGGGTTTGAAGCAATCCAGATTTTTATTTTTGTGTTCACTTTATGGGTGTTGCCCCAAAAGCAGTGATCTACCTAGCAAAAATATATATATATATATATTCTACATATAAAATGAAAGTGATATTTAATTTTTAGTAAAAGAAATTAACTTTATTTTGAAAAATAATGTTAAATGCAAAAATAATAATAAATATTTGAATTTAGTGAAAAATTAAACAATAAGATAAAACAATATTTAACTTTATAATGATTTCCAAGTTATTAACTCATATAACTAAGTTTTAAATTTTTTTATCATATTTCTCATAAATTTATCAATATTTTTTTATCATGATATATTTTCGTTTTTCTCCCTTTCCTCCAATAATCTTTATATATTTTCTTGTAATAATTACAACTATTAAATTACCACAATTTATATGTTTTCTTGCAACAATCTACAAATATTAATTATTACATTTAAATTGGCTCTAATACCATGCTTGAACATGTAAAAAATTTAAACTATGATAATTAAATATATTAAAGGTACTAACATTTAATTATTAAAAAAATAGATTAATAAGAACTAATAATGAATTTGCAGATTTACGTGAGGAAAACCATTAAAGGTAAAAAACCCACTAAAATATCATCTTTTATTACAGGAACACTTACAAAATAGTCTATTAAAAATAGACATAACCTTGGGAATAGTCCTCTTCAAACTTCTACAGGCCTCCTCGTGCAATTTTCTCCAAAATGTAATATATTTTTTTCATTCACTCAAATGGTGAGGAATCCTCCCTTAAATATAGGGAGAAAGGTTGGAAAACTACCTGAATTATTGTACATTTTCAATAGGAAACCTTGTTCATAATTAATAAAATAAGAACTATTTAATAGTTCATTAATTAATTAATTAGTTACAAGAAATATAAATGCTTTTAAGGCATTATAATAAGAACATTATTTATTATAAGGGTGTTTCCCCTAATAATATTATGTTCTAATAAGGAGTTTGTCATTACCATTGCCACCAAGTCCTCCTAGATGGCCCTTCATTGGAAACCTCGCTCAGCTTGGGGACAAACCCCACAAATTTCTCTTTCTCCTTGTACAGAAATATGGGCCTCTCACAACTATCGAATTGGGCAGACAAACAAGTATGGTTGTGTCATCTCCATCCATGGAAAGAGAAGTACTAAATAATAATGACTAGAACTTCTCAAGCAAGACAACCAATACAATTGGAAGGATATTTGTGCTTGCATAGAAAGATCTACACCACATAGATTTTTAGTGTCAAAAAGTTGGATGCTCTGTAGCATTTGAGAAGAGACAAGGTATTTACAGCTATTGATTACATATTGAAGGATTCTAAACTATGACAAAGGGAGGAGGATAATCATCCTAGGTATCTTCTAGATTTCTTGGGATCTTTCAACTTTCTTTCTTTTGTTTTGCTTTTCATGGTTGTTTTATGAACTCTTCTTTTTACTATTGTCATTCAAGAAAATGTTGACAACTGTACAAGATGGTGGAGCCAAGCTATTCTATCCTTTGTGACCTCTTTGGTTCTTACATGTATTATTTTGCACAAGTTAATTGTTCAAAGGAATGTTGTGAAGATGTTGTAGAGGGACATCACTAATTTGAGGGCTTTAAGCAGATGCATTCAATAGTTGAGAATGAAGGGTTTGATATTTTTTTATATATCAAAAGAGCCTCAACCTACTAAGAGGTAGAAGAGACCGAGTTAAAAAGTTAAATTAGGCCCTCTCAGAAGGTGCTCTCAATTATGTCCTTCAATTACCTTGAATTCTATCTCAAGCCTCGTCCTATTGTCATGTTCTTTATTTTCTTGCAACTAGCTAGTTGGTAAGATCATTGCATGTAGGGTGATTAATACTTAGCAACAAAATAATTTATAACACATCTTGCATAAGGCTTACTTTACTTGGAATTTTGGTGCAGTGACAAAGTAGAAGTGAGATGTTTGATTTTCTTTCCTGGACAACTTGTTGCTTTTGTGTCAGTTATTGAATATATTCAAGCCTTGAGGTATGTCTTCAACATATGACTACAAATCAATGTGTTTCTAGTCAAATGCATTTTCTTTTGATAATAGGGATAGCTTAACCTTTGGCTTGAACAAAACTACATTGCACAACATCCTCAAACAAATTGATGCATTAGGCACACCCATTATAGGGAGTTTTTCATTTCTTTGAAACTAATTGGGAGTGCCAAAGATCATTTTAAAATTTACATTTCCCTATTCTGAAACTAGTACCCACTGATAATATCCATTAGGTGTGTTGTCAAAGTGATATTTACATTATTTCCTGGCAATATGTCCAACAAAAGGTTTTATTAGTCCTTTGTTGATTATTATGCCTTCAACACATAATTAGCTTGTTGATGTTCTTATAACTGAGTAGCCGCTTAAATGGACTATTATTTTATCTTCCTCTCCATTTTAGTGTTAAACTGCAATGGAAAAATGAGTGAGCAAAAGATTGTTGTCTCTATGCACATTCTTAGTGTGAAATCATTGCATACTATTATTTTTATGTTGTTATTTTATTTATGAGTCTGATATATTCTGCTATTATTTTGTTTTAATTCCATCAAATATTAAGGCTCTATAATAAATTATTGTTAATTTGATCCTACAATAAAGTATCTCATTATGAACATTAGCTAATCCATAGTGAGAAAGCAGTGCATGTTGAAAGTTAGCACGTTTAAAAGAGTATAGAACTTGCAAGATCAAAGCAACATGTTGTCTTGAGCAAATCTTTGTTTACAACATAGGTCATAATTTTACTTTCTAACTAAAAAATGTCAATCATGAACTTTCAACAAATTAAATTATTTTTGTTTTAATTATTGTTGCTATAAAACTTTTTCATCATTCTTTTTTCTTGCCAAATACATTCCCTAGTTCCTATCATTATTCTTACATGCCTCTACACTTTTGAATGTGATCCCTAAAGTATTAAGCTTCTTCTATGCTATATCCCTTAGGTGTGATCTTAAGAAAAATAAAATTTAAATCACATCAAATAAACCTAGTTAATGATTGTTGAACCCTAGTAAATGGTAATAAAAAGTTGTAGAAATAAAATTTATGCTATTAGATTTGTCGAGATTATGCTCATTCATTACACTCAAGTTTAAGAAATCAAGTCACACTCAGCTCCAAGGAAACCCGGACTTGTAGCAAAGAAATGAAAATGATTTAATAAATATTCTACATTACTCCCATTGAGCTGAATTTTTTCTTCAATCTTGCATCCAAAAAGAGTTTGATCTTAGGTGAAGGCCCTAGCCTACAAATAATTTTAGATCTATTGAGGTACATATGGAGGAATATATCATGTATTATCTCTCGCAGCCAAAAAAGTAGTTTGAACTATTTTGACTTGTTTCTTGGTCTCTCTAATTATTAGTAACCATAAGATTGTATATCAGAGATATATGGGCCTCCCATAATGTATAATGCAGGAGAAGAGTTTGTAAACTGCAAACATTATTTATAGGTTTGACTCAAAAGAATTGCAACATGTTGGTGTACTGAGGAATGTAGGATTAGAAAATATTGTGTATTACAATTGTCACAAAATACTGTTAGCAATGAATATTTGTTGATTATTTTTTGAGCATGAAATTATTTGGAGTGTTGAACAATCTTATTAATTGAATAGTTATATATAGGCTTCTAAAGAGTCTTGAAACTAATATTTTTTTAAAGGCAATTTTATTACCATGGTGCTTTTGTTTAGTTGATCTTTAGATATGTAATATTTTATAAACTTATTTTTCCAATTTAAAAAAGTATAGGTTGAAGACATGCCTAAGATGATTTAAAAAAAGACTCCTCATCCACATAGTAACTAAAGAGTTGTAGAAAAAATACAACATCAAATCTATGTGCAAATTTAAAGAAACTCCATCATGCTCTCTCTCTCTCTCTCTCTCTCTCTCTCTCTCTCTCTCTCTCTCCCCCATCCCCTCTCTCAACCACTCCCACTCCCTCTCTTTCAGTCTCCCTTATCCTCTCTCCCAACTTTCTCCCACCTCTCTCCCTCCCCCTCTCCCTCTCTCCCTCTCCCTCTTCGTCTACCTCTCTCTCCCTCTCCCACTCCAACTCCCACTTCCACTCCCCCTCCCTCACCCTATCCCTCATCCTCTCCCTCTCCATCGCCATCTCACTCTCTTTCACCCATGTATCCCTCCCCATCTCCCTCTCCCTCTTGCCCTCACCCTCACCCTCCCCCTCTCCCTCTCTCCAACTCCCACTCCCACTCTCCCGCTCCCTCTCCATATCCCTCTCTGTCTTCCTCCCCCTCTTCCTCTCCCTCCTCTCCCTCTCCCCATCTACCTCTCCCACTCCATCTCCCTCTCCCCATCTCCCTCTCCATCTTTGTCTCCCTCTCCCCCTTGCCCTCATCATCTCTCCCTCCCCCTCCCCCTCTTCCTCTCCCCCTCTCTCCCTCTCTCATTCCCACCAACTCCCTCTCCCTCCCCCTACCAACTCCCTCTCCCTCCCCCTTCCCCTCCCACTCTCTCACCACCACCCCCACCCACATTCCCACTCCCCCTCCCTCTCCCTTTCTCACTGTCTCACCCCCTCTCCACCCCTCTCACTCATCCCATTCCCACTCTTACTCTATCTATTTCTCTCCCTATCCTTCTCCCTCTCCCTCTTTATATCCTTCTCTCCCCCCACTCTCTCCTTCTCTTTCCCCCTCTCCCTTTTATATTCCTCTCTCCACTCTCTCCCCCTCCCCCTCCTACTCCCTCTCCCACTCCCACTTTGACTCTATCTACCTCCCCCTCTCTCCCCACCATCTTTCTCCCTCTCTCTCTCTCTTCCTCCCACTTTCTCCCAACTTTCTCCCCCTCTCTCCCTACCCCTCTCCCTGTTGGAAAATGTGCCTCAACTTATCGGCTTGGACCTCAAAGAAAGGCTTGGCAAACTTATGACTTATTGCTTTACCGCAGAGTTCTCATTTGGTCGGCTTGACCCTTTGGTCGTCGAGACTTAGTCTAATTGGCGAGACTCCGAGGGTTGTCACAGCGATGAGCCAACGAGTGAGTGTTGTTGAAATGTTTGAAGGCTTCGGCTTTATCGGCGAGAGGCAATGCTATGCCTCGCCGATATGTCGATGTTTTGCATCAACGAATTCTATCGGCTTCATCCGACCGTGTTGGCTATTTTTTATGGCATCCGAAGGAAAGTACCGTTGTTAACCTTTTTTTCGAGCGAAATTTCTTGTGCACATGACGTGTGGCAGCGTGTCAAAGCAGTGCACGAAGCGAAGAGATGGTGGGCCCCGAGTTGCTTTATGCGAAGGTTTTTCTAGTCATGGACACTTGTCTGCACCTCGAGAGTTCCTTAGGGAATCTAGCAGATGCCGCTAGAGATTCCCCGAAAGAGTTCTAGTGGCTTCCACATAGGCCAAGCGGAGTGCGCGAGCAGTGGACATGTGGCAGCTTCAAAAGCTCGTTATGGGCAAGCTCATGGGAATCTTGGTGATACCCTCCTGGATGCCCCGAAACCTCCTAA
>CM021101.1:222500896-222561518 GCA_007115665.2 Sequoiadendron giganteum
TGGAAGGGGAGATTATTTTGAGTCAAACCTATAAATAATGTTTGCAGTTTATAGACTCTTCTCCTCCATTATACATTATGGGAGGCCCATATATCTCTGATATACAATCTTATGGTTACTTATAATTAGAGAGACCAAGAAACAAGTCAAAATAGTTCAAACTACTTTTTTGGCTGCGAGAGATAATACATGATATATTCCTCCATATGTACCTCAATAAATCTAAAATTCTTTGTAGGCTAGGGCCTTCACCTAAGATCAAACTCTTTTTGGATGCAAGATTGAAGAGAAAATTCGGCTCAATGGGAGTAATGTAGGAAAACTCATTAAATATTTTTCATTTCTTTGCTACAAGTCCGGGTTTCCTTGGAGCTAAGTGTGAATTGATTTCTTAAACTTGAGTGTAATGAATGAGCATAATCTCGACAAATCTAATAGCATAAATTTTATTTCTACAATTTTTTATTACCATTTACTAGGGTTCAACAATCATTAACTAGGTTTATTTGATGTGATTTAAATTTTATTTTTCTTAAGATCACACCTAATGGATATAACATAGAAGAAGCTTAATACTTTAGGGATCACATTAAAAAGTGTAGAGGCATGTAAGAATAATGATAGGAACTGGGGAATGTATTTGGCAAGAAAAAAGAACGATGAAAAAGTTTTATAGCAACAATAATTAAAACAAAAATAATTTAATTTGTTGAAAGTTCATGATTGACATTTTTTAGTTAGAAAGTAAAATTATGACTTATGTTGTAAACAAAGATTTTCTCAAGGCAACATGTTGCTTTGATCTTGCAAGCTCTATGCTCTTTTAAATGTGCTAACTTTCAACATGCACTACTTTCTCACTATGGATTAGCTAATGTCCATAATGAGATACTTTATTGTAGGATCAAATTAACATTAATTTATTATAGATCCTTAATATTTGATGGAATTAAAACAAAATAATAGCAGAATAAATCAGACTCACAAATAACAAAACAACATAAAAATAATAGTATGAAATGATTTCTCACTAAGAATGTGCATAGAGACAACAATCTTTTGCTCACTCATTTTTCCATTGGAGTTTAACACTAAAAAGGAGAGGAAGATAAAATAATAGTCCATTTAAGAGGCTACTCAGTTATAAGAACATCAACAAGCTAATTATGCGTTGAAGGCAGAATCATCAACAAAGGACTAATAAAACCTTTTGTTGAACATATTTCCAGGAAATAATGTAAATCTCACTTTGACAACACACCTAATGGATATTATTAGTGGGTACTAGTTTCAGAATAGGGAAATGTAAATTTTAAAATGATCTCTGGCACTCCTGATTAGTATCAAAGAAATGAAAAACTCCCTATAATGGGTGTGCCTTATGCATCAATTTGTTTGAGGATGTTGTGCAATGTAGTTTTATTCAAGCCAAAGGTTAAGCTATCCCTATTATCAAAAGAAAATGCATTTGACTAGAAACACATTGATTTGTAGTCATATGTTGAAGACATACCTCAAGGCTTGAATATATTCAATAACTGACACTAGAGCAACAAGTTGTCTAGGAAAGAAAATCAAACATCTCACTTCTACTTTGTCACTGCACCAAAATTCCAAGTAAAGTAAACCTTATGCAAGATGTGTTATAAATTATTTTGTTGCTAAGTATTAATCACCCTACATGCAATGATCTTACCAACTAGCTATTTGCAAGAAAATAAAGAACATGACAATAGGACGAGGCCTGAGATAGAATTCAAGGTAATCGAAGGACATAATTGAGAGCACCTTCTGAGAGGACCCAATTTAACTTTTTAACTCGATCTTTTCTACCTCTTAGTAGGTTGAGGCTCTTTTGATAGATAAAAAAATATCAAACCCTTCATTCTCAACTATTGAATGCATCTACTCAAAGCCCTGAAATTAGTGATGTCCCTCTACAACATCTTCACAACATTCCTTTGAACAATTAACTTGTGCAAAATAATACATGTAAGAACCAAACAGGTCACAAAGGATAGAATAGCTTGGCTCCACCATCTTGTACAGTTGTCAACATTTTCTTGAATGACAATAGTAAAAATAAGAGTTCAGAAAACAACCATGAAAAGCAAAACAAAAGAAAGAAAGTTGAAAGATCCCAAGAAATCTAGAAGATATCTAGGATGATTATCCTCCTCCCTCTGTCATAGTTTAGAATCCTTCAATATGTAATCAATAGCTGTAAATACCTTGTCTCTCCTCAAATGCTACAAAGCATCCAACTTTTTGACACTAAAAATCTATGTGGTGTAGATCTTTCTAAGCAAGTACAAATATCCTTCCAGTTGTATTGGTTGTCTTGCTTGAGAATTTCTAGTCATTATTCTTTAGTAATTCTCTTGCCATGGATGGAGATGACACAACCATACTTGTTTGTCTTCCCAATTCAATAGTTGTGAGAGGCCCATATTTCTATGCAAGGAGAAAAATAAATTTGTGGGGTTTGTCCCCAAGCTGAGCGAGGTTTCCAATGAAGGGCCATCTAGGAGGACTTGGTGGCAATGGTAATGACAAACTCCTTATTAGAACATAATATTATTAGGGGAAAGACCCTTATAATATATAATGTTCTTATTATAATGCCTTAAAAGAATTTTTATTTCTTGTAACTAATTAATTAATTAATGAACTATTAAATAGTTCTTAATTTATTAATTATGAACAAGGTTGTTATTGAAAATGTACGATAATTCAGGTAGTTTTCCAACCTTTCTCCCTATATTTAAGGGAGGATTCCTCAACATTTGAGTGAATGAAAAAAATATGTTACATTTTGGAGAAAATTGCACGAGGAGGCCTGTAGAAGTTTGAAGAGGAGTATTCCCAAGGTTATGTCTAGTTTTAATAGACTATTTTGTAAGTGTTCCTGTAGTAAAAGATGATATTTTAGTGGGTTTTTTACCATTAATGGTTTTCCTCATGTAAATCTGCAAATTCATTATTAGTTCTTATTAATCTGTTTTTTTAATAATTTAAATGTTAGTACCTTTAATATATTTAATTATCATAGTTTAAATTTTTTACATGTTCAAACATGTTATTAGAGCCAATTTAAATGTAATAATTAATATTTGTAGATTGTTGCAAGAAATCATATAAATTGTGGTAATTTAATATTTGTAATTATTACAAGAAAAGATATAAAGATTATTGGAGGAAAGGGAGAAAAACAAAAAAATATCGTGATAAAATAATACTGATAAATTTTTGAGGAAATATGATAAAAAAATTTAAAAGTTAGTTATATGAGTTAATAACTTGGAAATCATTATAAAGTTAAATATTGTTTTATCTTATTGTTTAATTTTTCACTAAATTGAAATATTTATTATTATTTTTGCATTTAACATTATTTTTCACAATAAAGTTAATTTCTTTTACTAAAAATTAAATATCACTTTCATTTTATATGTAGAATATATTTTTTAATTTTTTTTTTGCTAGGTAAATCACTACTTGTGGGGCAACACCCATAAAGTGAACACAAAAATAAAAATATGGACTCCTTCAAACCCAATATTGGGGAGCACAAAAACCTACTTCAAACCCATGAATGGGGAGCACAAAAAGGCAACACCAAACAAAAATTACCCTTGCTTATGGATTATTTCATCTTTATTCCATTCTTGCCCATTGCAGACATTATATATCACTACTATGGGGCAACACCCTGCACTTTTGATTGAAGCTATGAACCAGTGAGGACACTTATGGGGGGCCATAACTTGATTTTGAAGGTTTAGCCACACCTTGTGATCTTATTTCTTATAACCCTAGTGGTTATGAATTTGATTTAATGTTGAAATTACGCGTATTTATTTCTTTATTGTTGAAATGGAACTTTAATTTGATCTTCTTTATGAACTTGGTGGCTAAGCTAGTTATCTTTGTTGTTTTCATTGTCGGCTATGTGTTGTATTGTGATTCCTCTCCAAGGTTGTTTGAGGCAAACTTGGTGAGTGTGTACGAGGAATTAGAGGCAGGAAACGTTGAGAATGGGGGTATGTGAGGCTGGACGCAGCTAGAACCCACTACTCACCTTGGTGTGATGACTATCTCTTGGAGGCTGATCACCTTACACAACAAGAGACAGGTCATTGTGGTCTTGTTTAGATGGTCTCACTTTGTGTATGACCTAGCACTATCAAGCCATTGGTTTGATGTTAGATTCAGTTGAGTTGGTTTATGTTCTTGATTCATGGATTCTTCTATCATGGATTGGTGTGTTGCTTTCTGGTGTCCAGGTGGACCCTTGTGTAGTCTTGTGATGGTTGTTGGTGTTGTGTATTGGTACATATGTGTACTGTGTATGATAATCCATAGTTATGTGTTTTTTGAGAATTGGTTGATGGTTGTTTCACCATGTTGTCTTGGTTGGATTTATAGTGTACTTGACTGAGTTGTTTACGGCACGGGTTTTCATTGTTTATGTGTTGAGGTATGGAGTGGTTCAGTTTGGAATCCTTGGTTATGTGGGATTGTATAGAGTTTGCTCTATGAGTTTTTGCAGGCTTCCAAGAGTAAGCCTAATCTTTGGGGGGGAGAATGTAATACCCCTTCGTTTTGTTTCTTGTTCAAGTTGTTTTATGCTATGTTTGGTTGCAATTACTTTGATACTGGATACATTTTGTTATGATGTTTTGATCGTTACTATTGAATGACAAATATTATTGTGGGATGTAGTTATCTGATTATTGTTTCACATGCATTATAGATTAATGTTGTTGTAGAGTTAACATGAGATGTTATTATGAGATTACTGGATTATGATGGAAGTGTCAGTTTCAATGAGTGTATTGGTGAAGAGGATGAGTTTGCATCACTCGCTTGCAAGTGCCCTACAAATCCGTAATTCTTTCTTCACGGTGTGTATTATATGCTGGATATATTGTATGATGTTGTTTACTTGGTTGCAGGATTGCAGGTACATGACATCGAATCCACCTGGTTTCACAGGTTTGAGCGTGTCAATCCAACGGTTAAGTTGAACAGGAGATGGTAGCTAGGTAACATGTGTCAAGTCTATACCCTAGCCTTAGTGTGTCATCAGTTGTGTGTGTTGAGTCATTGTCTGTCTTGCTTTGATGTTATTTAATTCTGAAGCATTCTTGATTTGAAAATAGATATTTAGAATAATTGCATTTAAATCATGTTGATGGTTATTTAATTTAAATAATGCAATGTGGATAAAAGTTTATACTTAAATTAATTAATTATATTTAGTTTATTTAATTAATTAAATTTGATCAAAGGGGTTGAATTTAGTTATTAAATAATTAAATTAATTAATTAAACGTGATGCAAGAGAATGAAAGGAAATAAAAGAATTAGAATTAATTTTGGAATTTAATTCCAACGTGTGAGAATTAAATTAGAAATTGTAATTAAATGTTTATTTGGAAAATTAGTTGCAACTTTGGAAATTAATTTATTATTTGAAATTGCATTAAATTGAAAGTGGGTTTTTGAAAAATGAAATTGAAATTGAAATTGGGAATTGAAAGTGAAATTGAAATTGAAAATTAAAATTGAAATTGAAATTGAAATATCAATATCTAATTTGAATGTAATGTGAATTAGGGTTGTAAATATTGAAATTGAAATTGAAATTGAAATTGAAATATCTAATTTGCATGTAATGTGAATTAGGGTTGAATTATGTATTTTTGATTTATAAGAATATATGTTTTAATTTTAGGGCAGAAAAGTTTTTAGAAAAATATATTTTTATAGCAGAGAAGAAATTTTGGAAAATTTGCACAAGGGTTTGAAGAAAGTTTGATTGTAAAATTTATTGAAGGAAAGATTGTTTGCATTTGTTGGATTTTGGATTGGATTCATTGGAGGATTGAAGAAAATTCAGGAAATCTTTGGAGGAGGCTTACATCAAAAATTCATCTCTTCCTGTAGCTTCTTGTACCAGGTTTTCCTCTTTGTATTTTATTGTTCTTGATTGTTTTTTTTTAAATAGTAGTGATTAAAGATTTATTTGTTAAATCTGTTTTAGAAAATAAATTTGATATTAGAAGAAAAGAATTAAACAAATTTACAGCCTTTGCTTGTGAAAATTCTTGAGTGAAAATTGTGAAAACGTTAATTGAATTTAAATTATTAGGAGAAATTGATTTTATTGTTATTGAAATTAAACATAAAGATTGAACAAGGCATTTAGAATGTTTTTAGAAAATGAAACCCTCTGTTATTATTAAAAATCGGATTTTAAAATCTGCAGTATAGTTATATTTTCATGGTAAAATGGTCTGATTGCGTCGCCTATAACTTTACTTTCAAAAACTGGGTTTTCAAGAAATTTAAAGGGTTTTTGCATTTTGATATTTTCTTAACTCTGTCCAAAAATTGTAAATACTCAGATCATAGTTTTTGAGTTATGCTTGAAACATGAGACTGCTGTTAAGATATTTTCCCATGGCTGCTTTGAAAATAAAATAATAATAAATTGATATTTATAAATATTAATATTTTATGTATTGTTATTATAATATTAAAATATTATTTAATAATATTTTATATTATAATTTATAATACTAAAGTATTATATTTATTTATATTATTTTAAATAAAATTTGTATATTAGATTAGTGGAATTAAAATTATAAACGTATGGGGAAATTATTGTTTATTTTAAAATGGCATGTTAAAGTTTAATTGAAGGAGTTAAATATTTGATTTAGATAATGCATAATTTAAAATTTAGTTGTGAAATTTAAATTCATGTGTGAAAGGTCCACTTATTAATTTGATTTAATTGGAAAAATATATATTTATATTTTGGAAAATTTGTGATAAGAGATATTTTATTTTGAATTAAACAATTTAATATTCTGTAAAGAATAGAAAAAATGTTAATGATTAAATATATTTAAATATATTAATTTATATTTAGTATATATATATTGAAGGTATATATCCATTTGAGAGAATAAATAATATTTTATATTATTTTATTCTGTTGTTTGTAAATTGGGTATTATTAGTGTTCTAAAATAAATGATTAGTATGTGTAAAAAATGTGTAGAGAAAGATATTTTTTTTTAATAGAAGTAATTAATTGATTTAAAAGGGAATATTTATTTTGTTAATATGACTGAAAAAAATATATTGAGATGTATATATATATCCATGAGTATTTTCAATCAGTATTTACCTTGTTTTATTTAAGTGTGTGTGATTTAGTTTTGCATGAAGAATTTAAAAGAAGCTTTGAATGCGTAGTCAAAGAGATAAGCCAAAAGATATTTTTGTACATTGATGAAATTGCATGTTTTAAATAGATAGTTGAAGAGATATAGATTCCGAATAGAAAATTGAAAAGTTTGTTTGCAATAGTGTTAGTTTGCATTAGAAGGAAATTTAGGAACTATCTCTATTGAAAAAGGCAAATAGTTATTAGGTTTTATTTCCATAGAACAAATTAATCGTTGTGATTGGAATATTAAAGAATCTATATAATTGAGTTTATTAATATATATGTTTGGTGTATATATAATATGGAGCATGTAAAATATGTTAAGGGTAAATTCATTATCGTATTTCGTTTTTATAAGATGTAAGCAATATATTATTGAATAGAGATTTAAAAATGGATTGATTAGTGTATATGGAAATTGGATAGAGAAACAATATGCTATTATATTAAAGTGATTGAATGTTTTAAATAGAAAATTGAATGAGAAGTAAGAGTTGGTTAGGAAATGGAAATAGTTTACTTGCATGGATTTGTGTCGATTTAAAAGTAAATTAAGAAGTTGTTTTATTGATGAGGCAATCAATTATGTTATTTATTAATTTCTATTTAGATTAATTGAATCATTGTGATTGGATTATGAAAGAGATATAGATTTAGTATATCCAAAAGTAGTATCTTCCTCATGATTATCTTAAAGGATTTAATTCTCTGTATTCAGTAAAGGGAAGTAAGTTTAAATGTTTTAGATTTTCAATAATGAAAAGGGAAATAGGGGTTATGATTATTTTAGATGATCTAGTTATCATGTCTTTGACTTTGTCAACACTACCTATTGAATGAGTATGGATTTAGGAAATCCAAATATTAGATTTGATTGATGACTTGAATGCTTTTGTTGCTATGTCGTCAAGTTGCATTGTTGGTTTTGGGATTTAGTGTTAGTCCTAAATTATAAGTCTTCTAGAAGAACTTAGAGGATAAGGGTTATTGAATCTTTATGTCATCCAGTTGTTTTCCCTTGGGTAGTGCATGGCGTCTTTTTAGTTTTACCCGATTTTCATGAACGGGGATGTTTGCACCTCCTTGGTTTAGGAGCGGATTATGGGATCCGTGTCTCCTTGTATGGAGTGACCTTGTTATGTGGTTTCATCTTGTTGCCTCCTGTGAAAAGAGTGGACTATGTGTTGTTGTCTCCAAGATGTTTGGAGTGAGATCTTTTGTACCTCCTGTGAAAGGAGTGGACTATGTGTTGTTTCCTCCAACATGTTTGGAGTGAGTTTCTATTATTTGTATCCTCCTTGTGTTGGAGTGGATTATGATACCTAGTTGGTATGCACTTGTGGTTCCCTTGGTGGATTGTTTGGGTGTGTGTTGTCAAATAGAAGAGTGGCTTATGTTAGGCGCCAGAGCCCAAAGAGGTAAACTAGATAACCTTCAGGAGTGATTTAAACAAGTGATAATTAAAATAATGTACTTAGAAGATTAGGACTAACTTCTCACTAATCAAGATAATTTAATCCTCACTCATAGACGCAAGGGCTTGTTTAGACTTGGGATGAGTGAGAAGGCCTGGAATGGCAAGATCAACTATCTAGTTCTTGCGAGAGGTAGTTGATTCCGCATGAGTGAGTATGAGTGCCGGGATTCGGTTGAGGCCACCAGGATTACTTGTGCCGGAGCCTATGAAGAATGCCCAGAGGAGATCTCATGACAAACCTTGCGATGACACTCTATCTATGACAACTGTTGTTAATTATTTTATGTGTATGGTTATTTGAACATACTTGATTATTATTATGTCTGGAAGCAATGTGACCTATGTCAGTGATGTTGGAGGTGTACTTGTATTGTATTGGAGTTGTACTTGAGTTGTACTTGTATGTTGAATGAGTTGTACTTGTTGATGACTTTTATTTGGTTATGTCAGTTTGAGTCAGTATGAGTTTGCTTTTGGTTAGAGGTAGTAGATCTTTGTCCATGTTACTTTGTTACTATCTCCTAGCATGGGGGGTGGGCCTTCGGGTACCACATTGGTTGGGTGGAACATGCACCAAAACCGTTGGGTCCCCATTGATCTTCAGTACTTGGTGGTGAGACATCCTGATGGACAGCTCGTGGTTCTTGTTGTAATTACTTGTAATATTTTAACTTGTATAAGTTATTTTATCCCTCTTATGTTTATGAGGTGGAATTTTGTAATTGTAACCTTGAGTACTATTGTCTCATTCTGGGAATGAGTGATGTAACTATTGGATTAAGTTAATGTTTATGAGATTATATCTTGGATGTTTATCTTATTATATTATGTGGTATTTTTATGATGTATGGTGTTTATTTCATTAAGGTCATCAAGCTATGGTTATATGTAATATGTATGTGTGGGTTTGAGTAATCCTAACCTTGTAGCCTTAGAGGTTGTTGTTAATTAGTAAGTGAATGTGTATGGTAACTGCACTTTATAAAAAAAAATTGTTCACTTAAGATGTTAATTGCAACTTCCTTTAGGGTTACTTGGCGGGGCATTACATATCATCTATAGATTAAAATTCAATAATAAAAAACCCTCTGGCATAGGGAAACAGACAAATTTCTTCTTCCATAGACTTATTCTAGATTTCAAAAATCCAGGAGTGCAAATCGCATAATTTCGGCCATGCCTTAGTGAATCTGCAAATTAAGGCATTTGTTTGTAAAAATTCTTCTCGATCTTTAACTAGCCCATCCATCTAAATTTCAGGTGTAGAAGACGCATGGGAAACTCTAATCACAGGTCCATTATGCACAAAGGTTGTGATCCCATCGGTGCCCTTTGGAGATGTCAATTTTAGAGGAAAATCTTCCTTCCATTGCACGTCCTCAGCCCCAATCGTCTGGTGCATGATCCCAGTGCGAGGAGTAGGGCAATGGGCAAGTTGAGTCGCAACATTGTCCTGCACCACCTCCAAGAACTTGCACCCATTATTGAGAGGGTTTTGGCCAAGGGTTGCATTCCTCCAACCACCTGAGCCCTCACACAACACCTTGGAGCCCGGTTTGTCATGCGATAGGAGTAGAGCAGCATAGTTGGAAGCCAAGCAAAGCATGGCAAAGAAAATGATAACAGGACTTTTAATTATATATTTTTTAATTTTAATTATAAGGTATATAATACTTTATTTTCTCCTCTTATAAGATAAAACACTTAAGTTATACATATTACATATGTATGATATTAATTATTTTGATATATATTTTTTATCATAATACATACATTTGATATTATATATATATTTTTTATTTTTTATAATGTTTAAATTTTTTAATGATTTATGTTATATTTTTTAATATGTGATAAATGTTAGGACTATTATTGCAAAAGATAAAGTGGTAACGTTTGTATTCTCTTTCTTATTTTTTAATTTTTAAATGTACTAATATATATTTTTATTCATAAAAACTCCATCACTAGGTTAATTTCTACAAATTTTAAAGTGGAGTCACATTTATGTGGGAATTACTCTGTATGGAAGATTAGGATAAAAGCATAATTTATGGCTAGAAATTTAGAAAAAATAACCTATAGGTAGAAACAGTAACCCTAATCTTATAAATTCTTTCAAAACTAGATCACAAGAAGCATTGTCAATTTTATTAAGAAATAATTGGAGATGAATTTCTTTTACATATTGGAAACATAGAATCACCTTGTGAAGCTTGGACTATATTAGAATCTATGCATGAGGGATCTAAGCTTTCAAAAATAATAAAATTAGTATTAGAATTATTTACAACTCTAATGAAAGATGATGAAAAGGTAATTAATTATCTTGCCAAAATAAAAAATATCAAATCTCAATTGGATGGATGTAAATGCGATCTTATAAAAGATAAACTTCTATATTTTATAACTCTAATAAACATCCATGAAAAGTTTAGGAATTTTATTTCTATTTTGAATTCTAAGTATCAAAATGAAGATGATCTCCCTGATTTATCAACACTCTATGCTCTTCTTATTCAAGAAGAATAGGTAATGTCAAACTTTCACTCTAAAGGGAAAGCATGAAAAGCTCTATTAAGTCAACAAAATAATAATAAACCCATATAAAACATAAAAAATAATAATAACAATAGTGGGTAGATGGGCGGGTGACTTGCCAAATTGATGGTGGCAAGTCCGTCTTGAGGGGTGTGGCTGAGGTGGCAGTGTGTTAGGTAGGTGAATTGGTGGCCATGTCAATGGAAAGGTTTGGCCTTCCCGTATTACACTAGATTGTACAACAGTGAATTGGGAGTAATTATGAAACTGATTGTGTTGGTACCCGTGATGGTTTGTGTGGCCTTCAGTGGTCTTGTCATGATTAATTCACATCATTTCTCCATAAACACTATAATGCCCCCTTATTAGAGACATAAAATGCATAGATTAAAATTTTGGTTTTAAAGATTGTTTGTTAAAGAGCAATGAAAGATTGAGGTGACAAGATAAATGAAATGCATTATTATCAACTAGTGCATATCTAACATAATCTAATATGACTTATTACTCTTGATCGGAATAGATCTTCACCTTAGTTCTCTCCCTAACCTTGTGGGATGGTAGATTTACTGTGCCAAGGGCGCGTGCACCATCTCGAGTTGGACACCCTCAAGGATTGGTTACCTGTCTTGGGCTCCGTCCAACATTGGGTGGATTTACCTGTCTTTCCCTTCCACACACTCCCTATCCTCATCAAGCATTACAATAGAGTTTTCGGTCGAGATCTATCTTTCAAGATAAAAACCATAATTGTTTGTTAAGACACAATAATTGCTGCAAGCAATATTATTGTGACTAAGAATAACATCCAAAATTCGTATATTAATCTAATTGATACAAGAGCTTTCCACAATTAATATATTCTTGATTTTAATACATATTTGACAGTTTCATAGAGTTATTCTACTATAGCCCAGATTATTAGTTTCTTTTGTTAAAGATGACTTACCTGTAGCTGAAGCGGTGTTTCCTCCTTTGAGATATTTGTCTTGATCGGTGACTTTTATCTTTAGCACTCAAAGATATCGTTAGTGTAACTCAACAGATAAGAATCTATTATCTGTAATTATACTAAACATCATAACTATTTATAAGGCTCAATAATTGCTACAAGCATCATTATTGCACAATCATGAATATAGTTTGTAATAATGTATGTGTCGTCATCTCTAATTGATTTCAATATATAAATATGTATATATCATTATTTTAAAAAATATATATCATGATCTCTATATGAATATGTATAAATTTCTGAACTATAAACACTTGTATTATCTACTACAATTTGAATAGCTATATTCTATTGACTATAATCACAAACCTTCATTATACTACCATAATCAACCCTATATTAAAATAAATTATGATCATTCCTATATTTGAATAACACATAAATTTGAATTAGTATACACATGGCTATTGACTATTTTACTCCCTTTCTCTCTATTCACTTTTCATTACAATGCATTCTCTATTATTTCCGCCCCCTCTTTCTACTCCTTCCCCTCATCTTTATATCCTCTTTATACCTTTCGATGAAGGGAGGCATTCTTGTAGAATAGTCAACCTTTATAAGGTCATGACCCTTTATTAAAAGTTTTTTTTTTATTTCAACTAAACTCAACTTTCCTTCACATGATATGAATCGTATGAAGTGTTGCCTTCTTAATTAGTGATTACTGTATATTTACATATTTATAGTATATATTTATTTTGATATTAATTTTATATACTCTATTTAATATTTATTATATTATACTAATTATAATAATATTTATATTTATCATTTGTTTATTTAGTCACTACATTATTTCTTTTATGTTTTCTTTATTATTATTATATCAATTACTAGAATAATATATGTTTGTTTAATGACATGTATATTATAATATATATTATATTTATAATCATAATTATGGTATTATTTTGGTAATCATAATTATAATGAGATTGCTAATATTTATATTTTGGTATTATAATATTATATTTAATATTTATAATTATAATAATTATAATAAAATAGTTAATGTCTTTTGACAGGTATTTTATTTATCTTATTTTCTATGCTTCGTATTGCAATGCTACAATTTTGAGGGACATGATAAACGCATTCGTTTGAATGGCAGGAGTATTGGGTTCTCTGGTGGATTTTAGTTTGAGACATATATGATGTACAACATAATAAAGTAGGTGGTGCCTTTTCTTTCTATTTGAGAAGTTGGAAAGGCCAAAGAAATTCATTCAATTTTCATTTTCTCTTGTTGTCATAATGCTTTGTAGTGGAGGAAATGATGGCGAAGCGTTCCAAATTCATTGCGGAAATGTATGTGGATTCATTGGTGTGTTTTGGAGTAGAAATTTTGATATCTATTGATTGCAAGGATCAAAAAAATATCTTTCATGTGATCATAGATCAACGCCTCAAGAGAATCCTGCTAAATATCGACCCTCTTACTATGGTGGCCGTGAAGATGGTCCTTGGTAAAGGGAATTGGGAGTATAAAGATAATTTTAGGACAACCCCACAAATTTCCTCGAGGTTTCTGGTGTTTCATTTGTATAACCATACACCCAAGATGAAGGTGAGGGAATTGATGTGCAAGCTCTTCAAGAAAGAATTGTTGGGTGGCTTGGAAGAGACCCTTAAAGCTGCACTACTTGGAAAAGGCATCTCGCATCCATGAGATTTTGATTTGTTAAAAGTTTATGATGATGTCATTAAATTTTATCCATTCCTTCTAGATTTCAAGGGGCTGGCATTAGAGAAGCACAGGATGATAGTTTCAGTTGCAGTGAATTTTCTAAAGAAGGTGTTTTGGATGGAGGTAGTCAGTGATTTGGCATGGGTCCAAGAATTCGATACTTTTTTCAAAATCCAATGGATTTCTGTTAGGGATGGGTGTCCCTTGTCACCTCTTGTATGGCTGTCTGGTCTAGGTTTGGTAAAATAGCACTATGTTAATCTTTGGTAAGGTTTTTGTATGGTTCTCAAGGGTTTGTTGGTTTGACATAGTGTCATTTTTTGTAAAATTTATATAGGTAATTTTGTAATCAATGGTGGTGGTTGGTTAGGGCTAGGGATGCATAATAGTGGTTAGCAATTTTGTCAAATGATAGGGTATGGTCAGGGGCCAGTAGAAAGTGGGGTTAGTTTTTTGTATTTGGTCATTATCTAGTTGGGCAGACATTTGTAAATTTTCTCAGATCAATACAATCTATCTTACGAAACATAATAATAATAAAAATAATAAAAAATAACAATAACAATAGCAATAGCAATAATCATAACCTATCCAAATCATTTAACCATTCTAAAAGCTCTTACAAAATTAACAAAACCGATTATTCAAAATGTTTAAATTGTGGTAGAAAAGGTCACACAAAAAATATATATTTTTTTTTTATAAAAATAAGTTTCATAAAAATATAAATTATAAGTTAAATTCAAATCAAAATCAAAACAACAATGTTGCCCTTTATGCTGCCTTATCTACATCAATTGGTGATGAATAGATCCTTGATAGTGGAGCAACTACACATATGACATACATGCATGATATTTTAACAAATCTTAATCCTTGTAGTGAAAAACTATATTTAGGAGATAATTTAGTAATAAAAGTTGTGGGAATAGGTAAATTCAGAATTTTTAATGAAACTATTGGAGATGCATTATATGTTCCAAATTTAAGGAAAAAATTACTATCATGTTCTCAACTTACTAAAGATAATTTAAATTTTTTTACGAAAGATAAATGATCCATTAAAGATCAAAATGAAACTATTATTGTAGAAGTTATTCAAAAGGATGGTCTCTTTATTTTTAATAATACTTCAAAAGAAAATTGTTTTTCCACACAAATAAAAAATGAAACACAGTTATGGCATGAAAGATTAGGACACCTAAATATTAGGAGTTTAAATTAAATGTCTCATCACAATCTAGTAATTGGATTACCAAAAATGGAAAACAAATTAGAAACTTGTAAAGTGTGTCTTCTAGGTAAGCAACATATACTGCCCTTTAACAAAAATCATAATTTAATTTCTTTTAAAATCTTACAATTAATCCATAGTGATTTAATGGGGTCATTTCAGGTTCCTTCTCTTAATGGTTCTTTATATGCTCTTACATTTATTGATGATTATTCTAGAATGATTTTGAGATATTACCTTAAAAACAAAAAAATGAAGTTATCTCTAAAATTAAAGAATTTAAAACCCTAGTTGAAAACCATTCTAATCATAAAATTAAAATTCTAAGAACAGATAATGGTACTAAATACATTAATAAATATTTTGACAACTTTTGTATAATATGTGGGATACATCGACAACTTGCATGTCCATATTCTCCCCAACAAAATGGGGTAGCTGAAAGGAAAAATAGAACCATCTTAGAAATGGTTAGATCTATGATACACTCTTCTAACACACCTAAATTCCTTTGGGTTGAAGCTATGAATACAACTATATATATTTTAAATAGAGTTCCTACAAAATTCTTACATCTTTCAACTCCCTTAGAAGAGTGGTCAAAGCAAAAACCTAATATCTCTCATCTTCAAATATTTGGGAGTCCTACCTCTATCTTTATCCCTAAATGAAAAAGACAAAAACTTGATTCAACATCTACTCAATATATTTTTTATGGGTATGGGATAAATACAAAAGGATTTAGACTTTATGATCCCTCAAAGAGAGATATTATTATAAGTTGAAATGTTCACTTTTTTGAAACTCCATTCTCTAACTCTATTAACAATATATATATATATATATTTTTTTGACAAAAGTGGCAAGCTACTATATATATATACATATATTACATGTAATAAAGTATACATTTATCTGGCTCAAAGGGCATACCGGCAGGAAAGAGCCAGTGAGAAAACCTTCGGTTTTAGCCCAACATATTAATAAAAAAAATTTGTAAAGTTTCTGATTACAAAATGTTGACTTTTTAAAGTTAGTCATATCAAAGTCTATCAACTAAAAGTATATACCTATCCACTGAAGATACAAATTATTGGCTGCTTGCTCACAAGCAATTACATTATCTACAAACATCTACAAAATTTGAATCATTTCCATTTACTCCTCCATCTGCATGAAGTCGAATAGATTGTCTCCCTGCTCTTCAATGCCTTCTTCTTCCATCCTCAAATGAGAACCTTTTTGAGCTTGAATATGCACCTATCTTGAATTTCTTTGTAGTGAAGAAGCTGCATGTTGACAATTATAATAAAGAAGAAAAGATATATAATAAAACTTCTCCTTGAAACTATCAGCCATATCCCTTCCCAGATGATTGGAATATTTCGATAAAGCCTTATTCAAATGACAAGGGTCAAAAAACACTGTACGGATAATTTTAAAGCATCAAAAGCATTAACCACTACATTATTATGAAGAAGATAGTGAGGAGGGATGATACCACCAATATAACCTTCTCCATGCGAGAAGATATATTTTTGTGCACTGCAAAGAACTACTTCATTTTTCAAAATATTAACAATATTGTTGAAACTTCAATAGATGAAAATTATCAATTATCCTTTGACACTTATCCTAATCCACCCTCTAAGAGACCTAAGTGGGTTCAATCCTTAATTCAAGATACAAATGCGGAACCTTCTCTCCCTAAGATGACTAGAAGTCAACATACATATTTTGCCTTAATGACTTTATATGAAATTGAACCCCAAACCTTTGAAGAAGCAAATAAAAACCAAAATTGGAGACATTCCATGCAAATCGAATGCAATGCATTAATTAAAAATAAAACATGGGAACTTGTTCCCCCACCCAATAATTGTAACATTATTAACTATCGTTGGATTTATAAAATTAAATATGATCCTCAAGGAAACATTGATAAATATAAAGCTAGATTAGTGGCCAAGGGATTTTCTCAATGACAAGGCATAGACTATGATGAAAAATTTACACCTATGGTGAAAATGGGAACTATGCATTTAATTCTTGTACTTTCTACCCAAAATGGTTGGGAAATTCACCAAATGGATGTTAAAAATGCTTTCTAAATGAAAATTTACAAGAAGAAATATATATGCATCAACCTCAAGGCTTAAACTAAAAAAGATAAAGAAAACTATGTATGTAAACTAAAAAAATCTCTTTATGGACTTAAACAAGCCCCTTGAGAATGACATTCCAAGCTAAAGAACTTCTTTCTCAACCTAGGTTTCTCAAATTATAAATCTGATAATAATTTTTTTAAAAATTTGAAAATAATCATGTAGTTATCATTATAGTATATGTAGATGACTTACTCATAATAAGAAATCTTTCATCCTTAATACTCAAATATAAGAAAAAAAAACCTTACCTTTGAAATGAACAATTTAGATCTTCTTCATTATTTCTTAGGAATGTCCATTTTCAAGATCACCATTCAATTATTATATCTCAAGCAAAATATGACCAAAAATTTATTTTAAAATTGAATATATATGATTGTAAATCATCCATTACCCCTATTGAAATTGGTATTAAACTTGAATCTCATCCCCCTTGTGAAAAAATTGACTCTATGCTTTATTGACAATTAGTTGAGAGTCTAATTTATCTAACTATCTCTCGCCCTAATATTTCTTATGCACTTGGCGTTGCATCTCAATTCATGCAAGAACCTTATGTACAACATTGGAAAATGGAAAAATGTATTTTAAGATATATTAAGGGCACCATTAACTTTGGTCTTTACTATACTCATACTAAAAATGCACATATATGGATATTGTGATGCTAATTTTGTAGGGGATTCCATAGATTGAAAATCCACTTTTGGATATGTGTTTAAACTTGGAAAAGGTGGAATCAAATGGAGTTCTAAACAGTGATCAACTGTAGCTCACTCCTCTACATAAGTTGAATATCGAAGTGCCTCTGAAGCAACTAAACAAGCTATTTGGATTAACCAAATTGTAAAATAAATTCAAATGGAAGAACATATTAATACTACTCTCCTATGTGATAATCAAAGTTGTATTACACTTGCTAAGAATCCTATTTATCATCAGATATCAAAACATATTGAAATTCAAGCTCACTTCATATGTGAGAAAGTATTAAATAGAGATATTTGTCTTCAATATTGCCAAACTGAAGATCAAGTTGCAGACATTTTTACAAAGCCATTGAATAGTGTAAAATTGTCCAAATCCATATCAATGCTTGGCCTCAAGGAGCTTCCATTGAGGGGGGGTGTACATGACAATAACATCTCCTAATGGATAGTTCCTCAAAATAAGTCCTACGGGCATCTTGTAAAATTCTCCTCTCTGTAAATCTTTTACTTATAAAAGAATTATTTTAAGTCCTACAGGCATTATAAACCTGGGGTGAGGTTGATTTGAGGAAACCCAAGCTCCAATAAAATTATTTATAAGACCTCATATTTAGCATCTCTTAAGAACATTGAGATTATAAATTATGATAAAATGTTCATGTCGTCCGAAATACATGGTTTTCATTTTGGCATATATTTTTATCCCTATTTATCCTTTATATAGTTTAAATATTTTACATGTTCAAACACTCCTCTTTCTCTTCTCCTTCAAAAAAATGATCATCATATAAATGCAGGGATCTTCACAAGGAGAACTCTTGCAACTACAAAGTATGTTGATGATCACCATTAATTGTAGGGATCTTCACAATATGATGATATGCAATTTCTTCTAGTGGGTGTTGTGAAGAAGAAATGTAGGGATCTTCACAATAGGTTGATCACCATCTCAATCCAACTACAAAAATAAGATCGTAAAACAAGGAGAATGTTGATGCAAATGAAGCTCTTGGCGCTTTAACCAAAAAATGATAGAATAAAGAAACACAAAGCTTTGAAAGCTTAATTTATAGAATTTGAGAGCATGAAATGAATGAAAAAGTACTTGTATTTGAAGAGCCTTCAACAGTGTAACGACTCATTAATTTCTAGTTTTTACACCTAATGGGGAAAATTGCATGTACCCATGTCCATTTACCTTACGGTTTGGCACCCTTCTATTAGTGTGTTTTTAATATAATAACAAATTTATTTGTAATAAATTGTTGTACAAATTTTGTTTACATATATCATTTGAATAATCTTATTATTATTCATTTTTTAGAAATTGGTTTCAATTTTTAGAATTTTTTTTTATCATTCTACTTAAATTTTTGGTTGTAAAATTGATCCATAGTATTTTTGTAATTATAGATTTAAATCATACTTTTTTTAACTTTTAAAATTAATATTTACATATTGCCAACCATTGACGTTCAATCTAGTGTAGCTTCTTTTTTGATTAAAGTGTGCTAGGTTGTTGTATTTAAACCATTCATTTTTTCATTTGAAATCATTGGAGACATCTTAGGGATCTAATGATAAAGGAATAACAAAGAATATTAGGATCACCATGCAACATTATTAAAGATACATCATCTTAGGTCAATTGAATTCTTGAATAATTTCCTCGACCATTATTCTTGTTCTAATCACTTCATCTATGATTTTGACTTAGGAGAACACAACCCTCATGATTAAGTAGATTACCCAAATGTGTGTAAACACCACCTTTCATTATTAATTTACACATCAAAAGATCAAGGTGAAGTGTTTTCGATCAACCACATTTATGTCAATTCATTCTTGTTGATATAGGTTTAATTCTATGTGCCAATTCACTTTTGTAGGCATGGATCTAAACTAGAAAAATATATAATCAATTTATAAATATGAAAATATATTTTTAACCAATACCTTAAAATTCTAGCATTTAATGGTTAATGAATTCCCTAACATCTTTAATATCGCTTTTCCATCTTTAAAATTTAACTAAGAGTTGTATTTTGTTCATTTAAATTTCAGATTTATAATTCCATTAATATCTCTTAAATCCTCTATTTCATTATTTACTCTAAGTAAATTGTAGTGGAATAACACTTATTTTTTAGTATATTTTTTTAGAACCTAAATTTCTTACACAATAATGTTTTTTTTCTACTTTGTGGCTTTGATCTACTTCAAGTGCAAGTTTGGGTTACCATAAAAAAGTTCATATTGTCCCATAGGAGAACAATAAATGGTACTCTAGTCATCCTTCACAACATAGGTATGCAATCCTTTAGTGAAATGAGCTCTTCACCAATTGTATCTTCGAACTTTTCCATGGCACTAGATTTAATGCTTACCTTGTGATAGCATTAGATGAATTCTATGATCAACCTTTCTCCTTGTGACTCCAAGGTGTAGTTGTACTCACCACTCCTCTTACATCACTTTGTTGAGATCCTCTATCCAATGTTGCTAGGATGTTTGGGCTGGTGCATTTGAGTCCACTAGGCTCATGAGGTATTCAATGTATATAGATAACTCACCCTATTTACTAAAAATTTGGTTTTTTTTTATAACATTGCATCTTTTGTACTATCTTAATCAATCGAACTTATTCTATCCAATTTGGAAGTGCCAAATTTAAAGTCTTACTATCCATAGTCATGGCAATAACTCTATATCATGATTTATACTTGCACTAAAATATGGTATTCTCATAATGTTATGATCATCCCTAGACCCAAGCCTAAACATACACTCATTTGAAAAATGGTCCTTCATACATATCACTTCCCAAGAATTAGACTTTACAAATCATACACCAATAACATAAAGTCTTCATCCTCATATTTGGGATTAAGTCTCTAACCTTTCATTAAATTTAAGCTAATAATTAAACTAATGCTTCAAATCAATCCAAACATAATAGTACTCTAACAAATAATCTCCAATCAAGTATGACCTTTATACCAATATCAATGTATGAACACACAAATCTATACAATGATTAGCTGATACATGTATCACATTTACACATTGTGATTATCTCATACATACGAAATATGTACTCAATGTGACTACATTATTCACACATTATATACATTAAATGTGATAATTCATGGATGCATCAAATATACATATTGTAAACTGATCATGCATGCATCACATAAACATAGTGTGACTAGCTCATGAACACAACACATGTACCCCATGATGCATTTAGCTTATGTGCACATCACATATACATAATGAGTATCCCATCCATAGATACACATAAACAATATAAGTAACTCATGCATTATCACATATGCATGTTATGTGGCTTTCACATGCATACAACACACATACACATTGTGAATAACACAATATCACTATATGTACACATAGTGACCGACCAACGAAAAGATGTGGTTAGAACCTTACTACAAGCAACTTCCCCTTTACCTAGTTCTCTAATGCATAATCCCTTAAATACATCCCAAAAAAAAAAATAGTATTAGTTCATCCTCTACTACACTATGGGTCCAATCATTTATACCTATTCACTACCAACTATGAAGACAAGCAAGCATCCTTACTACTTTTGGTAATCACCAAAAAAGGTAGACTATAACAACAAACAACACATTTGGTCATCAATGATATATTCATAGCTTGTTGAACCATCTGAATCAATGGATGTTAATAGATATAACCTCAATGCCACTAGTGAAAGTTAGTCCCACTCAGTATGAGGTAGCTCTTGCCATCTATCATTCCTTAGGGATAACACAATGAAAATCTCAATGGATGAATTAATAATCATGCCTCGAGAACACAAATGAACAATTTATTAGGGGTTGAATTAACAATCATGCCTCAAGGAGAGAATAAATAAACATCACAAGGGATGACTTGATAACCATGCCTTTAGGGGCATAATAAAAACACCACCATAGATGAGGCATATCAATAAGACACAACTCAAGAAGCATGAATGGATAAGGATGCATGTGTGGATGCTCAAATTGATAGGTGTTATGCCCCCTTAAAGTAATAGCATATTTACAATGTTGAAATTTTAAGGAAAAGAAGGGGTGAAGGAAAAAGAGAGGGGATCCTTAAGAAGGATTCACACTTCCAAAACCAATCATCCTTGGTCTTAACTATATAGGTGAGGACAACCATGCTAGAGACCATTGTGTTTCTATCATAAACAAAGAATGGTTTCATGTATTATTGTACCACAATGAATGCCAATGAGAAAACACATGGAGCTACAAATGCCACGTAGTGAGAAGCAACACATTAGAATAAAGTTTATCATTTATAAGGAACAAAATAAGGGTAACACCCAATTTCATGTATTGAGCTAATAGGTACATCAACAAATGGAAGAGTGATAGCACTAGAGTTAATATTTTTTTGTATTTTATTGTCCAAGGCGTGATATTCACTATTGGAATGACCAATCTTGATGATATGTACAAGAAAAAGGATTTTTTTATTGTGTATATGAAATTTCTTACATGTCAAAGGAGGAAGAGTAATCAAGTGAGATTTGAGAAGCCTCAATAAAATATGCTCTTTCTTAGATATAGGATGAGGAGGAGGAAGAAATCCTTTCTCTTGTGAAGAAAAGTTTGATTGCTTACAACATGAAGATTTAGGTACATAAAACAATAGAGTGGATGTAGACAAAGGAGAAGGCAAGTAACCTAAACCATCTTTAGAAATGTGTAGTGCAGATTTCACAAGAACTTTAACTACTTGTTAAATTGTCAATTTTGTATCCAAGTTTAGTAATAATATTGTATCCAAGTTTCATAATAATATTGAAAGAAAGCCCATAATGTGTCTCCAAATTGAATAGATGAGAAGAGGCCACATTTATAATCTTGTCTAAATGAGAAGTATGATCATATTTTGAAGCTGTAGAATTGACATGAGAAGAAAAATAAATTATTTTATAAGAATGTAGATCCTTGTTGAGTGATGTGTGAGACCAACCTCCCAATGTTAGGGATCTATGCATGATGTTGATTTTTACAATTCTTGTTGACGATTCTACAATGGATTATGTTGTAACTATGTATTTTGATTGAACATACCTTGGAGTTATCTCATTAGGTGATACACATGTAGATATGCCTACCTTCATCAATTATGATTTTGTGGTAAATATGCGAATGATGGAACCAATTTGATGATCATGTCTTTTTCTATTTTATGAGTGGGTTATTTTATGACAATTTGGATTGTGGTGTTTTGATTTTGTTAATGAAATGATTGTATGCAATTAAATGCTTAAACTTTGAGATGTTATTATAAGATATCATGTTGTACATTTTATGCTTTGATTTTATTATAGATGATGAATTAACTATTAAAATTGAGTATGCATGTTTAGTCCATGACCAATTGACCCAAGAAAATCCTAAGGTGACAATTGTGCATTCCTATGAAACCAACCTAACCTAATTGGAGAGGTTAAGGTCTTATATGTTGTGATTTTATGAAATATGGTTATTGTGTGTCATGTGCTAGTAATTAGATGAGACTTGTGAATAAAAGTGAATAAAACTATGTTAGCAGCATATAGAACAAAGAAACAAAGGACTGATTTTATACTCTTTCTAGTCATCTTTCTCGTTGAAAGGAATGCAAATACACTTATAATATGAGTTGATATACAACTCATGTGACAATGTAGAAATATGAATTAGTTTTTCCCATAGTGGCATGAATGTAAAATATATTGATTATGTGTACTTCCTTTATTCTATTTCAAGGAAAGCTAGTTTTTAAAATATGTTTATGCATTGCAGTGAGAAACTAATGAGTTAAAAAAAAAAACTATGTAGAGCTACCAATATTGTTCATATATCAATTTTCTAGGCATTGGAATTCATATTCTATGTTGGTAATAGAGTATCTACAAAATTCTAGCCTATGTACACTTGTAGCAACATATTCTTCTTTGTTGCTACCTATCCCTTATGCATTAGATCTACAAATATGCCATAGACACTTGACGGATAAATAAAGAAAAAAAAAAGGGTAAGCAAAAAGAATAAAATATATAAATAAATAAAAATAGTAATAACTTAGAGGTATGCTAGGTATAGCAACTATGGCTTGATCCCCTCATAGGCAACGTTCTACTGGAATAGAAGCAATAAACATCATTTAATTCTATTTATCTAACTGAAATCCCTATTCAAGCAGCATATTAAACAACACAAAATTCTAACAGTAAAATGAAATATAGTTTTGACAAACGTCTACTTCTATTTATTTTCATCCAATCTTTAGTTGAAAACATGGAGATCTATAAAAGAAAAAAAAGGGTAAAAGGCTTGAAGTAGTGCAAAAAAATACACCCCTTATATACAATGAGGTGCCAAATAAATAAACCTATAGCAGTTAAAATAAACAAAAAAAATCTCTCAAAAAAATTCAAACCCCACCATTTTATCTGCCACTAATTCCTTTGTTTTTTGAGAAGACAAACACTAAATAAAATTAACATAGGGTTTGGGCAAAAATTTGGGCATGGATATAGGCTCCATCAGTTTCAAAAAAATGAGCAAATCAATGTTCAGTCATTGTTCAATCTTGGAAAATTGTCTTTGCCTTTCCAGACACCAAACAAAATCCAAAGCTTGTAGCAATGACATCCTTGTTTCTACAAAAAAAAAACCTCAAATGACAACAAAACAATATGGTTGAGTAAAGATACTAGCTAATCTATCTTAATATATTAATCTATATATTATACATCGAGAGATATCATTATTGAGGTGTATTTTTTAAAAGAAAAAAAGAAAAAAAAATACGCCTCGAAAATGATATCTCTTGACGTATAATTTATATATTAATATATTAAGATGGATAAGCTAGTATCAGTTGCGGTGCAACACATAACATGAATTAATGTTTAATTATACAATATTATTTTATTATATTATTAGATAAATGATAATATTTTAGTATATTTAATATAAGTTTTGGTTAGGGTTCAAACATGGTTAGGTTCAAACTTTTATTAGGGTTCAGGTTCAAGTTTGATTAGGGTTATGGTAAAGGTTAAAATAGGGTTCAATTAGGGAAAAAACTCTAGTTGAACCCTAACCCTACTCTAACCCTAATTAAACCCATAGTTGAACCTTAATATTAATTGAATATAAACCCTAATCATAACATTAGTTGAACCCTAACATTAATTGAATATTAACCCTAATCAAAACCCTAATTGTTCATGTAAACTCCTACCATAATTTTACCCCTAATCCTAATCCTAATTGAATTCTAACCCTAACCCTAACCCTAACCTTAATTAAGAATCAATTGAATCTTAACACTAACCCTAATTGACTTTTAACCCTAATTAAACCCTAAGCTTAACACTAATTAATACCCAATCCTAACTATAACCTTAACCTTTATTTTTAACTCCTAAAAATGACCCTAACCCTCTCTAACCCTAATATAAATCTAAATTTAACTCTTACCCTAATTGAACACAAACCCTAACACCAACCTTAGCTTCAAGGTTTATTTTAGAAGCCTAACCCTATTGAAATTTGGCCCTAATTTAACTCTAATGCTAATTGAACCCAAACTATAGCTCAAATGGTAATTGAAACCTAATCCTAACCTTATTAAAATTCAACCCTAATCAAATTCTAAGCATAATCGTAAACCTATCCCTCACCCTAATCTTAGTTGAATTTGAACCTGAATCTTTATCTTATTTCTAACCCTAACCCTAACTATAACCCTAATTCTAGTTTTAATCATAACCATAATTTTATTTTTAACACTAACCCTGATTCTAATGGAAACCCTAATTCTATTTGTACTATTAATTAAACCCTAACACTATTTGAACACTTACCTAACCTAACATTAACCCTAACCCTAACTCTAATTGAACCATAATCCCATCCAAGTTGACTCCTAACCCTAACCTCAATCGAAAGCCTAACATTTACCTCAAAATGTATCCTACAACCCTAACTTTAATCTTAACCCTAATTGAACCCTATACTAACCTTTACCTCAAAATTTATCCTATAACCCTAACTTTAATCCTAACGCCAATCAAAAACCTAACCTTTACCTAAAACTTTATCCCATAACCGTAACTTTAACCCTAACCTTAACCCTAACCTTAATTAAATTTTAATCAAGAAGCCTAACCTTAACATAGCGTTAACCCTAATTGAACCATTTTGAACCCTAACCTCAATTAAACCATAATCCTAATTGATCCTTAACCCTAACCCTATCCCTAATTCAAACCTAATCCTAATTGTTCCTTAAATCCAACCCTATAACTCCTAATCCTAATAAAAATCCAACAATAACTCTAACCCTAATTGAATGCAAAACTTGACCTAAACCCTAACCCCAAGAATTATTTTAGAACCCTAACCCTTACCCTAATCCTAACATATCCTTAACCCTAATTGAACTCTAATTGGATCTTTTTGAACCCTAATCGTAATTGAATTGTAATCCTAATTGATCCTTAAATCTATCCCTATCCCCAATTCATCACTAATCCTAATTGATCCCTATCCCTAATCCTAATCCTATTTGTAATTGAATCCTAACCCTAACTATAACCCTAATTTATATTTTTAACTCTAACCATAATTCTAACTCTATTCATAATTTCAAGCCTAATGCTAATTGAACCCTAATCTTAACTGTATTGAAAACAACTCTTATCAAATTCTAATCGTAACCTTAAACCTAACACTAACCCTAACCTTAGTTGAACCATTTTGAACCCTAATCCTAATTGACCCTTAACCCTAACCCTATCCCTAATTCAAGCCTGATCCTATTTTTTCCTAAAATCCAACCCTATAACTCCTAATCCTAATAAAAATTCAACAATAACTCTAACCCTAATTGAATGCAAACCTTGACCTAAACCCTAGCCCTAAGAATTATTTTAGAACCCTTACCCTAACCCTATCATATCCTTAACCCTAATTAAACTCTAATTGGACCCTTTTGAACCCTAATCATAGTTGAATTGTAATCCTAATTAATCCTTAATGCACACCTTATCCCCAATTCATCACTAATCCTAATTGATCCATAACCCTAACCCTAATCCTATTTGTAATTGAATCCTAATCCTAACTATAACCCTAATTTTTATTTTTAACCCTAACCATAATTATAACTCTTCATAATTCCAAGCCTAATCCCAATTGAACCCTAATCCTAACCATATTGAAAACAACCCTTATCAAATTCTAATTGTAAATTTAAACCTATCGCTAACCCTAACCTTAGTTGAACCATTTTGAATCCTAACTTTAATTGAATCCTAATCATAATTGATCCTTAACCCTGACCCTATCCCTTATTGAAGCCTAATCCTAATTTTTCCTTAAATCCAACCCTATAACTCCTAATCCTAATGAAAATCTAACAATAAATCTAACCCTAATTGAATGCAAACCCTGACCTAACCCTTACCACAAGAATTATTTTAGAACCCTAACCCTAACATATCCTTAAACCTAATTAAACTCTGATTGGACCCTTTTAAACCCTAATCATAATTGAATTATAATCCTAATTGATCCTCAACCATAATTTTATCCTTAATTCATTACTAATCCTAATTGATCCCTAACCCTAACCCTAATCCTATTTGTAATTTAATCCTAACCCGAACTATAACACTAATTTTTATTTTTAACTCTAACCATAATTCTAACTCTATTCATAATTCCAAGCCTAATCCTAATTGAACCCTAATCCTAACCATATTGAAAAAAACCCTTATCAAATCCTAACCCTAATCAAACTCTAATCCTAATAAAACCTTAACACTTATCAAACCCTAACCCTAGTCAAACCCTAACCCTAAATGGATTGAAAACCTAATTGTAACCCTAATGAAACCCTACCCTTTGATTGAACAATAACCCTAATCGAACCCTACCCCTAATTGATTCCTAATCCTAACCCTCACCATAATTCTAACCATAACCCTTATTCCTAATCATAAATCTAACCCTAATTATAACCCTATTTTTAATTCTAACCCTATTTGTAATTATAATTCTAATACTAACCCTAATTCTAATGAAAATTGGATATTTCTAATAGTAACCCCAATTGCACCATAACCCTAACCTTAATTAAACTCTAATGGGTTATTTAAAGCCTAACACTAACCTAACCTTAACACTAACACTAATTGAACTCGAATCTTAACCCTAGTTGAATCCAAACCCCAACCCTAACCTTGAATTGAAGCTTTATCTTATAACCCTAACCTTAACCCTAATTCTAATTGAACCCTATCCTTAACCCTAACAGAACTATAACCCCAATTAAACATTAACCATAACCTAACCTTAACCCTAATCCTAATTGAACTTGAATCCTAAACCTAAACCTAAATCCAACCCTAACCCTAACCTAACTATAACCTTAATTCTAATTCTAACCCTATTTGTAATCCTAATTGCAACAACCATAATTGTAATGGCAACCCTAATAGAATCCTAACCCTAATATAAAATTAACTTAATTGTAAATGAACACTAAACCTAATTGAATGCTAATCATTAACCTAATTAAATTGTAAGCCTAATTAAACACTAACCCTAACCATAATCGTAAGTGAACACTAACCCTAATTGAACTCTAATTGTTTAATCCTAACACTAATTGAACCCTAAGACTAACCCTAACCCTAATTGAGCCCTTATTGAATCATAATCCTAACCCTGACCCTAACCCTATTTGATTCCAAATTCTAACCCTAACTTAAAGCTTTATCATAGAACCCTAACCCTAAGTCTAAGTGAAAACTAACCCTAATTCTAATTGTACCCTAATTTAACCCCATCCTAACACTAACCCTAATCCTGACCCTAATTATCCCTAAACTTAGAAGTAATTAACCTAAACCTAATTGAACCCTATACTGAACCCTAACCTAGAATAAATTGTAACCCTATTTTAATCCTAGCACTAGTTGAACCATAACCCCCCTAATTGAACCATAACCTTAACTGAAGTCTAACCCTAATTTAACCCTAGTCCTAATAAAATCCAAGCCCTAACCCTAACCCTTACTCTAATTGAACCCTAATCATACCTAACCCTAACTATGTCCTTAACCTTGAATCCTAATTGAATCCTAACCCTAAATAAAACCTTAAGATTTATTAGAGAACCCTAATTGTAACCCTAACCCTAATTGTACCTTAAACCTAATCATAATCCCAACTAAACTCTAATGCTAACCCTAAACCCTAATTGAATATAAAGCCTAATTTAACCTTAACCCTAACACTATCACTAACCCTTACCCTAATTGAACCCTAAGCCTAAGCCTCATTGAACCTTAATTGAACCCTAACTTGAATCCTAACTAAATTTTAACCCTATATATATATAATATGTTGAGAAATATCCTTCTTGAGGTGTCTACATTTTTAATCAATTTTTCACATAAAAGTGTAATAGACTCCTCAAGAAGGATATCTCTTGGTGTATTTTATATATACCATTCTTCCATAATTTTCATGCATTTAATTCCTCTGTAATTATCATGCATTTAAGAGAACAATAAATATCTTTCAACTTCATGGCATTGCAACACTTCTTATGGAGTATGTGTTACCTTAACTTAGTGGCTAGTAGAAGGGAGAGTGAAGGTTATAATTTAAATTTGATGATAAATTTCATATGTCATTTCCACATTCCTTAAGGTTGATCTAGATTATTTTCACAACCTACAAAAAACTTATTGAGGGATTGAGTGATGGTCTTGAGTTAAAGAATTAATGTATTAAATTTTATGTATATGGGGAAAAATAGGATGCATATGAATTAGGTTGTGAGACAAGTCCTACATAAGAGTATGTCACTTGTTAATATGGTATTGCATTGACACATTCCCATAAAAATTAACACAAAACTAATGGGAATTAGAATGAGAATATAAATCTACCATTGCACTATTTAAGCCTTAAAAAGGTTCCATTTTAAGAGTTTTAATTGAAGAGGGTTTGATCAAACCCACTTATATCAAAACCCCTTGGATAGAAAGACGCTAGTTTTAAACCATACCTATAACGGAGTCTCCTCTACACCTATCAAAATGCTAATAAAAAACCACTTTTGATTTACCTTTTAGGGGATCAAATTAATTTATTTAAAATTATTTTTTTGTAAACATGTAGTCCTTATTATAAGCTTCCCCAAAAGTATAATTTTAAATATATTTAATTTTATTATTATATTTATTTTTTATTTCTTGTGAATGTAGGTTTTTCAATGAACAACAAGGTCTTTATTTCACACATACGGAAAAATAGGAAAAGAGAGAAAACAAATTCTTAAAAATTCATGTACCCTAGCTATTGATGTCCTTATTCCAACAAAAAAAGAAAAAGTTAATTCAAATGAATACAAAAAAAGTAATGCAGTTGAAAGTATAATATATCCAAATTATAATTACTTTGAATTAGAAAATTACTTAAAAAATATATATGCAACAAAAAATTATGAGAAAATATTCATCCACTAGATAATGGTGTGAAAACACTATATTTAAAAAATTATAATTGTATGCTTTTTATAAAAAAAAGTTATGCAGTTGAAAGTGAGCATCAGTTTTTGAAAATGATGTTTAGTAAAAAAATTAAGTTAATAAAAACTACATCAAATAATTCACAATTTATTTTTTAAGTTTTTTGAAAAATATAATTAGATTCTCAACACAAAATATCACAAATCACTATTTTGATTCATCTTCAAATTCTTAATGGTTTAGCTTCTATAGGCGTACAAAAGTGAAGATCTGGTGAAAAATGTTGATTTCAATGTAAAGTTTGGCCAAAAAGTGTAGCCCATTATTGTGGGATCACCCTGCATGGATGGAGGACTACACACATCATCTATATACAATCAACATCCCCCCATAAGAGGGAAAGAGAGAGACTATATAGTCCCCCGACAATGTGTAATCACCTGCAAAAATGGTAAGTGTTTGAAGATAAAACGTGATCCAATGTTGACAAACAACTTGTCTCCCTTTCAGAAGAAACAAAACCAAATACAAATGTAGGTATGCTTCCCATTCCAGCTAGGAATTGAAAGAAAGAAGCATGAAAATGTATTATGGTGTCTCTGAAATATTCTCATGTGTCGCTAAGACCTTGGAAAATGATGCCATGAACCAATCAGGAACATGCCCAATCACAACAAAAAGTGACAAACAAGGTACCACTGGATATTGATCTTGAACACTTTCGAGAGACTGAGATGGAGTCACAACAATTGTACCACAACTATCATCAAATAGGAGGGATATACCCTCAAATGTGTCTTCCAAGTCAGAAATGTGAGATTCCACGAACAATGAACTAATGTCCGAATAATAAGAATCTCAGTCAAGAAGACAATGAGATACTAGCTGTGATGAATCACCAGATGTGCGCAATGAATCATCAACACAAGATGAATGTACTATACAGGAATGGTAGGAGCCTCAATCAATAACTATACACAATGAATCACTGAAGGTGAAGTTACATCAACTATCCCTGATGGAGAAGAAGGAGCATCTGAAGAACCCTCGTCATCCTCTTATGAAGACTCAAAGTATTCCAAAACTTCAAAGTCCTACATAGTAGCATGATCATAGGGTATCCTGTCTGAAAAATGAAGAGGCACAAGACAATCTGAAACAACATCATCTAGCAATAGTAGAGTATCAGGATCTTCATGTATTTCCCAAATTTTAATCCAAAGAATATATGGACACTCAAAATGATCAATAACATCCAAAGTGGAATCATTAATATGTATTGTAATAACTCCTAGGACATGATCCCTTTTGCAATTCCATGCAAATTTCTTACTATCAGTACTAGGAAGGGGAACAAGATTATATAAATGTGGCAACAAATGAAGCCATCTGAGATGTTTTATGATACCATATCTTTGTTGCCTATAGTTTCCCCTTTCTAAAATAATCATAGCATGATGCAATGAAAACCCCATAACTATGACAAATCTCCAAAAAAACAAAGACAATAACCTTCAACAATAATTAGAAACTCCCAAATGCTGCAAATGAAACCTGCCAAAATACTTCAAGAGGCAATAATGCAGAAACAAGGGCTGAGAATCTAAAAAAATGGAAAAAAACAGACACCTTTACACACAATCCATCTGGTCACCACCGCACAAGCTGTGTCCACAATAAGCCGATCTAGAGATCCTCCAAACACTCGGACAAACTTGATTGGAACTGCATTGGAAAGGAAGAGTTTTCTCACACATGTAAACCATTTCTTGCACCAAGGTGAGCCTGTGATCACATTATCAATGTGAAACAAAAGGTATTTAAATGGCTTGAAAACTCCCTGTGCAACCAATGTGAGATTAAAATCCAGAACAACTTCAAAAAAAAATTGGGGCCCACTCCACTCTCCACAATAATTTGAACCCTAATAAAATATTTGAATGTAAACTTTAAAATATAAAGTTTGAAAAAAAATGCCTCCAATGAACTCCACACAAGAATGAAATGCTTCAGCCAATTCAAAAAAATGCCATACTGCAGTGAAGAAACGAGTCTTAAAAGAGGTAGTGCACAACCTGCAATAGTAGAAATTTGTAGCCCCAATCAGATTCTAGAATTTTATTGGCAGCAACACCAAATTATCTAAAATGAATTAATGCCAACAACAAATGAATTCAGGAAAACTCAAAACAATCCTCATGGGCCTACACCAAGTTCATGGTTTGAGTCCTGTCTGGGTCGCTTCAAGAGAAAATTCCTGAAGATGGCCATGAAGATTGTGAAATATATAGATCATAGAAGCTCATGAAAACTATAGGTTCCATACCACGGACAACCTATCAACTGCTCATGTGCCATCAATGGGATGGGAAGAATGCAAACCACAGACCTACAAGTCGCAAATAATCAACCCCCAACGATATTCACCAAGGAATTAATGTGTAAATTCTACACAAATCATGCCTCAATACAAATTCACATGCAGGAAAAATGGTAATGTCTAGAGGTGAAAACACCCCCAACAGGAAATCATAGCCACGAAAAAGGTATCGCGCCCCTCCACAATCACTTCCAACAATGCAATAATATCGAGCCTTTTCAAATCAAAATGAGCCTCTTCAAAGAGAAATTTGTGCCTCCAGAGGAAAGTCATGCCCAACAACAAAGGAAATGCATACAACAAATTCATGCCTTCAAACAAATGCAAATTGAGCTAGGAACTAGAAAAAGTGCCTTCCACAGTCAAAACATGATTGCTAAAATATGGAAAATTCCCAACAAATGATAATTCATAGCCTACCAACAGTAGCAATATATCGTTTCCTTCAAACCGAAATAAAGTAATCGAGAAACAAAATGAGGCAATCTTTAAAATTTACAAAATTTCAAATGCTGAAATAAACGATCTCACAAATCTCTAGCCACAACTCTTCGACAAAAACTCTTAGGGAAGATACTACAAACTGGGAGGTTCTGATATCATGATAGAGCAACAAATTCCCAGGAAAACCAATTGCACAAAGACCTTCACAAATGAGAAGCAAAGCTATTTTACTGAAGAGGAATGCTCAATATGAGATGATAAAATACATTATGATACAAGCTTATAAAGCCATGAAAAAATCCAAATGGGTGAACAACCATCCAATACAGGAATACAGGAAAGAAAACTAATTTCCCGATTTAATGTAACTATAGTCTACCTAAGTAAAACTTAAGTAAATATGCATTTACTCTAACACTATCAATAAATCTATGTCATTTATTAAAAATAGATTCTTTAATATAATTAGTCTCATAGCCCATTCTAATTTATTTGTAGATTTCACTAATTCTAAGTATATTTTAACATGTTAAAACAAACCTTATTAAAGAATCATTAAACACAAAATAATTATACTTTATATTATATGTCAAATAAAAATAAACATACTTTAAGATAATTTATCACTAATTCTCAACTCATTATGACTTTTATTTCACCTAACCATTAAAGATTTATAACCATTATTTTATAACACAAAGAACATTACAAACCTTAAATATTAAATTCAATCTAAATTTATTTATAATATATTCTATCTCTACTAAAACTTATTTATAGAATCATTAGAAAATTACAATCTTTCTAACATTATCAAGCTTTCTCCCAATGTCCAACCAATCATTGGAAAGAAAATAACCTTGACAGTGGTAGCAGAGGACAAGATTTTGGACTATAGTGTAAATGTAATGGTTGTCATAGATACAATAGGCCAACCAAAAATGAATTCAGCTCACAATAATGCTTTAAATAACCATGCATGATAAAAATTCTAACAATACATCCTTCCCATATAGTAGTTGCTGCCATTATTTAAACACAAAACTGTAAATGACAAGACATTCAACAACCAGAGTAATTTGAAGAAATATAGGCTATATTTAGAAAAAATGTACAGAGAACTCTAAGAGAAGAAATTTCCAAGCTTCACGGTTCATCTATTCCCAAACAATTTCCTAATCAACCAAACAAAAAATTTAGTCCAAATTAATGAGCCCACATTTGCCTCCCTTGTAAATAGTTTTGTTTGATGGAAGCTCTTCAAGGCCATCAAGATTGTCTAACATTGGATTCCTAGTGTATAAATGATATTCATAGGCGATGGGGTTGAAAAACTGGCATGAGATAGAAGAAATCTTACCTTTACATCGGTGTATACAGTGTAAAAAATAATATGTTCGGAAAATTGAGATTTTCTTAGAAGAATCAAGCGTCCTTTTTCTAGATGCAGTATATTGGGATAGATGAGATCTTTTATTCGAGTCTCTTTTAGAAAAGAGGCCAAAACATCTGAATAGGCTAGGGCCATTCCTACCTCCTACAAGGCCTATGTAGGTCGACACATTCAAAAAATGATTCACTTTCATGCTCATTCCTGAAACATTACAATGGCTTTTAAGCAACCTGTCGGTCATGGGTTTTCTAGGACATTGAGAATCAAGAGTCTTTGAGTTTCTAATCACAAACCTTATGCTCCCCCTTCCAAGACTTCAACACCCGAAATTTCTTGCAGGAGAACTTCTCCTTTCCCTTCTTAAATTGCCTTTGCGTCTGGGCAAATCTGGCGGACCTTTCTTGACATCTTTTACATTGGTTGAATCGGTAGGCTTTGAACCTAAGACTAGAGCCTCGATTTATTTAAAGGCTGACTGGGCTCCAATGGATTTGTTTTTGTAACAAGAAGCAGCTTCGGAGCATGGCCTCGACTTGCATTCTACTATAGATTTTCTTCTAGAAAATGGCAAAGCACAGAATAATCCATTGCAAATACTAGACTTGCCCATCCAATATGCACTCTTCAAGATTTCTTTTGCTCGTTTTGGTCCCTTCCCAACCCCCCTGTCACTATACGAAGTTAGGATCAATCATTCATTGATTGCTTCATCCTTTGAACCTTCTGGCCTGGTTGTACCTCCTGCAATTTCGGTCGATGGCAACTTGAACACGTTTTGTCCAAGTCTTGCAGTCATAATCACAGTCTTGGTTACGATTTTTTTTCTTATGTTTTTGGTTCTCCTATACACAAAACACTGCAAGAAAAATTATATGGTTGTCATTGGAAGGGAGGATCATGATTCAAAACACTGCAAGCAAAATTATATGTTTTTTGGTTTTTCTTATGATAAAGAGAGTAAGGGATAGAAATGAAATGCTTACAAGCACACGAGTGATGAAGCCTCCAGTTGGTAAATATCTTCAATACCTACGTCTATAAGATCTGGAGAAAGTGTTGGGGTTGTATAGGGGTTTGCCTTAGTCAAACCCCCATTTTGGTGTTCCCACCTCCATAGAAAACTAGATAGAAAGAGAGAGTGTAACTGAAATGGACAAAGCATGTGGTGAAAGAAAAACCCACTTCAGGAGTAGAAGTCGCACCACCAAGTATGAGTGATAAAATCCAACCCCACTCGAGGAGGAGAATTGGTATCATAAAAGAGGTGATAAAAGCAATCCCTGCTTGGGGAGGAGAACCCATATCACAATATGTAAATGCAATCAATAGGGGATGCGTGAAATCTCAAGATTCTCACAAGCACAAGACAAGGGAGGTATCACATGCAAGAGCCAAGGGCTGCAAAGAGTGTTGCCAAGAGAACTTGAAGGTTTTGTTGTAGCAAGCTATATGGAGTCGTGCAAACTAGATAGCAAGAGAGGAATGCAAGAGAAAAGGCTAGAAAGAAGCTAGAATGGAGCTAGAAAGTAGAAGATAGCTAGAAGAACTTAGAAGAGGCAATGGAACTGAAAAGGTAGTGTTAAATGAGAGAATAGGACTTGTATTGATCAAAGTTTGATTAACATCTATCCTTGGTGGATTCTATGTGAATTTGGACTCTTCATCTATGCATACCATGTTTCCAAGAGTAAGAGAAATTGAATGACGAGTGGGTAAAGTGTTGTTCAGAAAGGTATTATTGTATCCTCTTGTACCAAAATATCCTCTTGAGTAGGACATATATTGGGAGAGGGAAACATGTTAGCTTCATCATCACATGAAGAAGGGCCACCAAAGGTTAAAAAAGAGACATCTATCAATGATGTAAGAAAATAAGATAACATTTTTTAGAAGAAGGTGATGACAAGACGGATATATTGATGTAATGTTAGAAGAATAGAAGGTGTTGTAGGTTTTTTATTTTTGTAATAACGTAAGAGAATAAGGCTTACAATGATTTACTAAAATACAATGCTTGTAATAGTAAATAAGATATTCAAACAGTATAATACTTTTATCAAGTAAATCAGATTTTATAATATATGTGATTAAAATAAAAAAGGTATGAAAATGTAAGCTAATTCAAGTTCACCAAAATGTAAGATGGTGAAGGGATGTATAACCTAAATGGCTTAAACTAGATCAATTATCTTTCATCATAAATATTAGGGAGCTAAAATTAACCAAGAGGTACTATTTAGTTGTTATCCTCAAAAGAGATCTAAACAAGTTGGTTAGGGTTTTGGTCCCATTTTTTTGTATGTGTTGTGATGCTCCCTTACCCACCTATTTGAGAGGCGAAATCACTCAAGTTTCATCAAAGGGCAGAATTGTGCAAGCTTGGTGCATTTTACAACTAGGGTTTGAAGACAAGTTCTTGGTCAAAAATCGATTTTGAAGGTCTATAGATTTTTCTGAGCAAATCTTTCATTGGGCGACCCATAGTAGGGACATTTTGGAGTGCAATAAAACTTGTTTCATGAATTTTGGAGATGTTGGTGATTTTATATGAATTCTGAAGAAAATTTTGGGTGACTAGGGTTTCCAGTTTGGTGGCTGGAAATTGCATCTTCACATGTGGTCTGATAAGGATTTCATTCTCCAATCTCTTCAGTCATCAAATTGATTTCATTTTCAGATCTGAGGGTTATTTGGTATGTACAATAGGTTTTCAACATCAATATTACTTCCTAACCCTTACCACTTTCCATTGGTGCATGGCCGCTTAAATTTGTAGTGTTTTTCTTGGCACTTTGTTGGCATTTATCATCAAGGTTTTATAACAACAACTGATCCAATTTTAATTCAATAGATCAGACCTCCAGTGGGTTGTTACAATTGGATTCTAGTCATTTCTAGCTGGGCATATCATCCATACTTCATGCAGCTTCATCTTTCATTCATATGGCTAGGGTTTGGACTTGTGTTTTGGCACATTGTAATTGAAGGTCTGAAATTCAAAGCAAACTTAATTGATTGTACTTTCCAGCCCTCTCTATTTGTAATCAATTTTCAAATCAAATAAGAAGATAAGCTATCATTGGCGGGTATGTTCATCTATGTTTATGTGACTTGTTTGATTGCCTAATATCTATGTTTCAAGTTCATTTCTTGTTATTTGGATCTATGCTTGGAACCTCCCAATCTACATAATATTGCAAATCCCTTGTTGGGATGAAAGTTAAAAAGCTTAAGTACTTTGCAAGCAAACAAATCAGAAATTTTCAGACCAGTGAAGGGAAAAATTCAGTTTGGACTAGTTAGGGTTATTACAGTGGTATCAGAGCCGCAAGATCTTTCCAGCCTTTGGGATATGCAACCTTTCAAAGTTGGGCCACACAGGTATTACACTAGAAGAAGAGCACAACAGAAAGATGGTAATCAATCAACAAGTTCATCTGTAAAAATGGGCAATCCTAGAAGAGGAAATATTGATGATTTCCTACAAACACTTGCACAACAGCAACAACAAGTGCTCCAATAGTTTCAAGATAACCTTATTACAGCTGTGGGATGGTTGAGGATGGATCATTCAAGGTCTAGAAGGGCAGGCAATGAAAGTAGTGGAGGAAATAATGTAGGGAGACAAACTGCAGCCACTTCAGATAGACCTCTTTGACCCACCCTCACTCCTACGAGAGAGGAGTTACCTTCAGAAGAAGAAGAAGAAGCTAGAGAAGTATTTGATGGTACCATTGTAGCATATGATGAGTACCATGCTCTTCTTGAGGTGATTCGTTCAGCCATAAATTTGAATCAGTTTATGAATAAAAAGGACAATAAAAAGAATAAAAAAGAGAAGTTCAAGAAGGAACCTAAAGAATACAAGGATGCATTAAACAAAATTCCCCTACCTAATTTTGATGGCAGTAGTAGGATGATTGCATGTGCCCAGATGCATAAGCTTGATACCTTTTGTACACTCAAGCTAATGAGTGAAGAAAAGGCTATATAGTTTGCTACCATGCACTTAGAGGGCGTAGCATATGACTGGTGGCACCATGGAATTGTGTCACAAATGCATGACATGATTACTTCCTATGACAAGTTCACTCGCAAACTCATTGCCAGATTTGGCAAGAAAGAGATAGAGGTTTACTATAGAGATTTGGCACAACTAAGATAGGATGATAGACTGAATTCCTATATCAATGAGTTTTATAAGATTGTTGTTATGGATTCTGAGATGCCAAAGAAAAGGGTTGTGATGCTCTTTTTAGAGGGATTAAGTGACAGGTTATGAGGCTTTGTGAAGGCTCACAAGCCTAAGACACTGGATGATGCAAACAACCATGGGAACCTGGTCATAGATGCCTTGGAAAAGGTATGGCACATCTTATAGAGTTCGTATCTGATGATGATGAGATCCCTAATACGGATTCAGAGAGTGAGGAAGAGTGTGATCATAAACAACCAACACTAGAACCGATAAATGATGGTAACAAAATTTCTAGGTTTTCTTATCTTTTAGGAGCTCCAAGGTACAATCCTTTTATCTTTGAAGGCATATTGTTTGGTTACAAAGTTTTGGCACTATTTGATAATGGAGCTACACATAACTACATTGATGAAGGTTTGGTAAAGAAAAGAGGTTTGCATTGTGATGATTTTGAGGGCTTTGGTGTGACTATAGTAGGACTTACTATTCTTTGTAAGAAGAAAGTAAGTAAGCTTAGCATTATCTTTGGTGAGTACACTCTTTGTGATGACTAGGGTTTCAACATATTTATTACTTCCTAACCCTTATCGCTTTCCATTGGTGCATGGGCGCTTGAGTTTGTAGTGTTTTTCTTGGAACTTTGTAGGCATTTATCATCAAGGTTTTATAACAGCAACTAATATAGATTTAAGTCAATAATATCAGACCTCCAATGGGATGTTATAGTTGCATTTCAATAATTTCCAACTAGGCATATCATCCATACTTCATGCAACTTCATCTTCCATTCATATGACTAAGGTTTTGACTTGTGTTTTGGCACATTTGGATGTAATTGAATGTCTAAAATTCAAATCAGACTTAACTGATTATACTTTCCAACCCTCTATATTTGTAATCAGTTTCAAATCAAATAAGAAGATAGGCTATCATTGACGGGTATGTTCATCTATGTTTATGTGACTTGTTTGATTGTTGTATATCTATGTTTCAAGTTCATTTCTTATTATTGGATCTATGCTTGGAACCTTTCAATTTACATGATATTACACACCCCTTATTGGGATGAAAGTTAAAAAGCTTAAGTACTTTGCAAGCAAACAAATCAGAAATTTTCAGACCAACGAAGGGAAAAATTCAATTTAGACTAGTTAGGCTTCTTATAGACCTTTTAGTGCTGAGCAAACATGATTATGAGGGGTTTATAATCTTACATGTTGGCTGCCCTTGTTTTTTGTGCCTACTTTCATATGTTGGAAATGACTGAAACAATAAACAAATCTCTAGCTTGACATTTCTCGCCTTTCTAGGGGTGTTAGGGAGTGTTGGGTTGATGTTAAGTCATTTGTGACCCTTGGTAGGTGTCACTGGTAAGTTTGGAATGTGATTTTGGAGGTGTCTTCCTACTTTTTTGTTTGAAACTAGGTACTTTCAAACTGTTGTTCATTGTTCATGTGATTTGTAATACTTCTAAGTGCAATCAGGTGTGAATGGTGGGAGTTCTTCTAGTGTTGGGTATCCTCCTTGTCTTTGTTGACAATTTGGAGTTGAATTTAGAGGGGATTATGCAACACAGGGTTGTCATGCAGTTCTAGAATTGACAAAATTAATGATAGGTCTAATATTTGACCTTCCTAGATGATTGAAGGTTGTTTGGAGTTAGTTGGGTGAGTTTGGTTTTGAACCGAGCCCTTGAGAGGTGACTTGTGCAAATATAGAGGTGGTTTTTGAAGACTTTCATGGCAGCCTTGTCCTATGCACTCGGTGCAGTAGACCTGCAACATTGATCTGTTGTTAAATTACTGTTCTGAAGCTAAATCCAATGAGTTGCAAACCTATCCCAACCTATTTTCACCTAAAATTTGAGGTATTTCTCAATGAGCAATATATTGTAATGTTTATTTTCATGTAATGCCATTTATGAGTGATTATGTCCTTGTATATTTGTCACAACAGTATCAAAACATTGAAAAAATCAAGGGTGATTGTTACAATGGTATCAGAATTGGTGTTTCCCTACTAGCCTATGTTTCCTAATCATTGCTTAAGTTGCAACATCTATGAGTGAAAAAAGAGAGCTAATGCATTATACTAATGAACAAAAGAAATCAAAACCACAAGCTCCATTTGAGAATCCTTTTATAACAAATCAAAGGTTATAGGTGGGATTGATTAGTAATAATGATAGCTCCCCAAATTCAACATCCAATCTATCTAGCCCAACTAGAGTCGTGGCTTAAAAGGATAAAGGATGTGCTAGTTTAGTTAGTACCAATACAAAAGCAAAGAGAAAATCGAATGCTATGCCTGATATGCTATCATAGATGTTGGGTAAGTTGAATCAAGGGATTCCATAGGTTAACCAAGTGCCACATTGTGAAACTAGCTCCACCAATGAATCAAACGTTCAAGGACATATTGTTGCAGTAGTCTCAAGGTCTATTCCTAGACCATTTCAGCCCACATTCACATGTAGAGAGGAGCCACAAGTTGTTCCAGAGGTTCAAATACCCTTAGCAAATGAAGTTAGTGCAACTTATATGGAGTATGTCTCTCTACCCATAGAGATTCATGACTTATTGACCTTGGATCAATACCTAAACCAAAAGAAGAAAAGGGGTGGAAGAGTGGAAAGAAGAGGGTCACCAATGCAAAGAGATTTATATAGTGCTACGGGGAAGATTACATTGGCACACTTTGACGGTAGTGACAAGTGTATAGCTAGAGCTTGGGTTCAAAAGCTCTATAATTATCTATCACTTAGACCCATGTTAGAGGATGAGGCAATCAAATTTCCCACTTTGCACCTTGATGGAGTATCGCATGAGTGGTGGCATCATGGCCTTGTCACACTTGGCCATAACTTGATTACTACATATGACAAGTTCACTACCAATCTCATCGAGCAGTTTAATAAGAAGGATCGTGAATTACACTTCATAGAGCTTGCACAACTGAAATGATATGGTTCACTTGATACATACATTTTAGAGTTCCGGAGACTCGGTTATGGTTCGTAGTATCACAAAGTGGAGACTTGTAGTCCATTTTACTGAAGGACTAATGGAGCCCATTAGAGGATGGGTTAAGGAATTTTCCCCACCTACATTACAGGAGGTAATGAAGAAGGAAAAAAGCATAGAGTTGGTTGACCTTAGAAACAAATTTTCATCAGAGACCTTTTAGCAGGATAAAGACATGAAGTGTGATAACAAGGAAAACATTCAACTCAAGGAAACCTCCTCAAAGAAGGTGCAAGAAGACTACAAAAAGAGCAAAGGAAGAACAATATTTGTTTTACATGCAAAGAACCATGGGTGCTAGGACATAAGTGTTTGGAAAAGGGAAAAAAATGTCAATTGGGGGAATATTCAATTGATAAATCTGAATTAGAGAATTCAGACCAGTAAGCTAAAATAGCTGGAAAGTGAAGAAGAATTAGTAGAAGAGTCTGGGGAAGAGAAGGAGAGTGGTGGCACTCTTGCTAAGCTCTCTAGTCTTAAAAGAAATGATTCGTTCAAGGTTAGAGGTATGTTCAAAGGGCAGCAAATTGTTGCTCGTATTGATGCAGGTGCTACACATAATTTTATTGATGAAGACATTGTAGCACAACAAGGCTCAAACCTAAGAAATTTGGAGGTTTCAGAGTCATTATTTCAAATGGTCACACTATGTCTTGCATGAGGAAGATTCCACAATTGAAAGTCTTATTGAACTGCTATGAAGTCAATGATGATTTTTATGTTGCGAATATAGGAGACATAGATGTTGTTCATGGTATGCAATGGCTTCATTCCCTAGGTGAGATCACCTTGAACATAAAATCCATGGAGCTAAAATTTTGGAATGATGGTAGGAGGGTGGTGTTGAGAGGAATGTCCAAAAAGGGATGCAATATTGTTACATGCAAGATGATGCAAAGAGTATCCAATCATGGTTAAGGAATAAAGCCAAAGAAAGAAGGTGAAAACAATTTCCAAAATTATGATAACCCCATATTTGATATGGAAGTAGAGCTATCATTTCCTAATCCTTTATTTGGGATGCATGTTGACAATGTGGTAAAAGAACATTTATCTTATGTTGATTTGCTTCCAATGGCGGTTCATGTTGGATTGGACCATTCTGGCATGGGGGTTGGCCTTGTGGATTCGCTGCAAGGAGAGGAGTAATATGTTGATTTAATGATGAGGAAGCAGTGAGCCCTTGTGTGGAGACTTCAAACATTATCAAATTTTATATTGATGAGACTCACATGTTGAAGAATGTTGCACGCCCCCAACATGGTGGAGTCACATCGAGGGAGATTTCCGTTACCTAGGATCATATGCATGGGTTGTTGGGGATTAAAGATGATGGGAGAGGCATACAATGGGAGATTACAGATCAAAAAGGTGACAGAAATGTCGTTGTTACCTCTCTTTACAGTCATCTTATGAGTCCATTTGTGTTCATACAAGTGGATTGGAGACATTTTGAGCAAAATTTGGTACACTGTTGAGTTGGTTTACTCTTGAGAAGGCTTTTTCAGCCAAGATAATGATCAAAAAAATCATTTTGGCCAAGATTTTCCAATGTTGCAGCGTTGTTCTTCTTCCTGGGTGATGAAAGTCAAAAATTCAGACATGAACAATTGCAGATCTAAGTATTTTCAGACCATTCAACCTCTTGACAAGGTTAATTTTTGGCCTCGGAAGAAGGTAATAACAAGTTTTACTAACCAAATTTAGTGTTGGATGGGTGTTTAGGCACCAAGCAATTGTTATTTCTTATTATCAGCCTACATTTATGGTTGGGACAGCGGACTTCTTTACAATAGCAGCCATTATGTTGAAGTGCAGGAAACTAACAATGAGGAAGTCAACATTAACTTTCTCATTTTTACTCCTATGGTGCCATGGATTTGTGATTATGGGGAACAATTTTCTAAGGAATTAACCAAGATCATGCAGTGTTTGGTTGCTCTTCTTACAAGAGGATTTCAAGAGGTCACTTGTGCAAGTACCCATTAGTACAGTGCTCCAAGTGGATGGAGCCACATACCTTCTAGACTTATTTGGGATCCTAGAATCACATCGGGTTTTATCCAAGGTCGATCTGTTTATGAGTTGGCATTGCTTGAGGACAAGCAATCTTTGGGGATGGAGGACTGTAATGTCCCCATTTTTATGCCATACTGTTTTGTGAGCGTTGGCCAATTTTCAAGGCTTTTTGAAGGTTTCCAAGTGAGCTGTGAGAGTTCAAACATTCTTGGAGAGCTCTATTTATCTTTTTATTGGAATTTAGTGGTGGTGTGAAGTTTATTTGACTTTCAAGTTTGCGGTGAAACTCTTTGTCACATTTTGGACCTTTTGGGTTGTTCTCCATAATTTTTGGAGAACACTACTATTTTTAGAAAGTGCCCATTTGGCACCCGACATCATTTTTCAACATCAACTTCTTCTTGGCGTCATTAATTTCGGTTATTGGTGCTTTAGCAGTGCTTTCCACAAAATGGTTTAGATTATTTAAATTAGTGCACTAAAGTTATAAAGTTGATGTTATAATAATTACTTTAGTGTTCTAATTTATTAAACTTATGTTGTGTCCCCTAAAGTGGATGCCTAGGGGAAAAGGGGAATTAGACATAAAGTTATTTTAAAACAAAAAAGTGCTTATTCGGAAAAAGCAAAAAAAATGGAGAAAAAAACATTTATTTTTTTTTTAAAAAGCAAAAAAATGTTTATCGAAAAAACAAAAAAAAGCTATAAAATGAGATTTGGGCTCTCATTTGGATTATTCATGTTTGCATACATAATAGGATGTTGCTAGAGTAAACAAAAAAGTTCTTACAAGGTTGATTGAGGATGAAAACCCTCATCAAATCAATAGTTTTGAAGGTGAAAGATCATCCCTAGCTAGTAGAGTGATTTCATGCAAGAATCACACTAGTATTCATGGAGTCTTGGATTTCGGGGTTTTAAAAACAATGAAGATTTACATGGCTTTTTGATTGTAGGTTTTTGGGGTTTATGTTTGTAAAAAAAATTGAGATTTTTGTGGTGATTTTTGGAGGTTATTTCAGGGTCTCCATGTTGGTTGTACTATGGTGTTTTCTAGGCAATGCCCTAGCTGCGTTGTACCATCCTTTTTGCTTTGGGAGGTGGGATTTGGAGGGTTTAAGGCTTTGAAACTTCATGCAAGTGTCTTCTATTGGCTAGACGACTTCATTGGTAGGGCTTGAGTGTTGTTTATTGCTGGTACAATTCTCCAAGTGAACTATAATACCTGTTAGACATTCCTAAGGCTTGGCATCAGAACTTGTAGGGCTGGAAATCCTTGTGTTTTGAGTCTTTGTAATACCCCTCCGTTTTGTTTCTTATTCAAGTTGCTTTATGCTATGTTTGGTTGCAGTTACTTTGATACTTGATACATTTTGTTATGATGTTTTGATCGTTACTATTGAGTGACAACTATTATTGTGGGATGTAGTTATCTGATTATTGTTTCACATGCATTATAGATTAATGTTGTTGTAGAGTTAACATGAGATGTTATTATGAGATTATTGGAATTATGATGGAAGTGTTAGTTTCGATGAGTGTATTGGTGAAGAGGACGAGTTCGCATCACTCGCTTGCGAGTGCCCTATGAATCCGTAATTTCTTCTTCACGGTGTGTATTATATGCTGGATATATTGTATGATGTTGTTTACTTGGTGGCAGGATTGCAGGTACATGACATCGACTCCACCTGGCTTCACAGGTTTGAGCGTGTCGATCCAACGGTTAAGTTGAACGGGAGATAGTAGCTAGGTAACATGTGTCAAGTCTATACCCTAGCCTTAGTGTGTCGTCAGTTGTATGTGTCGAGTCATTGTCTGTCTTGCTTTGATGTTATTTAATTCTGAAGCATTCTTGATTTGGAAATAGATATTTAGAATAATTGCTTTTAAATCATGTTGATAGTTATTTAACTTAAATAATGCAATGTGGATAAAAGTTATATTTAAATTAATTAATTATATTTAATTTATTTAATTAATTAAATTTAATCCAAGGGGTTGAATTTAGTTATTAAATAATTAAATTAATTAATTAAACGTGATGCAAGAGAATGAAAAGGAAATAAAAGAATTAGAATTAATTTTGGAATTTAATTCCAACGTGTGAGAATTAAATTAGAAATTGTAATTAAATGTTTGTTTGGAAAATTAGTTGCAACTTTGAAAATTAATTTATTATTTGAAATTTCATTTTAAATTGAAAGTGGGTTTTGAAAAGTGAAATTGAAATTGAAATTAAAATTGAAATTGAAATTGAAATTGATCTAATTTGCATGTAATGTGAATTAGGGTTGTAAATATTGAAATTGAAATTGAAATTGAAATATCTAATTTGCATGTAATGTGAATTAGGGTTGAATTAGGTATTTTTGATTTATAAGAATATATGTTTTAATTTTAGGGAAGGGAGTTTTTAGAAAAATACATTTTTACAGCAGGAAAGAAACTTTGGAAAATTTGCACAAGGGTTTGAAGAAAGTTTGATTGTAGAATTGATTGAAGGAAAGATTGTTTGCATTTGTTGGATTTTGGATTGGATTCATTGGAGGATTGAAGAAAATTCAGGAAATCTTTGGAGGAGGCTTGCATCAAAAATTCATCTCTTCCTGTAGCTTCTTGTACCAGGTTTTCCTCTTTGTGTTTTATTGTTCTTGATTGTTTTCTTTAAAATAGTATTGATTAAAGATTTGTTTGTTAAATCTGTTTTAGAAAACAAGCTTGATATTAGAAGAAAATAATTAAATAAATTTACAGCCTTTGCTTGTGAAAATTCTTGAGTGAAAATTGTGAAAACCTTAGTTGAATTTAAATTATTTGGGGAAATTGATTTTATTGTTATTGAAATTAAACATAGAGATTGAACAAGGCATTTAGAATGTTTTTAGAAAATGAAACCCTCTGTTATTATTAAAAATCGGATTTTAAAATCTGCAGTATAGTTATATTTTCATGGTAAAATGGTCTGATTGTGTCCACCTATAACTTTACTTTCACAAACTGGGTTTTCAAGAAATTTAAAGGGTTTTTGCATTTTGCAATTTTCTAACCCCTGTCCAAAAATCTCAAATACCCAGATCGTAGTTTTTGAGTTATACTTAAAACATGAGACTGTGTTAAATTATTTTCCCATGGCTGTTCTGAAAATAAAATAATAATAAATTGATATTTATAAATATTAATATTTTATGTATTGTTATTATAATATTAAAATATTATTTAATAATATTTTATATTATAATTTATAATACTAAAGTATTATATTTATTTATATTATTTTAAATAAAATTTGTATATTAGATTAGTGGAATTAAAATTATAAACATATGGAAAATTATTGTTTATTTTAAAATGGCATGTTAAAGTTTAATTGAAGGAGTTAAATATTTGATTTAAAGAATGCATAATTTAAAATTGAATTGTGAATTTAAATCCATATGTAAAAGGTCCAATTATTAATTTGATTTAATTGGAAAAATATATTTATATTTTGAAATATTGATGATAAAGGATATTTTATTTTGAATTAATCAATTTGATATTCTGCAAAGGATAGAAGATATGTTAATGATTAAATATATTTAAATATATTAATTTATATTTAGTAGATATATAGTGAAGGTATATATCCATTTGAGAGAATAAATAATATTTTATCTTATTTTATTCTATTGTTTGCAAATTGGGTATTATTAGTGTTTTAAAAGAAATGATTAGTATGTGTAGAAAATGTATAGAGAAAGATATTTTTTAATAGAAGTAATTACTTGATTTAAAAGAAAATATTTATTTTGTTAATATGATTGAAGAAAATATATTGAAATGTATATATATATCCATGAGTATTTTCAATCAGTATTTACCTTGTTTTATTTGAGTGCGTGTAATTTAGCTTTGCATGAAGAATTTAAATGATAAGTTTTGAATGTATGGTCAAAATTGATAAGGAAAAGGATATTTAAATATATTGAAGAATTATAGAAATATTTATATTTAAATGTTTGTTTTATTTAATGAGATTTAATTAGAAACAATATGAATGCGTGGCCAAATAGACAAGCCAAAAGATATTTTTATACATTGATGAAATTTCATGTTTTTAAATGGATGGTTGATGAGACATAGACTCCGGATAGAAAATTGGAAAAGATTGTTTGCAATAGTGTTAGGTTGCATTAGAAGTAAATTTAGGAACTATCTCTATTGAAAAAGGCAAATAGTTATTATGTTTTATTTCCATAGAACAAATTAATCGTTGTGATTGGAATATTAAAGAATCTATATAATTGAGTTTATTAATATATATGTTTGGTGTATATATAATATGGAGCATGTAAAATATGTTAAGGGTAAATTCATTATCGTATTTCGTTTTTATAAGATGTATGCAATGTATTATTGAATAGAGATTTAAAAATGGATTGATTAGTGTATATGGAAAATGGATAGAGAAACAATATGTTATTATATTAAAGTGATTGAATGTGTTAAATAGAAAATTGAATGAGATGTAAGATTTGGTTAGGAAATGGAAAGGAGTTTACTTGCATGGATTTGTGTTGATTTAAAAGTAAATTAAGAAGTTGTATTGATGAGGCAATCAATTATATTATTTATTAATTTCTATTTAGATTAATTGAATCATTGTGATTGGATTATGAAAGAGATATGGATTTAGTATATCCAAAAGTAGTATCTTCCTCATGTTATCTTAAAAGATTTAATTCTTTGTATTCAGTAAAGGGGAGTAAGTTTAATTATTTTAGATTTCCAATAATGAAAAGGGAAATAGGGGTTATAATTATTTTAGATGATTTACTTATCATGTCTTTGACTTTGTCAACACTACCTATTGAATGAGTATGGATTTAGGAAATCCAAATATTAGATTTGATTGATGACTTGAATGCTTTTGTTGCTATGTCGTCAAGTTGCATTGTTGGTTTTGGGATTTAGTGTTAGTCCTAAATTATAAGTCTTCCAGAAGAACTTAGAGGATAAGGGTTGTTGAATCTTTATGCCATCCAGTTGTTTTCCCTTGGGTAGTGCATGTTCAATTTTACCCGGTTTTCATGAACGGGGATGTTTGCACCTACTTGGTTTAGGAGCGGATTATGGGATCCGTGTCTCCTTGTATGGAGTGACCTTGTTATGTGGTTTCATCTTGTTGCCTCCTGTGAAAGGAGTGGACTATGTGTTGTTGCCTCCAAGATGTTTGGAGTGAGATATTTTGTACCTTCTATGAAAGGAGTGGACTATGTGATTGTTTCCTCCAAGATGTTTGGAGTGAGTCCTTTATTTGTATCCTCCTTGTGTTGGAGTGGATTATGATGCCTAGTTGGTATGCACTTGTGTTTCCCTTGGTGGATTGTTTGGGTGTGTGTTGTCCATTAGAAGAGTGGCTTTTGTTAGGGGCCGGAGCCCAAAGTGGTAAACCGGGTAACCTTCAAAAGTGAGTTAATCAAGTGATAATTAAATTAATGTACTTAGATGATTAGGATGTAGTTCACACTAATCAAGATAATTTAATCCTCACTCATAGACACAAGGGCTTGTTTAGACTTGGGATGAGTGAGAAGGCCTGGAATGGCAAGATCAACTATCTAGTTTTGCGAGAGGTAGTTGATTCCGCATGAGTGAGTATGAGTGCCGGGATTCGGTTGAGGCCACCAGGATTACTTGTGCCGGAGCCTATGAAGAATGCCTAGAGGAGATCTCATGACAAACCTTGCGATGACACTCTATCTATGACAACTATTGTTAATTGTTTTATGTGTATGGTTCTGTGAACATACTTGATTATTATTATGTCTGGAAGCAATGTGACCTATGTCAGTGATGTTGGAGTTGTACTTGTATTGTACTTGAGTTGTATTTGTATTGTACTTGTATTTTACTTGAGTTGTATTTGATTCGTACTTGTATGGTGAATGAGTAGTACTTGTTAATTCATTTGGATGGTTATGTCAGTTTGAGTCAGTATGAGTCTGCCTTTGGTTAGAGGTAGTAGATCTTTGTCCATGTTACTTTGTTACTATCTCCTAGCATGGGGGGTGGGCCTTCGGGTACCACATTGGTTGGGTGGAACATGCACCAAAACCGTTGGGTCCCCATCGATCTTCAGTACTTGGTGGCGAGACATCTAGATGGACAACTCGCAGTTCTTGCTGTATTATCTTGCATTGTAATATTTCAGACTTGTATAAGTTATTTTATCCCTCTTATGTTTATGAGGTGGAATTTTGTAATTGTAATCTTTTGTACTACTGCCTCATTCTGGGAATGAGTGATGTAACTATTGGTTTAAGATAATGTTTATGAGATTGTATCTCGGTTGATTATCTTTTTATGTTATGTGATATTCTTATGATGTATGATGGTGATTTCATAAAGTTCATAAGGCTATGGTTATATGTAATATGTATATGTGGGTTTAAGTAATCCTAACCTTGTAGCCTTAGAGGTTGTTGTTAACTAGTAAGTGAATGTGTATGTTAAATGCACTTTATAAAAAAAAATTTGGTTCGCTTATGATGTTAATTGCAACTTCCTTTAGGTTGCAAGGTGGCATTACAGTCTTAATCACCTTGAGTGGAGGTGCCTTATCATGTACAACTAGTTTCAGACCTTTTAATGCTAAGAAAGTGTGATTATGAGGGGTTGCTAATCTTACATGTTGGATGCCCTTGTTTTTAGTGCCTACTTTCATGTGCTCGAAATGACTGAAAAAATAATCAAATCTATAACTTGGAATTTATCACCTTTCTAGGGGCGTTAGGGAGTAGAGTTCATGTTAAATTATTTGTGACCCTTGTTGGGTGTCATTGGCAAGTTTGGAGTGTGATTTTGGAGGTGCATTAGTGCTTTTTGTTTGGAACTGGGTATTTTTATAATGTTGTTCATTGTTCCTATGATTTGCAATACTTCTATGTGCAGTCAAGCATGATTGGTGGGAGTTCTTCCTGTGTTGGGTATACTCCTTGCCTTTGTTAATAGTTTGGAGGTGAATTTAGAGGGGATGATGCCACACAGGGGTGTCATGAAGTGCTAGAAGTAACTGAAAAATTGATAACAAGTCTAATCTTTGACCTTCCTAGATGATTGAAGGTTGTTTGGAGTTAGCTGGGTGAGTTTGGTTTTGGACTGAGCCCTTGAGAGGTGACTTGTGAAAATATAGAGGTGGTTTCTAAAGACTTTCACGATTTCCTTGTCCTATGCACTCGGTGTAGTAGACATTCAACTTTAATTTGTGATTATATCATATTTTGAGGCTGAATCCAATGAGTTGCAAACCTATCCCAACCTATTTTCACCTATCATTTGAGGTATTCCTCAACATGCAATAAATTGTAATGTCTATTTTCATGTAATGTCATTTATGAGTGATTATCTCCTTAAATATTTATCACAGTAGTATCAGAACATTGAATATATATATATATATATACCATTAATGATAGTAAAGACCATTGTTTGCATGATTTCATGTTGTGATTTAATTGGCAATCAATTTTTTAAAAAAAAAATTAGGGGTTGGTTTTTGCACTACTTGGTACTGATAGCTTCTATTATTTACGCAACAGTTTGGATGTATTCATTTCAATAACATCACAAACAATTAGACTCAACCTTTAAGTTATGAAAGCATGGATATCCTTGTCTATCATTTTAAGTTATTGAAATGAAATATTATTGTGGCATTATTTCAAACAATTGCTGAATTGTATTTTGAGAAATCAAACAAGCTGAAATCACTTGGGTTTTGAGTTACAATTGAAAATTTTATTAAAAAAACTAGAAAAAAACAAATTCAATCCCTTGAAAAAAAGCTATATGAAGATCTTATGAAATTAGATGATGGTTCTCTAAGTTTAATCTACCGTCATTTCGTTCATTTGAATTATCTTTTTAATTTTTGATCCAAGGAAGATTACCCATTCCTTGGATTTTAAATAGCATGGTATCCCTTATTTCTCCCCCGTGATTTATAGGGACGATGCCACATACACCATTGCTGTAGCTATATTAGGCTATAAGTGCAGTAGCTCAAGCTGCGATGGCATTACCTGTAAACGTGACCTAGAGGCATCATTGATACCGAACACTGCTAGTTTTTGTTTCAGTTCTTGTTTAAGTTTTGTTTAAATAAAAAATAAAATAAAACTTTTGGAACATAAACTACTTCAAGAACTATGATTGAAATAAATTATAAAACTCATGTAACTTCACACTAACTTTCATAGAATAAATTCATTGGATAAATCAGCATATAAAATTTCAAAGATTAAATTAAAATAGATAAATTCTCTTGACTAATTAAATTAGATTAAGGTGATAATCTACTTGCTTTATTGAATGGAAATTTGTAAGCCAATTCTATCTAATCTAATTATGTTGCACCATGAAATAAAATTTAAGAGCATCAACAAATAAGTTTGATAATGTTGAATTGACATAATTTATTGAAATCACATTATGTATAGAATAAATACATTCATGAGTGAATTATATCCTCAGCCTAGTAAAACACTTACAACTAATCAAGACCTACCTTAATTATTCTTTAAAGCTAAAGGTAAGATATAAGTTTTACAAGATGGTTAATGATAGAGATAATAATAAGTTGAATTTACCTTCTAACTACTCAACGATAAGGTTCCAACATACTAACTTAAGTTCTAATTTCCTAGTTTTTAACTTTCGTGTTTATTCACAACTTGTTTGATATAAAATCTTTAACTAAATTTCTTAATGACATCAAATGATTGTTGAACGAACCCAAGACAAGTAACAATATAGGCAACATATACTTAAAGTAGCCTTGAGGAGCAACATGTTTGTGAACACCACTTATGGCTACTTTTTTCTCTTTCTAAGGACCCCATACTTGTAAAAGAAAAACTTGATTCAATATCTTGATTATCAAAAGTTACAAATAGTTGAGTATATTTCACATAGAACAAAAGGAAGAAAATAAGAAAAAAAATTATCGAATATGGAAACACCATTCAAGAAATGCACGCAAATCTTTATAAACTACTAGGATGAGAACAAAAATGAGTCTTATAAATGTCTTGATTGGTTTATGCACTACTGCAAGTGTGTGATATTTGGGGTGGATTTTGATTCACAATTTCAATTATCAAATTCAACCCAATTTTGTAGAGTAGTTTAATTAAATAACAGCTACTTTGTAGATTGAAGAATATGTTCCTTGGATTGTGATGAATAGGGTTATCACTGGTCAATATATCATAGTACCTATGATCCCAAGGTACACTGTACAATGATACTAGGTTATCATGGAGTCTTGGTTTTGGTAACATGCATAGATTTTTAGGTTTGGAAAAGTGGTATTTAATTGACTGCAGTAAGGCATAGATAACCACAGTATAAGGGTTAATGATAAGTATTTTTGTTACACAACTGTCTCTGCAAGCTAAACTGCAATTAGTATGATTCCATTGTACATGATCTCTCACAATAATTGTGAGTGAAAAGCAATAAATGTATTATCACAGTATCTTGTGCACTAATGTCTATGTTTCTTATGTTCTAGAATATTGATACATAAGATATCACTGTGCATGTGATATTGGGGCATAATAATACCGCATATAGTTGGGATTTCATAGGAAGGATATGCTTATATACCATATTTTGGTTATGACCACTCTACTGGCCATTGACCTATGGAATGGTTGAAAATTTAGGGGGCATTGCATTGCACTTGAAATAGAGATTTTAAACCTTTTCTCCCAAAACTCAAGGAAATGTTGTAACTACACTTCTAAACCTATCAATATACAAGAGCAACAAAACTAGAATGCAGCAAACATATCTATTTAAATTTTCAAACAGTCTCAAATAAAGTGGCATATAATGTAATTTGTGTGAAACAATGAACAACAATGACAACCTACCTAGGTATGTCCAATGTCACAGTTTTGCACTCAGAAATTAATTGGTGTGAGTATCATTTAAGCTATCTGAAAGAAATGATTTATTATTTGTCATGCTTTTAAATGGCTCTAAATATTGTGTTGTTTATTTCTCTTACAAATTAGTTCTTTGAACAATTCTCGAATGAAAATAATAAGTAGCATAAGCTTCACTTAAGCATAGTTAACATATTCATTTTATCATAATATAATCTCTATTGTTAAGCTGCACCTTCACAATATATATAACTATGAAAAGGATGGATGCATAGGAATACAAAATTAGTGACAAACATGATCCATAATTGATGGAAAATGTTGCCTAAGACAAATCCAAAGAGTGTAGCCATGGAAAAGTCCTCTTACACCAAATAAAGTGGACTTGATGTTGATGGCATCAATCTTTGGGCAATAATTTGTATATTTATGTAACATTTAAAGTATATAGAGGGGAAGAAACTCTGAAACCATTGAAAACTCTTTTCCCAACTTCTACACTAAAGACAGTCTTTCAAATTCAAGAGAGTTGGAACCATTTCTCTTTGTTTTTTTCTGGCATGGTTGCTATGGGTTATATTGTATGTGATCAAAGTGATGTGTTTATGACAAATTACAAGGGTAACATGGCAAGGATTATAGCTCAATGATGACAATGATTTGGCACAAGTGTATCATCAGTCCATATGCCAAAATGCTTAATTCTTTGTTCACAATTTAAGCTCAAGTTACATTTATATTTCATAGTAAGGTCTGTTGGTTTGGGAGTGAAAACAATTACAGGAACACAACAATACATAAACTAGTAGATTAAAACTACATGATTTTGCACCATATTTAAACAACACCAAAAACTACAATGCTCTCACAGTGTTTTCTTCTTCCTAAGAGTAATGTTGAATGTGAACTATTGGATTGGTCTACATACTTGGTATCGTTAATCCTTACTTGAGTTTGGAAGACAAAGAAGAAAATCATCTAGATCACCTACACTGAAATCTTCTGCTCGTTTCTTGAACGAAGGTAGTATCAATTCCAGCAATAACTACCCAATCTAAAGTTGCCGCCTTCTAGTGTAAACATCCCTCGATACCTTTAGTTTTTTTACAAGAATTGAATATCAGTCCTAGAGATAATAAAGTTCATCCCAAAAGATGCGTCACCTCATCCCTACCTCTCTTCTTATAATTCTCTTTCTTATGCCCATGTTATGCTTTAAAATTGCGCTTAAAGGAGAGTATGGTGGAGTTGAGTCATAGTTCTATCCTATGTAATCCATGCAAACTGCCTTATGCTACACCAAAGAAGAATGAGTAAGTGCAGATTGATTGAGAATCAACTGTGACATGGGAGTTAGACTATGAAAACTTTTGTATTCTCCTTGACGCTTCATTGGAAAAGCAATTCTCAATCTAGTTGCATCCCTTGTGATAGATTATATCACCTTGGCTTTCCTTGTAGATATAGAAGTGTCAAAGTGGTCCAAAATTCTTTTGAAATCAATGGGGACTACACTTACCTGGGATTTCTTTCTTTGCACTTCCACTTCTAGCCAAATAGGTGTAGTAGTCATGTGGTAATCTTCTCTTTGTACTTGTTTTGTATCTTGTTGTGTTGAATCCTATAGCTCTACCTCCTACTCCCGAAAGGTGGCAGAAATAAATGGTGTTTGAGGCAGATATTTGGATCATCACGAACATTGTGTTTTCTTTGGTTTGATATGGAAAAATTGAGAATGAAAATTCTCATAGGTTGAATATCATTGACTCAACGGAAACCTAGGGTGGCAAATCATAAAGTTTCATGATCATTTCTCTATAGTATCAATGGTGCGATCCTTTGAAGTGTTGGTGCCTCTACATCATTGAAAGGTTTCACACGAAATTGGATATATTCTTCTGCAATATTATTTCCTATTGTTAAGTGCTGGTTATTGAGGCCCGATATCGGGCATAAGCATTTACTCTATATAGTTTGTTTGTGCACTTGTCATGGACATTCACATATGCACAATTCATCAAAGCAACTAGAGTAGAGGATACATAATCATCTTGGGATGATGATATGAAGATGCAGAGTTATTCTGAAGGTTCAAACTTATGTGTGTGTGAAACTCCGTCATGACTAGCATTGCTGGTAGTCATTATCCAAGAGCACTGTGCATGACTTTCTGGCAATGGATTTACACTTATTTATGTTGATCAAGAATATTATTAGTGTTGGACTTATTTCTATTGACTAGAGCACTACTAGATATTGGCACGATTACGTGCATTATATCTAAACCCAAGTATGTGTACAAAACTTCCTATTATAGTCTGTAATTGTCAGTAATGTGATAAATAATGAAGAAGTCAGTGTTACAAGGAATATTATAAAAATTTTCAACAATTCCTTTGCATCTGAGCATTCTTTGTGGCATCAAAGCCATTACCATCATAGTGGCATCGAAGCCATTATCTTGCCAGCCTGAGCATTCATGAACACTAGTGATAGAGCCAAAAGGTATTTTGAAAGAGAGCAAAGATGGAGGCAATTCCAAATTTTTGATCCTTGTCCTAAAGAGGATACATTTTCTATTGTTTTAGCAACTCGACAATACCTTGAAGTCTCATCGAAAATTGAAGCAATGGGACACTCAAACAATCAAGGCTTTCAAAATAGGGGCAACATGAGAGAATTACAATGTTCAAAATATTCTGAAAAATCTAGCACATGGACAACAACAAATTATACAACAATTTATGCAGTCCCAATGATAATTGATTACTGCTATTGGACAGATGTCTCGGGAGATTAAAACATTGAGAGATAATCAAAATTCAGGAGATGGGAGTAATGTTGGAAACCACATACCCAAGGGAACCAATTCAGGAGGAACAAGCAAACCTTTCTAGCCTACATTCACTCCTAGGAATGAGGAAATGGCACAACCGGAGGTAGAGCAACCTTTGACCAATGAGGTGATGGAAGTTTACGAGGAATATCATACTCTTCCTCATGGTATTAGACAAGAGATTACATTGAATTAATATATGAACCAGCATAAGGATAGGAGGAAAGCATAATAGGAACAGAGACCCTGTGGCCCTCATAAAGACTTTCAGCATGCTTTGAGAAAACTTTCACTAACTAACTTTGATGGGAGGGGGAAAACTACAGCCCGTTCATGGATTAGTAAGTTAGACAATTTCCTGAATTTAAAACCAATGCCAGAATTGGAAGAAACTAAATTTGTAACATTACATCTAGAAGGTGTAGCATATGACTGGCGACATCATGGATTGGTGACGCACAATCATGCTCTAATCCAGTCTTATGGAGAATTTAGTAGCAAATTAATTGCTCGTTTTGACAAGAAAGATGAGGAGGCTTATTTTAGGGAGTTGGTTTTGATTAGATAGCGTGGAAATGTTTATAGTTACATCAACAAATTTCAGAAGGTGGCAGTCATTGTTCCTGATATATCTGAGAGGAGAGTGGTAATGTTATTCACCAAGGGGGTTGCATCACAATTTGAGACGGTTGGTGAAGGCTTTTAAGCCAAGGACTTTGCAGGATGCAGTATAGATGGCACTAGACCTCAAAACTTCACATTCTAGTCCACGGTTCAAGAAGAAGAGTTTCAAGAACAAAAAACCATTCACTAGAACTTTTAATTAGCCCAAACCAAATCCTCCTAAGATAGATTTTGAGAGTAGTAATGAATTGCGTAGGAAGAAACTATGTTTCTCTTGCAAGGAGTCGTGGAAGCCTGGTCGTCGATGTCTTAGGAAAGGAAAGGCACATTATATAGAGGTCACTCCTAATGTGGAGGAGATAGCTGATACTAGTTCAGAAAGTGAACATGAGCAGCAGATAGAGCATCACAATCCCACAGGAGATGAGACCCATGGTGCTATTGCTACATTATCTGGTGTGACTAAGTATCACCCTTTTCGAGTAAGGGGAGTTATTAATGGGCAGCGAGTGACTTGCTTGATTGACAGTGGAGCCACACACAATTTTATTTATGAGGGCTATGTAGCTAAGAGGAGATTACAAGTGGAGGAATTTTCTAGTTTCAGTGTCATAGTAGCAGATCGTTTCAAGATAGGATGCACTACAAAGGTCCCACAATTGAGCATTCAAATGGAGGATTATACAATCACAAATGATTTCTATGTGGTTGGTATTGGTGACATTGATATAGTTTTGGGAGTTCAGTGGCTACACTCTCTTGGCAAATAGAGCCAGAATTTTCAAGTGATGGAGCTAGAGTTCACATCAGGTGGTAAGAATATTGTGTTGAGGGTGTTATCAGATGGTTCTCCTAAGATAGTTTCAGCTAATCATAGCATGGTGTTTAGGGATATTCCTCTTGGTAGACCTCTAGATCATGGATTCGAGCATTTGATAGAATTGGAAGAGAGCACCAAGCCCGTGATTGCCACTCCATACTGATGTCTGAAGCGCTTTAAAGATGAGATAAAGAAAACAATTAAGGAATTGTTAGATATGGGGCACATCAGGCCCAACTCCAGTCCATTTGCTTCATCTATGGTGCTTGTGAAGAAAAAGGATGGCATGATGAGAATGTGTATTGATCACCATGTGTTGAATAAAAAACAATTAAGAACAGGTATCCCTTACTGAGAATAGATGAGTTTTTGGAACAATTGCATAGAGCAGTTTATTTTTCTAAAATTGATTTGTGTTTGGGATACCACCAGATTAAGATCCATGATGAGGATGTTCACAAAAATACATTTAGATGCCACTACAGACACTACAAAATTTTGGTAATGCCCTTCGATCTTACAAATGCACCTGCAAATTTTTCGTCATGCATGAATCATGTTTTCAGGAAGCAGTTGCGTAAATCAGTATTAGTATTTTTTGATGATATTCTAATATATAGTAAGACTTGGGAAGAACACCTTTGTCATATCGACAAGGTGTTGGGCATTATGGAGACTCAATCATTGTTTGCAAAAGTGTCCAAATGTGAATTTGGAATGATAGAGATATTGTATTTGGGGCACATAATTGGTGCAGGAGGTCTGAAGGTCCATCAAGAAAAAATACAGGCAATTCTGGATTGGCACCACCGAGGAACATTTCTGATCTACGGGGTTTCCTTAGATTATGCAGTTATTACAAAAGGTTTGTTAGGGGGTTTTCTTAGTTGGCTGCATCCCTTATAAACCTCACTAAAAAGGGACCTTTCAGATGGTCGAATGAGGCTTAGGTTACATTTTATAATCTTATGCAGGTGATGAGTTCTTGTCCTGTATTGGCTCTTCCAAGCTTCTCTCAACCATTTGTTCTGGAGTGTGATGCATTAGGTGAGGGGATAGGTGAGGTGCTCATGCAAAGCAGGCATCCGATGGCCTATGAGAGTCAGAAGTTGAGAGATGTAGAGTGGCTATACTCCACTTATGACAAGCAAATGCTTACCATCATGCACGCCTTGGCAAAGATTAGGCATTACCTTGTTGGAAGGAAATCCATGGTTAGAAAAGACCACAACAATTTGAGATATTTCCTTGAGCGAAAGGATTTGAATGAGCATCAGCAGAAGTGGGTAAGCAAAATTTACGCTTACGATTTTGATATCGTATATGTTGAGGCTAAAAAGAATGTGGTAGTTGATGCTTTATCTAGGATAGCAACACTCTACTCCTTACCTAAGATTTCAGCTGATTGGAAATCTAAAGTGTTGGTTGAGTATTCCAAGAATACTTTTGCATGTGATCTCATTGATGGGAAACTGTGGGATGACAGGTATCAAGTGATTGATGATTTGATCTATTATAAGAACATGATATTTCTAGTACTCGAGTCTTCTAAGTTATCCTGTATGTCAAGACTTGGCAATCAAAGCCTTGGGACAATTATATTATGTTCTCAAAGTATGATTTACTTTCAAGTGAGATAAGGTGTTGTAAATTTATCCCTATTGACTATGACTAACATGTGCACCTATTGTCCCCATCCCCTTTTTTTAATAAATTTAGGAAACATTCCTAAGACATCCAAATATCTACAAGGTATGCCTGGGAGCCGTAGGGGATGACTAGTACGACCCAAGCACTTTTTTGGTGCTTCTTAATAAATTTAGGAATCATTCCTAAGACATCCAAATATCTACAAGGTATGCCTAGCCTAGTACTCCCCTTTGCAAGTTGTTTGGCATGATTCTTTGGGAGTATTGATGAAGTTATGCTCATTCTATGATTGCTGGTTAGTATTTTTGAGCTTACTGTTCGAACATATCAGTCTGCTGTCCTATGTATCGGACCTATAGCATCAGCATGTTTGACCTTCTATTAACCTCTGGAAGACCTTCCATTGAGGTATAATTGTTAGATTTTGTGGGGGTGCTCTCATATTATCATTGTAGCATCCTTGTGGGGGAGGGAGTTTATGCTTCATGTATTTGTCATTTCCTTATCATAACATAAACATGTTTAATTTTGAATCATTTTATATTGAGTTGATTGTAACACCGTTGGGAGTACCATTGATGATTCCTCATTCTATTTTCATTGCTACTCACCCCACTAAAT
>CM021101.1:222561618-222614108 GCA_007115665.2 Sequoiadendron giganteum
CTTTGAGCTCATCGTTTCTCTTCTTGTCCTTCATCAATCTTGACTTCGTGGATGATGCTACAACATCAATCAGATTCATCTACTGATTTCTTGTAGGCCTTCCCAAATTGGCAGTGCCTCATTGGTAATCAGTGACCTACATATCTCCCACATCTTTATCCAACACTGGTATTTCACATTCGACAATAATTTATCCTCCCTCAGTTAGCCTTGTGGGATGTAGAATCCTAGCCTACTTCTTGGGTCTCTCCTTTTCAATTTATTTCATCATGTCATCCCAATTAAGAGGTTGTGAGGGCATTATTGGTCTCTTCTGAAGATCAAGCTTCTACCAAGTAGGAGCACTTGAAGTAGTGGCAGTAGAAGAGGAGGCAATAGTTGTAGAGGATAATGGTTGTAGTACATTAACCCTAGGTTGAGAATCAACCTCTTGTACATTTTGTTGTTCTTCCTCTACATTTTCTTATGCAAGCTTTTCAGCTTCTTCTTTGTCCTTATGCTCTTGCATCCTCTTATCCTCTTGTTTCTTTTCCAATCTTTCTTCTTCCAACCTCTTCTCCTCAAGTAGCTTGTTTCTTTCTTCTTGAAAAACCTTGAGTCTATTTGAAGCTTCCTTCTCCTTTTGTTGCTACTTAACCAACTCATCAGCATCTTTTTCCTTTTTTAGGTGCTCTGCTTCCTCCCTTTTCTTGTAGGCCTCTTCAATTAGTTTGAATTTGGCCTCAAGGGCTTCTTTTTCTCTCCTTTGTTTAGCCTTTTTCTCCTCTAGCTCATGGATCTTCTACACCATCTCCTGCTTGTCACTTTCTTCCTTTGTCCTTAGCTCATGCTCCTTTTGCTTATGCTGCTTTATTACTTCATTGGCTCTTTGTTTAGCCTCCAATTGCTGTTGTTGAAGTAATGCATCAGCTTGTGCCTTAGCATCTATTTCCTTCTTTTTTTTATAGCTTTTGCATGTGCCTTAGAATTTGAAGCTTACTTTGCTTCCTCAAACAATGCCCATTGATCCTCTTCTGTTAACACATGCTCAGTTTACTCTAGAGGCATCTCTTCTCGTGCATCCGTTTATGATAAGGTCTCATCAGAATTTGTTTCAATATCATGGATCTCCATCTTTACTTCTTTTCCCTATAAGGTTTCAGCTATATCATGAAGAGTCCCCTTAGGAATCTCTCCACCTTGTTGCTTTGTAGGAAGAACTTGAGCAGATGATTCACCCATTACTGGTGTTGAAGCAATGGGTCTTGTTGGGGCATCCTCCTCATGCATTCCAGGCAAATCTTGGGCCGGAGCTTCAAGCTCAAATTCTTCAACATCAGGGGGGAATAATTCCAAGGGTTCCTTGGGAGGCATTTTCCTTTTGATTCTCTTATACCCTTTCCCCTTTTTAGAAGTTGAACCCTTAGGATTTTTGGCTCTGAGCACAACCCATTGGATACTCCTATCCAAGACTGGTCTCCTTATTTGCTTGATGTCAGTTGTCTCCTCAGCATCCCAATCTATCGAGTCCAAACTCTTAATACCTATATTCAATGCCTCATATGAAGGATCCAACACTACCCCATCATCTATTAATGTATCAGGAATATCAACCTTCACTCCAAATTCCACCATAAGTGGGACAGACAACCTTTCATAATTTATCTTCCTGAGATCATATTCATCTTGGAGATCACTCCAGAAGTCCTCCAGTAGGTTGAAATGTCTGTCAAAGACTGAAGCAAGCAAAGCATTCATCTTTTTCCTTGAATCAAAGTGCTTCCGGGAAGTATACAGGCCCAACTTCAAATGTATCAACTCACTACAAACCACCTTAGCTCCTACAAGGTGTGGGAAGTTGTACTCACCCGATTGCATGGGGAACTTATGACAACCTTGTTTATGTTTTATTCCAAACTTGGCATTGACCCCCAACGCTTGGTAAACAAACTCCATCAAGACCATCCTCTTGTTGCAGCACTTGGGGAGTAAGTGAGGATGACCCTCAAACCCAACCAACATAAAATAAGTAAATTTGGGGTAATGGATATACCAACACCCCCATTCTATAATGAATGCCATGGCCTCCTTGCTTAGTCTATACCCTGCATCTCCATTAAGTTGGTTGATAACTACATACAAAAATGCATCATGAACTCTTCTAAAGTGTAACTGAGAAATCTGCAAGGACAGCTGGTCATAATGGTTCCAAACTTTGTTTTGCCCATCAGCTTCTCCCAATACTCCTACTCTGTTTAATCCTAGAAAGATGCCTCCCCTTGCTACTGCATAGAAAACATAAGAGGTCATAAACAATCTCTTAGTTTCCCTTACTCTGGTCAACTAATCATGTATGTTATCTGAGACAATCATAGGCCAGTCAAACTGCTACTTGCCATCAAAGATTGTCTGAATGAATGGAAACATCCATTCCTTAAAATGAAAGGCATCCCTCTTTCCAAAGACTCTAGACAACATCATTATAATATCTGATACCTCCTTGTAGAATTCTGCCCGTTTTGGCTATTCTCAGAGCTTTGCTAGGGACTTCTTCTCCGTTCTTAACCATTTTTTGTTTAAGTGAGCCTTATTGGTCTCCTTGTGATTACTATATATCTCCAAACCCTTTGCCTCATTTAGTTGTGCAAGATTCTTTGGATTAGGGACACTGAACATAAGTTGAAACATTTGAGGAGTTAAGTCTATGATCACATTATCTTGTGAATCTACACATTGTCTGGTGGTCGAATTGTAAGCTCCAACTACTGTCATTATCAGTTCAGGGCACTGAATTGATAGAGGAAATACAGTGATGTGAGCCAAACCAGACTCAACTATCCTTCCAGTTCTCCCTGTTACGTCCTCAGTAAATGTCTTTAAGTACAACTCCTCATAATTGAATGGACCTAGATTTGTGTCAGTTACATCGGCCCAATCAGATTCCACCTTGCTAACAATGACAGCAAGACCCCTATGGTTATATCTCAAGGTATAAGGGAGCTGCTCTGGTTTAACCTTCTTAGGCTTAGTTATTGCCTTCGAAGTTTCTGTGGGCTGACTCCTCTGAGAAGCCTCTCCTGATGCTCCTGACATCCTTTAGCTTACTGCAATAAAACTTTAAATTATATCTATAAAAAGATATAACAATAACATGATTAGAGATCCTACCCTTCATATATACCGGAGTCGGAACTAGGTAGAAAACATCCTAAAAATTCTCTCTTAAAAACATTGTCGGGATCAGGACCGCAGTCAGAGTTGGGAAGGTAACTGGAATCGGAATCGGAACAAGAACCAATTTGGTTCCATGAAGAGTTTTAAATTTTATGTTCGGTTCTGGTTCTAGTTCTGACTGAGTTATCAACATTTTGAAAGCTTGCTTCTTACTGTAAGCGGAGTCAGAGACGGGATGGATACATAACTAATACTTATTTCAAAACAAGGTTCAAGATCGAAATCGATTCCAATTCCGGTTCCACTCAAAATAATCATGACGTCATAAGTAATTTTAACAGGATGATGAATTAACATCATAATCTAAAGACAACGTCATATCAAAACGAAAGGGCTTAAAAATAACTTATACAAAACCATCTCCATATGAACGAGAGAAATATGTAACATTAGGGCATCATGTTAAATTTAAACAGAAACGTGCCAAGAACCCTAATTTACAAGCCCTTGACATTAAACAATTAGGGCACAAATCTAACCCTATTCGAACTAACGAGATTGACTCATAATTGAACTCCTAAGTAAAACCATCAATCAACAAACCCTACAAATGTAAAGAAAAAACTAATTACACCATTAAAAACCTAGGGCATCATGGTACGGTCACGATTAAAACGTGAAAACAAGAAACAAAAACACAAGAAAAGAAAAAAGAAAACAAGAAAATAGAACAAAAAGAGAAGAAAAACAAACAACATGAACTCACAAGAAAACTGAGAGTCATGAATTCACGAGAAACCAATGATCGAACAAAACGAAAATGCAAAACGAACAAAAGAGAAGAACAAAAACCCTACCTCCAAATGCAAATAAATAGGTTAGCCCTCTGATGTGATTTCACGCGTAATTATCTCCCTTTCGATCGAATCACACGCCCAAATGCTCCACTGCAACTCTGGTTCACCCTTAATCTTTTAAACAATGTTGATAACATCAATTAATCCTTTAATTAAGGTTAAAACTATAGCTTCACGCATGCATGGCACCTGTAATCAATGCCATAAATGCGGCAGATTGGAGTCAGAACTACAGAGGGAACTGGCACATTACTGTTGTGCGACTTCAGTAAAGTCAAACAACCCAAAACAGCGAGAGCAGAATCAGAGTGGGAATCGATTTAGAAACTTTATCCAACTTTTCAATGTGATTCTCGTTCTGAATCCAGTTCCGTCAACAACGAAGAAAGCCAAACAAGATAAAATAAAAACATAAAGACCGAAACGAGAAAACCCAACACAAAAACTTAAGACAAAACGAACAGACCAAAAAGGCAGAAGCGAAGGCCAAATGAAACTTTATTTTGAAACCCTGAATAACTTCAGACTTAACTTCCACTCTGGCTCCGGCTCCAGCTCCGGCTCCGGCTCTGACAAAGATAAACCAAAAGACAACAAAAAAAACCGTCGGGACGGGGATCAAAATGAAATATTTGAAGCAAATTTCAAAACCCGATTTAGTTCCGGTTCCGGTTCCGACAGAACAAACAAAACAAAACCAAAGTGTTGGAAAATAATAACTCCAGACCTAGTTTGAAAAACAACCAAGGACAAAAACAAAAGGGGGACCCATTTTGACCAAGGCAAAAGATGGGGTGGTTATGCAAGGCATAACAGAAATATCCTTCTTGAGGCGTCTACATTTTTAATCAATTTTTCACATAAAAGTGTAATAGACTCCTCAAGAAGGATATCTCTTGATGTATTCTATATATATCATTCTTCCATAAGTTTCATGCATTTAATTCTTCCATAATTATCATGCATTTAAGAGAACAATAAATATCTTTCAATTTCATGGCATTGCAACATTTCTTATGGAATATGTGTTACCTTAACTCAGTGGCTAGTAGAAGGGAGAGAAGGTTAGAATTTAAATTTGATGATAAATTTCATGTGTCATTTTCACATTCATTAAGGTTGATCTAGATTAATTTCACAACCTACAAAAACCTTATTGAGGGATTGAGTGATGGTCTTGAGTTAAAGAATGAATGTATTAAATTTTATGTATATGGGGAAAGATAGGATGCATAGCAATTAGGTTGTGAGACAAGTCCTACATAAGATTATGTCACTTGTTAATATGGTATTGCATTGACACATTCCCATAAAAATTAACACAAAACTAATGGGAATTAGAATGAGAATATAAATCTACCATTGCACTATTTAAACCTCCTGTGTAGTTTTCCTTTTAATCATTAATTACCCAAGCATTCTGATCAAGTATTCTCTCTTTCTAAAATCTATGATTAATTCCAAGGAATTCATCTAGTAAGATCTTTAGCAATTAATTTACCACAACCTTGTTAGCTACATGAGGTTCAATTATAACAACATATTAGTCATGCTCAAAATTATGGATTTATCTATTCAATAGGTTGTATCAATCCTTTTGGCATTGTTTTTTGTTCTAAAGTTAATAGTGATTAATATCACACACTTTGTATAAAATACTAAGCTACTCATTATGGTATCAAGAAGATCTAGATCCCAATGTAGGACTATCATACATCTTGTATTAAATATATCTTAAGCCTTATACTATCTAATAGAGCAACAAATTCTCAGGAAAACCAATTGCACAAAGACCTTCACAAATGAGAGAAGAAAAGTTATTTTACCAAAGAGGAATGCTTAATATGAGATGATAAAATGCATTATGATATAGGCTTATAAAGCCATGAAAAAGCCACACGAGTGAGCAACCACCCAATACGGGAATACGGGTTCAAGAAACCTAATTTCTTGATTTAATGCAACTATAGTCTACCTAAGTAAACTTAAGTAAATATGCATTTAATCTAATACCCCCCCTTAAGTGCAACTTAGGGAGAATGAATTAAGATGCAATATGGGTTCTGACCACACAACCATTTTAGGTAGCCATGTACAATGCATAAAAAGAAATCTCTCGCAACCGAAGAAAAGGAGAAAAACCTTGTGGGAAAAAAACCACTCTCCAAAAGAGAGAAAACAAAACAAAAAAAGGTGTGTGGATGGAGGACTACGCACATCATGTATATACAGTCAACATCCCCCCATAAGAGGGAAAGAGAGAGACTATATATTCCCCCCACAATGTGTAATCACCTACAAAAATTGTTAAGTGTTTGAAGATAAAAAGTGATCCAATGTTGACAAACAACTTGTCTCCCTTTCAGAAGAAACAAAACCAAATACAAATGTAGGTATGTTTCCCATTCTAGATAGGAATTGAAAGAAAGAAGCATGAAAATGTATGATGGTGTATCTGAAATCTTCTCATGTGTCGCTAAGACATTGGAAAATGATGCCATTAACCAATCAGGAACATGCCCAATCACAACAAAAGGTGACGAACAAGGTACCACTGGAAATTGATCTTGAACACTCTCCAGAGACTGAGATGGAGTGACAATAGTTGTACCACAACTATCATCAAATAGGAGGGATATACCCTCAAATGTGTCTTCCAAGTCAGAAATGTGAGATTCCACGAACAATGAACCAATGTCCGAAGAATAAGAATCTCAGTCAAGAAGACAATGAGATACTAGTTGTGATGAATCACTGGATGTGCGCAATGAATCATCAAAACAAGATGAATGGTCCTACTGTACATGAATGGTAGGAGCCTCAATCAATGACTCTGCACAATGAATCATTGAAGGTGAAGGCACATCAATTGTCCCTGATGGAGAAGAAGCATCTAAAGAACCCTCGTCATCCTCATATGAAGACTCAAAGTATTCCAAAAATTCAAATTCCTGCATAGTAGCATGATCATAGGGTATCATGTTTGAAAAATGAAGAGGCACAAGACAATCTGAAACAAGATCATCTAGGAATAGCAGAGTATCAGGATCTTCATGCAATATTTTCCAAATTTTAATCCAAAGAATATATGGACACTCAAAATGATCAATAAAATCCAAAGTGGCATCATTAATATGTATTGTAATAACTCCTAGCAAGTGATCCCTTTTGCAATTCCATGCAAATTTCTTACTGTCAGTACTAGGAAGGGGAACAAGATTATATAAATGTGGTAACAAATGAAGCCATCTGAGATGAAATATGATACCATATCTCCATTTCTTATAGTTTCCCCTTTCTAACATAATCATAGCAGGATGCAATGAAAACCCCATAACTATGACAAATCTCCAAAAAAACAAAGACAATAACCTTCAACAATAATTAGAAACTCCCAAATAACTTGAACCCTAATAAAATATTTGAATGTAAAGTTTAAAATATAAAGTTTGAAAAAAAATGCCTCCAATGCACTCCACACAAGAATGAAATGCTTTAGCCAATTCAAAAAAATGCCATACTGTAGTGAAGAAACGAGTCTTCAAAGAGGTAGTACATAGCCTGCAATAGTAGAAATTTGTAGCCCCAGTTAGATTCTGGAATTTTATTGGCAGCAACACCAAATTCTCTAAAATGAATTTACGCCAACAACAAATTAATTCGGGAAAAATCAAAACAATCCTCACGGGCCTACACCAAGTGCACGGTTTGAGTCCTGCCTGGGTCGCTTCGAGAGAAAATGCCTGAAGATGGCCATGAAGATTGTGAAATATATAGATCATAAAAGCTCATGAAAACTATAGGTTCCATACCACAGACAACCTATCAACTGCTCATATGCCATCGATGGGATGGGAATAATGCAAACCACAAACCTCTAGGCCACAAATAATCAGCCCCCAGCGATATTCACCAAGTAATTAATGTGTAAATTCTACACAAATCACACCTCAATACAAATTCACATGCAGGAAAAATGGCAATGTCTAGAGGTGAAAACGCCCCCAACAACAAATCACAACCACGAAAAAGGTATTGCACCCCTCCACAATCGCTTCCGACAATGCAATAATATCAAGCCTTTTCAAATGAAAATGAGCCTCTTCAAAGAGAAATTTGTGCCTCTAGAGGAAAGTTGTGCCCAACAACAAAGGAAATACCTACAACAAAGTCATGCCTTCAAACAAATGCAAATCAAGCTAGGAACTAGAAAAAGCGCCTTCCACAGTCAAAACATGACTGCTAAAACAAGGAAAATGCCCAACAAATGATAATTCAAAGCCTACCGATAGTAGCAATATATCGTTTCCTTCAGACTGAAATAAAGTAATCGAGAAACAAAATGAGGCAATCTTTAAAATTTACAAAGTTTCAAATGCTGAAATAAACGATCTCACAAATCTCTAGCCACAACTCTTCGACAAAAACTCTCAGGGAAGATACTACAAACTGGGAGGCTCTGGTATCATGATAGAGCAACAAATTCCAAGGAAAACCAATTGCACAAAAACCTTCACAAATGAGAAGCAAAGCTATTTTACAGAAGAGGAATGCTCTATATGAGATGATAAAATACATTATGATACAAGCTTATAAAGCCATGAAAAAAGCCAAACGGGTGAACAACCATCTAATACAAGAATACAGGAAAGAAAACTAATTTCCCGATTTAATGTAACTATAGTCTATTTAAGTAAAACTTAAGTAAATATGCATTTACTCTAGCACTATCAATAAATCTATGTTATTTATTAAAAATAGATTCTTTAATATAATTAGTCTCATAACCCATTCTAATTTATTTGTAGATTTCACTAATTCTAAGTATATTGTAACATGTTAAAAAAAACCTTATTAAAGAATCATTAAACACAAAATAATTATACTTTATATTATACGTCAAATAAAAATAAACATACTTTAAGATAATTTCTCACTAATTCTCAACTCAATATGACTTTTATTTCACCTAATCATTAAAGATTTATAATATATTCTATCTCCACTAAAACTTATTTTATAAAAATAATCTAAGAACACTTGAAAAATTCCTATCTTTCTAACATAATAATATTTGATGTAATTCTACGTAATAATACCATTCACTATACTCATTTCAAAAGATTTAACACATTCACTATATTCGTGTCAAAAGATTTTATAATACAAAGAACATTACAAACCTTATATATTAAATTAAATCTAAACTAATTTATTTATAATATATTCTATCTCTACTAAAACTTATTTATAGAATCATTAGAAAATTCCAAATCGTTCTAACATTATCAAGCTTTCTCCCAAAGTCCAACCAATCATTGGAAAGAAAATAACCTTGGCAGTGGTAGCAGAGGACAAGATTTTGGACCATAGTGTAAATGTAATGGTTGTCATAGATACAATAGGCCAACCAAAAATGAATTTGGCTCACAATAATGCTTTAAATAACCATGCATGATAAAAATTCTAACAATACATCCTTCCTATATAGTAGTTGCTACCATTATTTAAACACAAAACTGTAAATGACAAGACATTCAACAACCAGAGTTATTTGAAGAAATATAGGATATATTCAGAAAAATGGTACAGGGAACTCTAAGAGAGAAGAAATTCCAAGCTTCACGGTTCACCTATTCCCAAACAATTCCCTAATCAACCAAACAAAAAAATTAGTCCAAATTAATGAGCCCACATTCGCCTCCCCTGCAAATAGTTTTTTTTAATGGAAGCTCTTCAAGGCCAGCAAGATTGTCTAACATTGGATTCCTAGTGTACAAATTATATTCATAGGTGATGGGGTTGAAAAACTGGCATGAGAGAGAATAAATCTTACCTTTACATCGGTGTATACAATGTAAAAAATAATATGTTTGGAGAATTGAGATTTTCTTAGAAGAATCAAGCGTCCTATTTTCTAGATGCAGTATATTGGGATAGATGAGATCTTTTATTGGAGTCTCTTTTAGAAAAGAGGCCACAAAATTCGAATAGGCCAAGGCCATTCCTACCTTCTACTTGTGGTGAATTTTACTTGTGGTGAATTTTAGTTTTGGAAATATATATTAAAAAATATTAATGCGATTAATTTTCTTGGTGGTGGATTTTACTTGTGGTGAATTTGTCATGTTGGTGGATTTTACTTGTGATGAATTTGTCATGGCGGTGAAAAAATATTAATGCGATTAATTTTCTTGGTGGTGGATTTTACTTGTGGTGAATTAGTCATGTTGGTGGATTTTACTTGTGATGAATTTGTCATGGCGGTGAGTTGTTAACAGTGAATTTTTCGTCGGTGAATTGCTGGTAGTGAATTTTGTCATATGCCCTATACAACAATCAACTAAATAGTGAAATTAATTATATTGAAATTAAATACTAATTTCAGCATTTAATAGATAATAATAATTTTAAAATTAGTGATAAAATTTATGGTAATATCAATGTTAGTTCTTAACACAATAAAAAAAGAAATACTAGTATAATTAAATATGGAAACTTCAAAAAGAGAATAATATTAACATTAGCATTATGGGATTCTTGTTAAGCCGATGATAATAAAATTTGTAAGATCGAAAGAAAAATCATTACTAAAACTAATAGCCTTAATAGAAAATATAGAGCAATATTAATTTAATTGGAACAAAGATTCTAGTAATATGCTTAATGCTTGATGGGAAAAGTTTAATATTATTGGTAGGAGAGATAATAATATTGACATTATCGTTAATCATAACAATCATGTTAAAAAATAAAGTATGTGGTGTAAGGTATGTACATTGGAGTTAATGCTCTATTTAATTGATAGTATTAACAATATTGATATTAAATATTTCATTATTGGAATAATCATTGAGATGTTTTCAAGTAACACTAATAAAATAAGATATATTGACATTAAAGGGAGAAAAGGATTATGAAGAGTGTATAAACATTAACTCTATTTTATCCACGATTCAATTTCACTTGATCCTTGATACAAATATTTTCTCCCCATCCTACGAGACCTTGAATTCGTCAATAAATGCGTTAGTAGTATAAATGTAGAACATTGTGAGAATATTATAATTAAATAAAATTTAAATATTGTGTTGATGAAGTTCCTATCCTTGTGAGTTTGAACCCTGGTTAGTTTAATTATCAAACCTTGGGCAATCTAGTTATCTATCGAATGGTACAAATTTTTCCTCCTCTCCTTGCCTCCAAGTGACGTGTCAACCACGGGCTTGCTTGTACAAACTTGCTTGTTGCATGTAGTTTAGTTGTTGCAAAGAAGAACAATTCGCTACTCACGATTTCTCTTCATCCAGAGAGCCTCATGGGGCGAATTTCCCTAAACTACCTCAAGGAACAATGCGAGAGTTCCAGAATCTGAAAGAGCGGGTCATGAAATTTTTTTGAACAAATCGACAGGCTCTCAGCCAAAAGACGACAGCGCGAGTCTGGGACGGTAGTGTGGCGCACTAGTGTCTCGTACGGACTAGAGAGCGAGTTTATCACAAAGAATGACAAAGTGAATTGCTGAGAACTTCCAGAATGTGGGAAAATAACATAATGTAATGGAACAAAAATAAAATAAAATAGATGATAAAGAGAGTAAGGGATAGAAATGAAATGCTTACAAGAACACAAGTGATGAAGCCTCCAGTTGGTAAATATCTTCAATACCTATGTCTATAAGATCTGGAGAAAGTGTTGGGGTTGTATAGGAGTTTGCCTCAATCAAACCCCCATTTTGGTGTTCCCACCTCCACAGACAACTAGATAGAAAGAGAGAGAGTGTAACTGAAATTACCAAAGCATGTGCTAAACGCAAAACCCGCTTCATGAGTAGAACCCGCACCACCAAGTATGAGTGATAAAAGCCAACCCCACTCGAGGAGGAGAATCGGTATCATAAAAGAGGTGATAAAAGCAATCCCTTCTTGGGGAGGAGAACCCATATCACAATATATAAATGCAATCAATAAGGGATGCCTGAAATCCCAACATTCTCACAAGCACAAGACAAGGGAGGTATCACATGCAAGAGCCAAGGGCTGCAAAGAGTGTTGTCAAGAGAACTTGAAGGTTCTGTTGTAGCAAGCTATATGGATTCGTGTAAACTAGATAACAAGAGAGGAATGCAAGAGAAAAGGCTGAAAAGAAGCTAGAATGGAGCTAGAAAGTAGAAGAGAGCTAGAAGAACTTAGAAGAGGTAATGGAATTGAAAAGGTAGTGTTAAAAGAGAGAATAGGAGGGAAAAGAAGCTTCTCAAGACATTACAAGGCATTTCAAGACATTACCACCAACAAAAGCATATGACAAGTGGAAAACATGCACAAAACGGTCATTTGAATGTTAAAACATCGAAGGACGCTAGTGTGGCACGCAGACATCAATGCAACGCACTAGTGTCTGAACACATCATGCTACAAAATGATGAGAACGGGAGAAGCATTAGGTTTAACGCAAAGCTGACACACAAGGGTAGCTACAGAAAAGGGATGTTGAGCATCTTGGGAGGGAAAAAGTCGACGCAGGGGCCAAAATGAGCCTACACAAGATGCTAAGGGAGTGGAAACTAAAGCAAATACAAGAATGTATGTGAAATCGCAAGGGGTGCAATTTTATGGCATTACAGTTGTTATGCATGGTTGTGGCTAACAAGTGTGATATGTACACACGTTTTATCAAAACAAATTGTAGGTTGTGTACATGTCCTAAATATAAATTTTTAGGGCATGACATGATAAGATGTTAGGATGGAGAGGGTCAATATTATATTCAACTGGTCCATGAGGGGTAGAAGATAAAGATTCCCCATCATCATTGAGATATATGTTAAGAGAATAAGGCACATTATTGTGGAATGATGGTGTTATACATTTTATAGGTTCTTTATTGAAGTCATAAGTATAACTTGTATTGATCAAATTTTGATTAACATCTATCCTTGGTGGATTCTATGTGAATTTGGACTCTTCATCTATGCATACCATGTTTCCAAGAGTAAGAGAAATTGAATGACGAGCGGGTAAAGTGTTGTTAAGAAAGGTATTAATGTATCCTCTTGTACCAAAATATCCTCTTGAGTAGGACATATCTTGGGAGAGGGACACATGTTAGCTTCATCATCACATGAAGAAGGGCCACCAAAGGTTAAAAAAGAGACATCTATCAATGATGTAAGAAAAGAAGAAAACATTTTTTAGAAGAAGGTGATGACATGACGGATATATTGATGTAATGTTAGAAGAATAGAAGGTGTTGTAGGTTTTTTCCTTTTTGTAATAACATAAGAGAATAAGACTTACAATGATTTACTAAAATACAATGCTTGTAATAGTAAATAAGATATTCAAATAGTATAATACTTTAATCAAGTAAATCAGATTTGATAATATATGTGATTAAAATAAAAAAGATATGCAAATGTAAGCTAATTAAAGTTCACCAAAATGTAAGATGGTGAAGGGATGTATAACCTAAATGGCTTAAACTAGATCAATTATCTTTCATCATAAATATTAGGGAGCTAAAATTAACCAAGAGGTATTATTTGGTTGTTATCCTCAAAGGAGATCTAAACAAGTTGGTTAGGGTTTTGGTCCCATTTTTTTGTTTGTGTTGTGATGCCCCCTTACCCGCCTATTTGAGAGGTGAAATCACTTAGGTTTCATCAAAGGGCAGAACTGTGCAAGCTTGGTGCATTTTAAAACTAGGGTTTGAAGACAAGTTCTTGGTCAAAAATCGATTATGAAGGTCTACAATTTTTTCTAAGCAAATCTTCCATTGGGCGACCCATAGTAGGGACATTTTGGAATGTAATAAAACTTGTTTCATGAATTTTGGAGATGCTGGTGATTTTATATGAATTCTGGAGAAAATTTTGGGCGACTAGGGTTTCCAGTTTCGTGGCTGGAAATTGCATCTTAGAATGTGGTATGATAAGGATTTAATTCTCCAATCTCTTAAGTCATCAAATTGATTTCATTTTAAGATCTAAGGGTTATTTGGTATGTACAATAGGGTTTCAACATCAATATTACTTCCTAACCCTTATCACTTTCCATTGGTGCATGGCCACTTGAATTTGTAGTGTTTTTCTTGGCACTTTGTTGGCATTTATCATCAGGGTTTTATAACAGCAACTGATGCAATTTTAATTCAATAAATCAGACCTCCAATGGGTTGTTACAATTGCATTTCAGTCATTTCCACCTGGGCATATCATCCATAATTCATGCAACTTCATCTTTCATTCATATGGCTAGGGTTTGGACTTGTGTTTTGGCACATTGTAATTGAAGGTCTGAAATTCAAAGCAAACTTAATTGATTGTACTTTCCAGCCCTCTCTATTTGTAATCAATTTTAAAATCAAATAAGAAGATAGGCTTTCATTGACGAGTATGTTCATCTATGTTTATGTGACTTTTTTGATTGCCTAATATCTATGTTTCAAGTTCATTTCTTGTTATTTGGATCTATGCTTGGAACCTTCCAATCTACATGATATTGCAAACCCCTTGTTGGGATGAAAGTTAAAAAGCTTAAGTACTTTGCAAGCAAACAAATCAGAAATTTTCAGACCAGCGAAGGGAAAAATTCAGTTTGGACTAGTTAGGATTTTTACAGTGGTATCAGAGCCACAAGATCTTGCCAGCCTTTGGGATATGCAACCTTTCGAATTTGGGCCACACAGGTATTACACTAGAAGAAGAGCACAACAAGAAGAGGGTAATCAATCAACAAGTTCATCTGTAAAAATGGGCAATCCTAGAAGAGGAAATATTGATGATTTCCTACAAACACTTTCACAACACCAACAACAAGTGCTCCAACAGTTTCAAGATAACCTAATTACAATTGTGGGGTGGTTGAGGATGGATCATTCAAGGTCTAGAAGGGCACGTAGTGAAAGTAGTGGAAGAAATAATGTAGGGAGACAAATTGCAGCCACTTCAGATAGACCTCTTTGATCCACCTTCACTCCTACAAGAGAGGAGTTACCTTTAGAAGAAGAAGAAGCTAGAGAAGTCTCTGATGGTACCATAGTAGGATATGATGATGCAAGGATGCATTGAATAAAATTCCCCCACCTAATTTTGACGGAAGTAGTAGGATGAGTGCATGTGCCTGGATACATAAGCTTGATACCTTTCATACACTCAAACCAATGAGTGAAGAAAAGGCTATATAGTTTGCTACCATGCACTTAGAGGGTGTAGCATATGATTGGTGGCACCATGGACTTGTGTCACAAAGACATGACATGATTACTTCCTATGACGAATTCAATCGCAAACCCATTGCAAGATTTGAAAAGAAAGAGATAGAGGTTTACAACAGAGATTTGGCACAGCTAAGATAAGATGATAGAGTGGATTCCTATATCAATGAGTTTCAGAAGATTGTTGTTATGGGTTTTGAGATGCCTGAGAAAAGGGTTGTGATGCTTTTTGTAGAGGGATTAAGTGGCAGGTTATGAGGCTTGGTGAAGGCTCAAAAGTCTAAGACACTGGATGATGCAAACAACCATGAGAACCTGGTCATAGATTCCTTGGAAAAGGTATGGCACATGTTACAGAATTTGTATCTAAGATGACGGGATCCCTAATACGGATTTAGAGAGTGAGGAAGAGCATGATCATAAACAACCAACACTAGAACCAATAAATGATGGTAACAAAAGTTCTAGGATTTCTTATATTTTAGGAGCTCCAAGGTACAATCCTTTTATATTTGAAGGCATATTGTTTGGTTACAAAGTTTTGGCACTATTTGATAATGGAGCTACACATAACTACATTGATGAAGGTTTGGTAAAGAAAAGAGGTTTGCATTGTGATGATTTTGAGGGCTTTGATGTGACTATAGTAGGACTTACTATTCTTTGAAAGAAGAAAGTAAGTGGGATTAGCGTTATCTTTGGTGAGTATACTCTTTGTGATGACTAGGGTTTCAACATCAATATTACTTCCTAACCCTTATTGCTTTCCATTGGTGCATGGGTGAGTTTGTAGTGTTTTTCTTGGAACTTTGTTGGCATTTATCATCAAGGTTTTATAACAACAATTGATACAAATTTAATTCAATGATATCAAACCTCCAATGGGTTGTTACAGTTGCATTTCAATCATTTTCAACTGGGCATATCATCCATACTTCATGCAACTTCATCTTCCATTCATACGGCTAGGGTTTGGACTTGTGTTTTGGCACATTTGGATGTAATTGAAGGTCTGAAATTCAAATTAGACTTAACTGATTGTACTTTCCAACCCTCTCTATTTGTAATCGATTTTCAAATCAAATAAGAAGATAGGCTATCATTGACAGGTATGTTCATCTATGTTTATGTGACTTGTTTGATTGCCTAATATCTATGTTTCAAGTTCATTTCTTGTTATTTGGATCTATGCTTGGAACCTTTCAATTTGCATGATATTACAAACCCCTTGTTGGGATGAAAGTTAAAAAGCTTAAGTACTTTGCAAGCAAACAAATCAGAAATTTTCAGACCAGTGAAGGGGAAATTTTCAAACCAGTGAAGGGAAAAATTCAATTTAGACCAGTTAGGCTTCTTACAGACCTTTTAGTGCTGAGCAAACATGATTATGAGGGGTTTATAATATTACATGCTGGCTGCCCTTTCTTTTTGTGCCTACTTTCATATGTTGGAAATGACTAAAACAATAAACAAATCTCTAGCTTGACATTTCTCACCTTTCTAGGGGTGTTAGGGAGTGTTGGGTTGATGTTAAGTCATTTGTGACCCTTGGTAGGTGTCACTGGTAAGTTTGGACTGCGATTTTGGAGGTGTCTTCCTACTTTTTTGTTTGAAACTAGGTACTTTTAGACTGTTGTTCATTGTTCATGTGATTTGTAATACTTCTAAGTGCAATCAGGTGTGAATGGTGGGAGTTATTCTAGTGTTGGGTATACTTCTTGTCTTTGTTGACAATTTGGAGTTGAATTTAGAGGGGATTATGCAACACAGGGATGTCATGCAGTTCTAGTATTGACAAAATTAATGATAGGTCTAATCTTTGACCTTCCTAGATGATTGAAGGTTGTTTGGAGTTAGTTGGGTGAGTTTGGTTTTGAACTAAGCCCTTGAGAGGTGACTTGTGCAAATATAGAGGTGGTTTTTGAAGACTTTCATGGCAGCCTTGTCCTATGCACTCGGTGTAGTACACCTGCAAGATTCATTTGTTGTTATATTAGTGTTCTGAAGCTAAATCCAAAGAATTGCAAACCTATCCCAACCTATTTTCACCTAAAATTTGAGGTATTTCTCAACGAGCAATATATTGTAATGTTTATTTTCATGTAATTTCATTTATGAGTGATTATGTCCTTGTATATTTGTCACGGCAGTATCAAAACATTGAAAAAATCAAGGGTGATTGTTACAATGGTATCAAAGTTGGTGTTTCCCTGCCAACCTGTGTTTCCTAATCATTTCTTAAGTTGCAACATCTATGAGTGAAAGAAGAGAGCTAAGGCATTATACTCATGAACAAAAGAAATCAAAACCACAAGCTCCATTTGAGAATCCTTTTATAACAAATCAATGGTTATAGGTGGGATTGATTAGTAATAATGATAGCTCCCCAAATTCAACACCCAATCTATCTAGCCCAGCTAGAGTCATGGCTTAAAAGGATAAAGGATGTGCTAGTTTAGTTAGTACCAATACCAGAGCAAAGAGAAAATCCAATGCTATGCTTGATATGTTGTCATAGACGATGGGTAAGTTGAATCAAGGGATTCCATAGGTTAACCAAGTGCCACATTGTGAAACTAGCTCCACTAATCAATCAAACATTCAAGGACATATTGTAGCAGCAGTCTCAAGGTCTGTTCCTAGACCATTTCAGCCCACATTCACATGCAGAGAGGAGCCACAAGTTGTTCCAGATGTTCAAATACCCTTAGCAAATGAAGTTAGTGCAGCCTATATGGAGTATGTCTCTCTACCCATAGAGATTCATGACTTATTGACCTTGGATCAATACCTAAACCAAAAGAAGAAAAGAGGTGCAAGAGTGGAAAGCAAAGGGTCACCAAAGCAAAGAGATTTCCATAGTGCTCTAGGGAAGATTACATTGGCACACTTAAACAATAGTGACAAGTGTATAGCCAGAGCTTGGGTTTAAAAGCTAGATAATTATCTATCACTTAGACCCATGTTAGAGGATGAGGCAATCAAATTTCCCACTTTGCACCTTGATGGAGTAGCTCACGAGTGGTGGCATCATGGCCTTGTCACACTTGGCCATAACTTGATTACTACATATGATGAGTTCACTAACAAACTCATCGAGAGGTTTAATAAGAAGGATCCTGAATTACACTTCATAGAGCTTGCATAGCTAAAATGATATGGTTCACTTGATACATACATTTTAGAGTTCTAGAGACTTAGTTATGGTTCCTAGTATCACAAAGTGGAGACTTGTAGTCCTTTTTACTAAAGGACTAATGGAGCCCATTAAAGGATGGGTTAAGGCATTTGTCCCACCTTCATTACAGGAGGCAATGAAGAAGGCAAAAAGCTTAGAGTTGGCTGATAACAAGGAAAACATTCAACCCAAGGAAACCTCCTCAAAGAAGGTGTGAGAAGACTACAAAAAGGAGTAAAGGAAGAAAAATATTTGTTTTACATGCAAAGAACAATGGGCGCTAGGATATAAGTGTTTGGAAAAGGGAAAAAAATGTCAATTGGAGGAATATTCAATTGATAAATCCAAATCAAAGAATTCAGGACAGCAAGCTAAAACAACTGGAAAGTGAAGAAGAATTAGTAGAAGAGCCTGGGGAAGAGAAGGAGAGTGGTGGCACTCTTGCTAAGCTTTCTAGTCTTAAAAGAAATGATTCGTTCAAGGTTAGAGGTATGTTGAAAGGGCAGAAAATTGTTGCTCTTATTGATGCAGGTGCTACACATAATTTTATTGATGAAGACATTGTAGCACAACAAGGCTCAAAACTAAGAAATTTGGAGGTTTCAAAGTCATGCTTTCAAATGGTCACACTATGTCTTGCATGAGGAAGATTCCACAATTGAAAGTCTTACTGGACCACTATGAAGTCAATGATGATTTTTATGTTGTGAATATAGGAGACACAAATGTTGTTCCTGGTATGCAATGGCTTCGTTCCCTAGGCGAGATCACCTTGAACATAAAATCCATGGAGCTAAAATTTTGGAATGATGGTAGGAGGGTGGTGTTGAGAGGAATGTCCAAAAAGGGATCCAATATTGTTACATGCAAGATGATGCAGAGAGTATCCAATCATGGTCAAGGAATAAAGCCAAAGCAAGAAGGTGAAAACAATTTCCAAAATATGATAACCCCATATTTGATATGGAAGTAGAGCTATCATTTCCTAATCCTTTATTTGGGATGCATGTTGACAATGTAGTAAAAGAACATTTATCTTATGTTGATTTGCTTCCTATGGCGGTTCATGTTGGATTGGACCATTCTGGCGTGGGGGTTGGCCTTGTGGATTCGCTGCAAGGAGAGGAGTAATATGTTGATTTAATGATGAGGAAGCAATGAGCCCTTGTGTGGAGACTTCAAACATTCTCAAATTTTATATTGATGAGACTCACATGTTGAAGAATGTTGCACGCCCCCAACATGGTGGAGTCACATCGAGGGAGATTTCCTTTACCTAGGATCATATGCATGGGTTGTTGGGGATTAAAGATGATGGGAGAGGCATACAATGGGAGATTACAGATAAAAAAGGTGACAAAAATGTCGTTGTTACCTCTCTTTACAATCATCTTATGAGTCCATTTGTGTTCATACAAGTGGATTGGAGACATTTTGACCAAAATTTGGTACACTACTGAGTTGGTTTACTCTTGAGAAGGCAATTTCCGCCAAGATAATGATCAAAAAATTCATTTTGGCCAAGATTTTCCAATGTTGCAGCGTTGTTCTTCTTCCTGGGTGATGAAAGTCGAAAATCCAAACATGAACAACTACAGATCTAAGTATTTTCAGACCATTCAACCTCTTGACAAGGTTAATTTTTGGCCTCGGAAGAAGGTAATAACAAGTTTTACTAACCAAATTCAGTGCTGGATGGGTGTTTAGGCACCAAGCAATTGTTATTTCTTATTATCAGCCTACATTTATGGTTGGGACAGCGGACTTCTTTACAATAGTAGCCATTATGTTGAAGTGCAAGAAACTAACAATGAGGAAGTCAACATTAACTTTCTCATTTTTACTCCTTTGGTGACATCGATTTGTGATTATGGGGAACAATTTTCTAAGGAATTAACCAGGATCATGCAGTGTTTGGTTGCTCTTCTTACAAGAGGATTTCAAGAGGTCACTTGTGCAAATACCCAGTAGTACAGTGCTCCAAGCAGATGGAGCCACATACCTTCTAGACTTATTTGGGATCCTAGAATCACATCGGGTTTTATCCAAGGTCGATCTGTTTATGAGTTGGCATTGCTTGAGGACAAGCAATCTTTGGGGATGGAGGACTGTAATGTCCCCATTTTTATGCCATACTGTTTTGTGAGCGTTGGCCAGTTTTCAAGGTTTTTTGAAGGTTTCCAAGTGAGCTGAGAGAGTTCAAACATTCTTGGAGAGCTCTATTTATCTTTTTATTGGAATTTAGTGGTGGTGTGAAGTTTATTTGACTTTCAAGTTTGCGGTGAAACTCTTTGTCACATTTTGGACCTTCTGGGTTGTTCTCCATAATTTTTGGAAAACACTACTATTTTTAGTAAGTGCCTATTTGGCACCCAACATCAACTTCTTCTTGGCATGATTAATTTCAGTTATCGGTGGTTTGGCAGTGCTTTCCACAAAATGGTTTGGATTATTTAAATTATTACACTAAAGTTATAAAGTTGATGTTATAATAATTACTTTAGTGTTCTAATTTAATAACATTATATAATGTCCCCTAAAGTGGATGCCTAGGGGAAAAGGGGACTTAGACATAAATTTATTTATTTTTAAAACAAAAAAATGCTTATTCGGAAAAAGCGAAAAAAATGGAAAAAAAAAACGTTTTTTTTTTTTCAAAAAAGCAATGAAAAAAGCAAAAAAATGTTTTTCAAAGAACAACAAAAAACCTATAAAAGGAGGTTTGGGGCTCTCATTTGGATTATTCATGTTTGCACACATAATAGGATGTTTCTAGAGTAAACAAAAAAGTTCTTACAAGGTTGATTGAGGACGAAAACCCTCATCAAATCAATAGTTTTGAAGGTGAAACATCATCCCTAGCTGGTAGAGTGATTTCATGCAGGAATCACATTAGTATTCATGGAGTCTTGGATTTCAGGGTTTTAAAAAAAATGAAGATTTACATGGCTTTTTGATTGTAGGTTTTTGGGGTTTATGTTTGTAAAAAAAATTGAGATTTTTGTGGTGGTTTTTGGAGGTTATTTCAAGGTCTCCATGTTGGTTGTACTATGGTGTTTTCTAGGCAATGCCCTAGTTGCATTGTACCATCCTTTTTGCTTTGGGAGGTGGGCTTTGGAGGGTTTAAGGCTTTGAAACTTCATGCAAGTTTCTTCTATTGTCTGGACGACTTCATTGGTAGGGCTTGAGTGTTGTTTATTGTTGGCACAATTCTCCAGGTGAACTGTAATACCTACTAGACATTCCTAAGGCTTGGCATGGGAACTTGTAGGGATAGAAATCCTTGTGTTTCGAGTCTTAATCACCTTGAGTGGAGGTGCCTTATCATGTACAACTAGTTTCAGACCTTTTAATGCTAAGAAAGTGTGATTATGAGGGGTTGCTAATCTTACATGTTGGATGCCCTTGTTTTTAGTGCCTACTTTCATGTGCTCGAAATGACTGAAAAAATAATCAAATCTATAACTTGGAATTTATCACCTTTCTAGGGGCGTTAGGGAGTAGAGTTCATGTTAAATTATTTGTGACCCTTGTTGGGTGTCATTGGCAAGTTTGGAGTGTGATTTTGGAGGTGCATTAGTGCTTTTTGTTTGGAACTGGGTATTTTTATAATGTTGTTCATTGTTCCTATGATTTGCAATACTTCTATGTGCAGTCAAGCATGATTGGTGGGAGTTCTTCCTGTGTTGGGTATACTCCTTGCCTTTGTTAATAGTTTGGAGGTGAATTTAGAGGGGATGATGCCACACAGGGGTGTCATGAAGTGCTAGAAGTAACTGAAAAATTGATAACAAGTCTAATCTTTGACCTTCCTAGATGATTGAAGGTTGTTTGGAGTTAGCTGGGTGAGTTTGGTTTTGGACTGAGCCCTTGAGAGGTGACTTGTGAAAATATAGAGGTGGTTTCTAAAGACTTTCACGATTTCCTTGTCCTATGCACTCGGTGTAGTAGACATTCAACTTTAATTTGTGATTATATCATATTTTGAGGCTGAATCCAATGAGTTGCAAACCTATCCCAACCTATTTTCACCTATCATTTGAGGTATTCCTCAACATGCAATAAATTGTAATGTCTATTTTCATGTAATGTCATTTATGAGTGATTATCTCCTTAAATATTTATCACAGTAGTATCAGAACATTGAATATATATATATATATATACCATTAATGATAGTAAAGACCATTGTTTGCATGATTTCATGTTGTGATTTAATTGGCAATCAATTTTTTAAAAAAAAAATTAGGGGTTGGTTTTTGCACTACTTGGTACTGATAGCTTCTATTATTTACGCAACAGTTTGGATGTATTCATTTCAATAACATCACAAACAATTAGACTCAACCTTTAAGTTATGAAAGCATGGATATCCTTGTCTATCATTTTAAGTTATTGAAATGAAATATTATTGTGGCATTATTTCAAACAATTGCTGAATTGTATTTTGAGAAATCAAACAAGCTGAAATCACTTGGGTTTTGAGTTACAATTGAAAATTTTATTAAAAAAACTAGAAAAAAACAAATTCAATCCCTTGAAAAAAAGCTATATGAAGATCTTATGAAATTAGATGATGGTTCTCTAAGTTTAATCTACCGTCATTTCGTTCATTTGAATTATCTTTTTAATTTTTGATCCAAGGAAGATTACCCATTCCTTGGATTTTAAATAGCATGGTATCCCTTATTTCTCCCCCGTGATTTATAGGGACGATGCCACATACACCATTGCTGTAGCTATATTAGGCTATAAGTGCAGTAGCTCAAGCTGCGATGGCATTACCTGTAAACGTGACCTAGAGGCATCATTGATACCGAACACTGCTAGTTTTTGTTTCAGTTCTTGTTTAAGTTTTGTTTAAATAAAAAATAAAATAAAACTTTTGGAACATAAACTACTTCAAGAACTATGATTGAAATAAATTATAAAACTCATGTAACTTCACACTAACTTTCATAGAATAAATTCATTGGATAAATCAGCATATAAAATTTCAAAGATTAAATTAAAATAGATAAATTCTCTTGACTAATTAAATTAGATTAAGGTGATAATCTACTTGCTTTATTGAATGGAAATTTGTAAGCCAATTCTATCTAATCTAATTATGTTGCACCATGAAATAAAATTTAAGAGCATCAACAAATAAGTTTGATAATGTTGAATTGACATAATTTATTGAAATCACATTATGTATAGAATAAATACATTCATGAGTGAATTATATCCTCAGCCTAGTAAAACACTTACAACTAATCAAGACCTACCTTAATTATTCTTTAAAGCTAAAGGTAAGATATAAGTTTTACAAGATGGTTAATGATAGAGATAATAATAAGTTGAATTTACCTTCTAACTACTCAACGATAAGGTTCCAACATACTAACTTAAGTTCTAATTTCCTAGTTTTTAACTTTCGTGTTTATTCACAACTTGTTTGATATAAAATCTTTAACTAAATTTCTTAATGACATCAAATGATTGTTGAACGAACCCAAGACAAGTAACAATATAGGCAACATATACTTAAAGTAGCCTTGAGGAGCAACATGTTTGTGAACACCACTTATGGCTACTTTTTTCTCTTTCTAAGGACCCCATACTTGTAAAAGAAAAACTTGATTCAATATCTTGATTATCAAAAGTTACAAATAGTTGAGTATATTTCACATAGAACAAAAGGAAGAAAATAAGAAAAAAAATTATCGAATATGGAAACACCATTCAAGAAATGCACGCAAATCTTTATAAACTACTAGGATGAGAACAAAAATGAGTCTTATAAATGTCTTGATTGGTTTATGCACTACTGCAAGTGTGTGATATTTGGGGTGGATTTTGATTCACAATTTCAATTATCAAATTCAACCCAATTTTGTAGAGTAGTTTAATTAAATAACAGCTACTTTGTAGATTGAAGAATATGTTCCTTGGATTGTGATGAATAGGGTTATCACTGGTCAATATATCATAGTACCTATGATCCCAAGGTACACTGTACAATGATACTAGGTTATCATGGAGTCTTGGTTTTGGTAACATGCATAGATTTTTAGGTTTGGAAAAGTGGTATTTAATTGACTGCAGTAAGGCATAGATAACCACAGTATAAGGGTTAATGATAAGTATTTTTGTTACACAACTGTCTCTGCAAGCTAAACTGCAATTAGTATGATTCCATTGTACATGATCTCTCACAATAATTGTGAGTGAAAAGCAATAAATGTATTATCACAGTATCTTGTGCACTAATGTCTATGTTTCTTATGTTCTAGAATATTGATACATAAGATATCACTGTGCATGTGATATTGGGGCATAATAATACCGCATATAGTTGGGATTTCATAGGAAGGATATGCTTATATACCATATTTTGGTTATGACCACTCTACTGGCCATTGACCTATGGAATGGTTGAAAATTTAGGGGGCATTGCATTGCACTTGAAATAGAGATTTTAAACCTTTTCTCCCAAAACTCAAGGAAATGTTGTAACTACACTTCTAAACCTATCAATATACAAGAGCAACAAAACTAGAATGCAGCAAACATATCTATTTAAATTTTCAAACAGTCTCAAATAAAGTGGCATATAATGTAATTTGTGTGAAACAATGAACAACAATGACAACCTACCTAGGTATGTCCAATGTCACAGTTTTGCACTCAGAAATTAATTGGTGTGAGTATCATTTAAGCTATCTGAAAGAAATGATTTATTATTTGTCATGCTTTTAAATGGCTCTAAATATTGTGTTGTTTATTTCTCTTACAAATTAGTTCTTTGAACAATTCTCGAATGAAAATAATAAGTAGCATAAGCTTCACTTAAGCATAGTTAACATATTCATTTTATCATAATATAATCTCTATTGTTAAGCTGCACCTTCACAATATATATAACTATGAAAAGGATGGATGCATAGGAATACAAAATTAGTGACAAACATGATCCATAATTGATGGAAAATGTTGCCTAAGACAAATCCAAAGAGTGTAGCCATGGAAAAGTCCTCTTACACCAAATAAAGTGGACTTGATGTTGATGGCATCAATCTTTGGGCAATAATTTGTATATTTATGTAACATTTAAAGTATATAGAGGGGAAGAAACTCTGAAACCATTGAAAACTCTTTTCCCAACTTCTACACTAAAGACAGTCTTTCAAATTCAAGAGAGTTGGAACCATTTCTCTTTGTTTTTTTCTGGCATGGTTGCTATGGGTTATATTGTATGTGATCAAAGTGATGTGTTTATGACAAATTACAAGGGTAACATGGCAAGGATTATAGCTCAATGATGACAATGATTTGGCACAAGTGTATCATCAGTCCATATGCCAAAATGCTTAATTCTTTGTTCACAATTTAAGCTCAAGTTACATTTATATTTCATAGTAAGGTCTGTTGGTTTGGGAGTGAAAACAATTACAGGAACACAACAATACATAAACTAGTAGATTAAAACTACATGATTTTGCACCATATTTAAACAACACCAAAAACTACAATGCTCTCACAGTGTTTTCTTCTTCCTAAGAGTAATGTTGAATGTGAACTATTGGATTGGTCTACATACTTGGTATCGTTAATCCTTACTTGAGTTTGGAAGACAAAGAAGAAAATCATCTAGATCACCTACACTGAAATCTTCTGCTCGTTTCTTGAACGAAGGTAGTATCAATTCCAGCAATAACTACCCAATCTAAAGTTGCCGCCTTCTAGTGTAAACATCCCTCGATACCTTTAGTTTTTTTACAAGAATTGAATATCAGTCCTAGAGATAATAAAGTTCATCCCAAAAGATGCGTCACCTCATCCCTACCTCTCTTCTTATAATTCTCTTTCTTATGCCCATGTTATGCTTTAAAATTGCGCTTAAAGGAGAGTATGGTGGAGTTGAGTCATAGTTCTATCCTATGTAATCCATGCAAACTGCCTTATGCTACACCAAAGAAGAATGAGTAAGTGCAGATTGATTGAGAATCAACTGTGACATGGGAGTTAGACTATGAAAACTTTTGTATTCTCCTTGACGCTTCATTGGAAAAGCAATTCTCAATCTAGTTGCATCCCTTGTGATAGATTATATCACCTTGGCTTTCCTTGTAGATATAGAAGTGTCAAAGTGGTCCAAAATTCTTTTGAAATCAATGGGGACTACACTTACCTGGGATTTCTTTCTTTGCACTTCCACTTCTAGCCAAATAGGTGTAGTAGTCATGTGGTAATCTTCTCTTTGTACTTGTTTTGTATCTTGTTGTGTTGAATCCTATAGCTCTACCTCCTACTCCCGAAAGGTGGCAGAAATAAATGGTGTTTGAGGCAGATATTTGGATCATCACGAACATTGTGTTTTCTTTGGTTTGATATGGAAAAATTGAGAATGAAAATTCTCATAGGTTGAATATCATTGACTCAACGGAAACCTAGGGTGGCAAATCATAAAGTTTCATGATCATTTCTCTATAGTATCAATGGTGCGATCCTTTGAAGTGTTGGTGCCTCTACATCATTGAAAGGTTTCACACGAAATTGGATATATTCTTCTGCAATATTATTTCCTATTGTTAAGTGCTGGTTATTGAGGCCCGATATCGGGCATAAGCATTTACTCTATATAGTTTGTTTGTGCACTTGTCATGGACATTCACATATGCACAATTCATCAAAGCAACTAGAGTAGAGGATACATAATCATCTTGGGATGATGATATGAAGATGCAGAGTTATTCTGAAGGTTCAAACCATAGTAACGAGACTCAGACTCAGCTCAGACTTGGCTAGAGCGACTTGACTCAGGACTCGGGGACTCGGCGCGGACTCGGCAAAATGAAAAAAAGTTGAAAAAAACCTAGAAATTTAGAGATTTTTAAGGATTTAAAACTTGTTTCAAGTACCCTTTATTGAATACAACACAAATAAAAGCAAATTTTATCACATACACAAGTATACAATGATCACATAAGTATAAAGTACACAAATTGTAGTTGCGTTGCTGAAGGAAATAGCGTACTTAGATATATAGATTATAAAACTAGTCAAATGTATACAAAAGTCATGGAATATGAAATCCATAACATCAAATGTTCCATACAAATATGAAATATCAAAACAATAGCTATGACTCTATGACTCTATGGCATAGTGGAGCCAACATCCTTCCTACGAAGGCATCGAACGCTCTTGGATGATGTTGCAGCTACAGCCATAGTCTCTGCCTCTATCTGAGTCTCCATACCACTCTCACCAATAGCAGCTATGTCTCCTCATGCTCTAGCCTCCTCCTCAGCCATGGCTATAACCTCAGCCTCTCTCTCTGCCTGGTCCACCCAATCAAGGTCCTCGTCACTAAAGACTACATCTGTAGCCTCAGTGGTCCACTCAGACTGTGGATCAACCTCATCTAGATTGATCGGGGTATTGTCGTGGTCAAAAAGCTTCCTGTATCTGAGCCAAAGGTTGTAATAAACATAGACCAAGTCATTCATCCTCTCCACTGTCAATCTATTGCGCTTCTTGGAGTGTATGTGCTCAAACATACTCCAATTGCGCTCACAACTAGATGAACTATATGGCTGGCTCAATAGACGAATGGCAATATTCTGCAGGTTCCATGTATCAAAACCAAACAACCTCCACCAACTATCTGAGATGAGAAAAAGAAACAAAATCAATCTCATTTCAAGTTTCAAGTTCAACATTTAATAATAAAATACAATATAAAAAGATGACAATTATGCCCTTAAATATATTTTTACCTAGTAGTAATGTTGTCCTACTGTCTTTGGTCATTTGACGTGCAAAGAAGTCTCCCTGTGCCTTACTGAAGGAATCTATCTCCTACACTATCTGTGTAGTAACAATAGGCAACATCCGCTCTATCGTCGAGTAGAGCCCACTAAGAATTTCTCTATCTCCATGGATATCATAGCGGAATTGGAAGGTCGAATTTAGGAAACATGCAGCTACATGGATGGGCCTATGAAGTTGGTTTTTCCATCTCCTATCAATGATCTCCCAAATGGGATGATACTTATCCTCAACTCCACCATAGACTGATCTAATGGCCTCTTTGGCCCTATCCATGCCCTCATATATGTATCCCAATGCAGGCTTCTCCCCATTTGCAACTTGTAGGAGAACTAGCAAGGGCTCAATAAACTGCAAAGTGCAAACATGTTTCACAAATAAGTGTGAATGAAAATAAACAAATAAAAGATATGATTAAAAATTAAAACATAATAAAGAATTTAATTTTACCTTCACAATCTCCTCCACTGGTGTTCAAAACCCTTGCTCATCAAAAATGCAACCGGCCACACTAATCCCTGCAGTGCTTGTAGAAAATGATGAGGAAGACCACTCCTCACCAACAAACATGCACCTTAAAGTTGCCTTTGATCGAATCAAGGATTGCAACGTGATAAAATTAGTTGTAAACCTAGTGATGCCAGGACGAGACAACTCCCTCAACCCCGTGTAATTCCTCATAAGGTTAAGCACCCATGTGTGATTGTATATAAATTTTCAAATGTTTCTACCTGCATCCACACATGTTTTGATCCATGGGGGCTTTCCAAGATCCTCCATCATGAGGTCAATGCAATGGGTGGCACATGGAGTCCAGAATAGAGTAGAGTGCCTCTCCATCAATAATCTACCAGCAACAACATAGTTTGCTGCATTATCTGTCACCACTTGCACTACATTCTCCTCCCCCACATCAGCTATCACCTCCTCTATAGCCTCACACAAATATGTGGCATTTTTGAATTGGGCAGAAGCATCAATGGACTTAATGAAAATGGTGTCACCTGAAAGAATAAGCAAAACCAGTTATTCAATAAATTAAAAAACAAAAATCAGCCATATTAAATTATTAATCACTAAATCAAATTCAAATTTCAATGCATTGAGGGAAGTACAATTACCTCCGGAGGACACTAGAAAATTAAGCAGCGTCCTATTTCTCCTATCGGTCCAACCATCAGTCATGATGGTGCAACCAATCCTCCTCCATGCTCACGCTGCTCCTCTAATTGTGCTTTCACATCTACCACTTTTTGACTCAAAAGTGGGCCCTTTAATTCATCTTCAGAAGGGGCTTTGAACCCCGGCCCACATATGGTTATGGCATCAACCATGTTTTTCCAAAAAGGTGACCTAAAACATGTCATAAATAAATTAATAAGTTACTTACATAAGTATTGTAAAATGAAAAGTTTTAAGATTTTAACTGCACTAAATTTGAATTCGATAATGAGATACATCTAGATTCTAAAATAATAAATTTTAAAACAACTAAACAAAACAGAATTACCTGGCTACATGGAAGGGAATGGTGCAGTAGTACCAAAAGTCTGCAATTGTCTTTTTTGCTGCATCATGTACATCCTTGTTCCAACCCATGCTCTCAAGCGACGGTTGGGAACCAGGTGTAGTGAGTGGTACAAAATATGAGTCCACCCTATATTTACGAACTCTAGGGCCAATAATACTGTCACTACCACTAGCACGCAGTACTAGCGCCACCAGCAGTAGGAGTATGCACAGGGATAGCTGGTGTAGAAGCAGTACCACTAGCACAAGCACTAGCACTAGGACAGTATGGAGGCATGGAAGAAGCATCTCCAAGAGCACCAAGTCCATGTCCAACTCCCAAACTCACCAATTCATGCTTCTATTTTTTTTTTCATCTCTTTTTGCAATTCAAAAGTTTCTAATTGCACCTGCACTTCACGGACAGCCTCAGGAGGTGCTATAGGGCATCCCACTGCATCATGGATGGGTATGCATGCAATATGGTATTTTAATCGATTTATGCCTCCATGATATATTGTTTTGCAGTATTTACATTTTGCTTCTCCTTTTTTCATTCCGGGAAAGATTTCAACATGTTTCCAAGTAGAGTCTTTTTTGCCTGGGGTTTGAGACATTGTGAAAATAATAATATTTTTTGATTTGCAAATGAATGTGGCTGCAATAACAAGTAGGGTTTATAAAATTATTTATATTGCAAGTAGGGTTTGTAAAAAAAAAATGCAAACTAAAAAAGAACAATGATTTTTCAAATTATAATGAATTATTTGTTAAAAAAACACAAAAAAAAACAATAAAAATCAAACTTACTTCTTATATTTGGCTTGGAATGCAATGAAAATTCCTCCCAATCACTAGTAATGAGCTCTCAATGCACCTCCTTGCTGTTATGAAGCTTCCCAAATGGTATGTGGCCCTGTATTTGTCTTCAACAGCTTGCTGGTTGCCCTCTCTTCTCCTCCTATTTTTCCTCACAACTCTCTCTTCTCCTTCTATTTTGCCAAATGAATGAAATGAGGTTGCTTTTAGGGTTGGGGAGATAATATAACACAAAAAAAACAAACTTAAACATTTATTTTTATGTTTTTTATTCACTTTTGCTCCTGCTGTCGCTGGCCGCGTCCAGGGCTCGGGACTCTCTGGGAAGCGGCGAGTCTGGTGAGTCCGGCGAGTCCAGCCAGGACTCGGCAGGACTCGGCCGTGTCCACGTCTGAGCTCCCAAGACCCGGCCAGGTGTGCTCGGCTCAGGACTCACCGAGTTTGGGTGCTTCCGGGCGAGTCTCGTAACTATGGTTCAAACTTATGTGTGTGTGAAACTCCGTCATGACTAGCATTGCTGGTAGTCATTATCCAAGAGCACTGTGCATGACTTTCTGGCAATGGATTTACACTTATTTATGTTGATCAAGAATATTATTAGTGTTGGACTTATTTCTATTGACTAGAGCACTACTAGATATTGGCACGATTACGTGCATTATATCTAAACCCAAGTATGTGTACAAAACTTCCTATTATAGTCTGTAATTGTCAGTAATGTGATAAATAATGAAGAAGTCAGTGTTACAAGGAATATTATAAAAATTTTCAACAATTCCTTTGCATCTGAGCATTCTTTGTGGCATCAAAGCCATTACCATCATAGTGGCATCGAAGCCATTATCTTGCCAGCCTGAGCATTCATGAACACTAGTGATAGAGCCAAAAGGTATTTTGAAAGAGAGCAAAGATGGAGGCAATTCCAAATTTTTGATCCTTGTCCTAAAGAGGATACATTTTCTATTGTTTTAGCAACTCGACAATACCTTGAAGTCTCATCGAAAATTGAAGCAATGGGACACTCAAACAATCAAGGCTTTCAAAATAGGGGCAACATGAGAGAATTACAATGTTCAAAATATTCTGAAAAATCTAGCACATGGACAACAACAAATTATACAACAATTTATGCAGTCCCAATGATAATTGATTACTGCTATTGGACAGATGTCTCGGGAGATTAAAACATTGAGAGATAATCAAAATTCAGGAGATGGGAGTAATGTTGGAAACCACATACCCAAGGGAACCAATTCAGGAGGAACAAGCAAACCTTTCTAGCCTACATTCACTCCTAGGAATGAGGAAATGGCACAACCGGAGGTAGAGCAACCTTTGACCAATGAGGTGATGGAAGTTTACGAGGAATATCATACTCTTCCTCATGGTATTAGACAAGAGATTACATTGAATTAATATATGAACCAGCATAAGGATAGGAGGAAAGCATAATAGGAACAGAGACCCTGTGGCCCTCATAAAGACTTTCAGCATGCTTTGAGAAAACTTTCACTAACTAACTTTGATGGGAGGGGGAAAACTACAGCCCGTTCATGGATTAGTAAGTTAGACAATTTCCTGAATTTAAAACCAATGCCAGAATTGGAAGAAACTAAATTTGTAACATTACATCTAGAAGGTGTAGCATATGACTGGCGACATCATGGATTGGTGACGCACAATCATGCTCTAATCCAGTCTTATGGAGAATTTAGTAGCAAATTAATTGCTCGTTTTGACAAGAAAGATGAGGAGGCTTATTTTAGGGAGTTGGTTTTGATTAGATAGCGTGGAAATGTTTATAGTTACATCAACAAATTTCAGAAGGTGGCAGTCATTGTTCCTGATATATCTGAGAGGAGAGTGGTAATGTTATTCACCAAGGGGGTTGCATCACAATTTGAGACGGTTGGTGAAGGCTTTTAAGCCAAGGACTTTGCAGGATGCAGTATAGATGGCACTAGACCTCAAAACTTCACATTCTAGTCCACGGTTCAAGAAGAAGAGTTTCAAGAACAAAAAACCATTCACTAGAACTTTTAATTAGCCCAAACCAAATCCTCCTAAGATAGATTTTGAGAGTAGTAATGAATTGCGTAGGAAGAAACTATGTTTCTCTTGCAAGGAGTCGTGGAAGCCTGGTCGTCGATGTCTTAGGAAAGGAAAGGCACATTATATAGAGGTCACTCCTAATGTGGAGGAGATAGCTGATACTAGTTCAGAAAGTGAACATGAGCAGCAGATAGAGCATCACAATCCCACAGGAGATGAGACCCATGGTGCTATTGCTACATTATCTGGTGTGACTAAGTATCACCCTTTTCGAGTAAGGGGAGTTATTAATGGGCAGCGAGTGACTTGCTTGATTGACAGTGGAGCCACACACAATTTTATTTATGAGGGCTATGTAGCTAAGAGGAGATTACAAGTGGAGGAATTTTCTAGTTTCAGTGTCATAGTAGCAGATCGTTTCAAGATAGGATGCACTACAAAGGTCCCACAATTGAGCATTCAAATGGAGGATTATACAATCACAAATGATTTCTATGTGGTTGGTATTGGTGACATTGATATAGTTTTGGGAGTTCAGTGGCTACACTCTCTTGGCAAATAGAGCCAGAATTTTCAAGTGATGGAGCTAGAGTTCACATCAGGTGGTAAGAATATTGTGTTGAGGGTGTTATCAGATGGTTCTCCTAAGATAGTTTCAGCTAATCATAGCATGGTGTTTAGGGATATTCCTCTTGGTAGACCTCTAGATCATGGATTCGAGCATTTGATAGAATTGGAAGAGAGCACCAAGCCCGTGATTGCCACTCCATACTGATGTCTGAAGCGCTTTAAAGATGAGATAAAGAAAACAATTAAGGAATTGTTAGATATGGGGCACATCAGGCCCAACTCCAGTCCATTTGCTTCATCTATGGTGCTTGTGAAGAAAAAGGATGGCATGATGAGAATGTGTATTGATCACCATGTGTTGAATAAAAAACAATTAAGAACAGGTATCCCTTACTGAGAATAGATGAGTTTTTGGAACAATTGCATAGAGCAGTTTATTTTTCTAAAATTGATTTGTGTTTGGGATACCACCAGATTAAGATCCATGATGAGGATGTTCACAAAAATACATTTAGATGCCACTACAGACACTACAAAATTTTGGTAATGCCCTTCGATCTTACAAATGCACCTGCAAATTTTTCGTCATGCATGAATCATGTTTTCAGGAAGCAGTTGCGTAAATCAGTATTAGTATTTTTTGATGATATTCTAATATATAGTAAGACTTGGGAAGAACACCTTTGTCATATCGACAAGGTGTTGGGCATTATGGAGACTCAATCATTGTTTGCAAAAGTGTCCAAATGTGAATTTGGAATGATAGAGATATTGTATTTGGGGCACATAATTGGTGCAGGAGGTCTGAAGGTCCATCAAGAAAAAATACAGGCAATTCTGGATTGGCACCACCGAGGAACATTTCTGATCTACGGGGTTTCCTTAGATTATGCAGTTATTACAAAAGGTTTGTTAGGGGGTTTTCTTAGTTGGCTGCATCCCTTATAAACCTCACTAAAAAGGGACCTTTCAGATGGTCGAATGAGGCTTAGGTTACATTTTATAATCTTATGCAGGTGATGAGTTCTTGTCCTGTATTGGCTCTTCCAAGCTTCTCTCAACCATTTGTTCTGGAGTGTGATGCATTAGGTGAGGGGATAGGTGAGGTGCTCATGCAAAGCAGGCATCCGATGGCCTATGAGAGTCAGAAGTTGAGAGATGTAGAGTGGCTATACTCCACTTATGACAAGCAAATGCTTACCATCATGCACGCCTTGGCAAAGATTAGGCATTACCTTGTTGGAAGGAAATCCATGGTTAGAAAAGACCACAACAATTTGAGATATTTCCTTGAGCGAAAGGATTTGAATGAGCATCAGCAGAAGTGGGTAAGCAAAATTTACGCTTACGATTTTGATATCGTATATGTTGAGGCTAAAAAGAATGTGGTAGTTGATGCTTTATCTAGGATAGCAACACTCTACTCCTTACCTAAGATTTCAGCTGATTGGAAATCTAAAGTGTTGGTTGAGTATTCCAAGAATACTTTTGCATGTGATCTCATTGATGGGAAACTGTGGGATGACAGGTATCAAGTGATTGATGATTTGATCTATTATAAGAACATGATATTTCTAGTACTCGAGTCTTCTAAGTTATCCTGTATGTCAAGACTTGGCAATCAAAGCCTTGGGACAATTATATTATGTTCTCAAAGTATGATTTACTTTCAAGTGAGATAAGGTGTTGTAAATTTATCCCTATTGACTATGACTAACATGTGCACCTATTGTCCCCATCCCCTTTTTTTAATAAATTTAGGAAACATTCCTAAGACATCCAAATATCTACAAGGTATGCCTGGGAGCCGTAGGGGATGACTAGTACGACCCAAGCACTTTTTTGGTGCTTCTTAATAAATTTAGGAATCATTCCTAAGACATCCAAATATCTACAAGGTATGCCTAGCCTAGTACTCCCCTTTGCAAGTTGTTTGGCATGATTCTTTGGGAGTATTGATGAAGTTATGCTCATTCTATGATTGCTGGTTAGTATTTTTGAGCTTACTGTTCGAACATATCAGTCTGCTGTCCTATGTATCGGACCTATAGCATCAGCATGTTTGACCTTCTATTAACCTCTGGAAGACCTTCCATTGAGGTATAATTGTTAGATTTTGTGGGGGTGCTCTCATATTATCATTGTAGCATCCTTGTGGGGGAGGGAGTTTATGCTTCATGTATTTGTCATTTCCTTATCATAACATAAACATGTTTAATTTTGAATCATTTTATATTGAGTTGATTGTAACACCGTTGGGAGTACCATTGATGATTCCTCATTCTATTTTCATTGCTACTCACCCCACTAAATAAGCGGTCAAGTTCTCATTCACTTTCATGTTATGCTTGCTAAACAAGAAAATGACTTTGTTTTGATTGGTTGGCTTGCCGCTAAGTATTTGCTTACTTGTTGTAATGCCCACTGAAAAAGTGAATGCTTTAGTTTCATGCATCTGGTTTGATTACTCACCCCACTAAAGAAGTAGTAGCTTAGAGAATTTCAGAATTTGTAAGCCTTACCATCATATGCTCTCACCTTACCCACATCAAGATCTAGGTGATCAAAAAGTGGAAGGTGTTTACTTTCATTTAGCTTGAATTTTCAATTAATACAAGATCCCCTTCTCACTATATGCTCTCACCTTTCCCACATCAGGATCTAGGTGATCAGAAAGTGGAGGGTTCTTTACTTAGTTGATTATCATTCCTATGTGGCTTTTGCTAACAGGTGCATTTTGAAAAAAAAGTAAGGGTAGGTTATTATAGTGGTATCAAAGATGGTTATCTTTCCAGCCCATGCTTCTAAAACATGCCATGCAACTATAATCATCTATGAGTAATAGAGAAAGAAGGTATTACGACAAAGAATAGAAGAAAAATCAGTGAAAACCACCACTGATTCTTGAAGGAGAGACAGTTTTAAGGATCCTTGGGATCCAACTAGATTCTTCCAAAGATAATGACAGCTCAATTGAGGTTATGGCAGACAAGGGGAAGGCACCAGGACAACCTGAACATCCAGATGAAAGAATAGAGACAAAGTTTGGCATTATGTTGGACATAATGTCATAGTTGTTGGCCACTAACCATTCAAACACTAGAGGACACACTACTACAATAGTTTCAGGGTATGCTCCCAAACCCTTCCATCCCACGTTAACACATAGGGAGGACTCCTAGGGTGCCCAAGAGGAGCAAGTACCTTTGTTAGATGAAGTCAAGACAACCTTCATGGAGTATGTTTCTCTACCAGCTGAGATTCATGAATTATTGACCTTGGATTAGTACCTCCACCAATGGAAGAAAAGGGGTGGAAGAATGGAGAATAGAGGGCCATGAGTGCAGAGTGATTTCCAAAATGCTCAAGGAAAGGTAACACAAGAACACTTTGATGGTAGTGAAAAGTGCACTGCTAGAGCTTGGGTGTAGAAGCTCGATAATTACTTGTCATTGAAACCCATACCAGAAGATGAGGCAATCAAATTTTCCACCTTGCATCTTGATGGAGCAGCTCACGAATGGTGGTATCATGGTTTCATCACACTTGGCCACAATTTGATAAATACATGTGATGAGTTCACCAACAAACTCATCGAGAGGTTTGATAAAAGAAGATCCCGAAATACATTTTAGAGAGCTCACACAATTGAAGCAATTTTGTTCACTTGACACTTATATTTCAAAGTTCTAGAGACTCTCTCTCATGGTTCCTGGTCTCACAGAGAAGAGGCTTGTAGTCATTTTCAATGAAAGGCTAATGGAGTCATTGAAGGGTTGGGTTAAAGCTTTTGACCCACCAAAAGCTTCATGAGGCGATAAGGAAGGAAAGGAGCATGGAGCTTGGAAGCCCAAAGAACAAATTTCCACCTAAGACCTTTCCGCATGATAGAGACAAGAGGAGTGATAGCAAGGAAAACATTCAACCCAAATAAAAACTCACAAAGAAGGCGGAAGAAGATTATAGAAAAGAGCCAAGGAAGAAAAATCTTTGTTTCACATGCAAAGAGCCATGGGCCCCAAGTCACAAGTGTTGAGAAAATGGGAAGAATCATCAATCGGAGATCTATTCACTTGATGGATCAGAATCAAAAATTTCAGACCAACAAGCTAAAGCAAATGAAAGTGAAGAAGAAAGGTCAAAAGAAGAGACTGGGAAAGTGAAGGAAAGTGGTGGCACTCTTGCAAGGATCTGTAGCCTTCAAAGAAGCAATTCTTTCAAACTTTTGACCCACCAAAAGATTCATGAGGCGATAAGGAAGGCGAGGAGCATGGAGCTTGCAATCCCAAAGAACAAATTTCCACCTAAGACCTTTCCACATGATAGAGACAAGAGGAGTGATAGCAACAAAAACATTCAACCCAAAGAAAAACGCACAAAGAAGGTGGAAGAAGATTATAGAAAAGAGCTAAGGAAGAAAAAATCTTTGTTTCACATGCAAAGAGCCATGGGCCCCAAGTCACAAGTGTTGAGAAAATGGGAAGAATCATCAATCGTAGATCTATTCACTTGATGGATCAGAATCAAAAATTTCAGACCAACAAGCTGAAGCAAATGAAAGTGAAGAAGAAAGGTCAAAAGAAGAGACTGGGAAAGTGAAGGAAAGTGGTGGCACTCTTGCAAGGATCTGTAGCCTTCAAAGAAGCAATTCTTTCAAACTTAGAGGCTTTTTGAAAGCGTAGCAAGTTGTTGCTCTAATTGACAACTGGTGCTACGCATAATTTCATTGACGAGGATATTGTAGCACAACATGGGGTCAAGACCAAAAAATTTGGAGGTTTTAGAGTCATGGTTTCCAATGGTAACACAATGTCTTGTGATAGGATGATACCACAATTGAGGATCATGTCTATGAATTCAATGATGACTTCTATGTTGTCAACACTGGAGACACAAATATTGTTTTGGGTATGCAATGACTTTATTCCTTAGGAGAAATTTCCTTGAATTTAAAAACCATGGAGCTTAGATTCCAAGATGGTGATAGGAAGGTGGTATTGAAAGGAATGACTAACAAGGGATCCAACACTGTAACGTGTAAGATGATGCAAGGGATAAGTTCCAAGTAGGAAGATGGAGACAGTTACTAAACTCACAATAATCCCCTATTTGACATGGAAGCAGAGCTCACATTTCCAAATCCTTTATTTGAGATGCATGAAGACAAGGTGGTAGAATAACCATTATCTCTAATTGATCTTCTTCCTATGATGAGTTGTGATCGGTTGGATCCTTGTGATAAGGAGGTGGAACTTGTGGATGCATTGCAAGGAATGGAGTATCATCTTGAATCTGATAATGTTGGTGTGGTGAGCCCTTATGAGGAGGATTCAAATGTTCACAAATTTCTTTGGGTTATGTCACACAAGTTGATGAATTGTTGGCTGCCCTAACATGGAGTCACTTGGGGATAGATTTTTCGTGCCTAGGATCGTAGGCATGGAAAAATTGTGATTGTTACCTCTCTTCGCAGCCATCTTATGAGTCCATTGATGTCCCCACCAATGGACTGGAGAGAGATTATGAGCAAAGATTGGATCTATGGTGAGTTTGTGACACTTGAGAGGACTTTTCTAGCCATGGACATGAGCAGAGGTGTCATTTTGGTTGATGTTTTTCAGTGTTGCAGCAGTTATACTTCTTGGGTGCTGATTTTTCAAAAATTAGACCTCAAGTTGACCATTTCAGACTTGGAGAGTTGTAGGTATGCTTATTTCTAGTCTATTTGGCCCCTTAGCAGGATTGACTTGTGGTCTCAGATGAGGGGAATGTTGAGTTTGGGCAATCATAATCCATGTGGGAGGAGTGTACAGGCACCAATCAGTTGCTATTCTAATCCATTCACTTGTACTTATGTTTGGGACGGTGGATTATTTTTCAGTTATGACCTTGATGATGGAATGCAAGAAAATGAGAATGAGGAAGTTAGCATTAACTTTCTCAAATTTTCCTATAGGGTGTTGTAGGGTTTTGATTGTGGGGGGAAATCCTCCACGGAGTTAACTAAGGTCTTGTTGAGATTGATTTCTCTTCCTATAGGGGAACTTCAGGAGATTACAATTGCGAGGACTTAGCAAAATAGTGTTCCTATTTGGGGGAGCTATGGATTCCTTAGACTTATTTGGGATCTTGGAGTCATATTGAGTTTTAGTCAAAATCAATCAGTGCATGGCTTGCGATTGCTTGAGGACAAGCAATCTCAGGGAGGGAGGACAATAATGTCCCCTTTTTGGCCTAAGCTTTCCAGTGACCGTTAGCCTATTTTCGAAGTCTTGTAGCCTACTCGGAGGCATTTCTAGGGATTCTACGTTTCTTGGAGGTTTCTTTTCTACTTTTCAGGAGGATATTGAAGTTTGCCAAAGATTTTTTTGGGTCTTTTTGGGTATTTGAGATCCTTGGTGGGCAATCATTGCTATTTTTAGCGGTGTCTATTTTTAGTAAGTCACAACTGCATCTCAGAATGTGCTTATTTTGAGTTTGGACACACTTATTTGAGCAGTATGCTATTTTTAGTAAGTGTTGTTTCTGGCAATGGTCCTGGTAGTAGTTCAATGCAGGATTTCTATTTCTGGGAGTGGTGGCAATTTCAATTGATGGTGTCTTGATATTTTTGGTAGTTGGTGTCTCCACCATCCTTGGAGTTCAAAAAAGGAAATATTTGCAACTTTAGTTAATTTTATAAAGTCAAAAAGCCCCTTGGACCCCCACACCTCACATGTGACCAATTAAGATAGTGGATGCCAAAATGAAGGTTTTAAGTGATTTTTAATAAAGTATATTTTCTCCCCAAGTGTGACATCCCCTTTTGGAGGGAAAATTTATTCAAACTTCTAGGTGTCAAAGTGTTATATATACTCCCTCATTTGCTCTCATCTGGACATGCTAATGGATGATAACGAAGTCACCATTGGAGTTATTGGTGAAAGATTTTCAGTTTGCTTTCGACTATGGATTGTTTTGATATCTTCTAGCCTAAGTTACCGGTTCGGGTTCAAGGACGGGTTCAGGTACGAGAACCCGTTACATGGGTACGTGAATTTTTTTTTTAGGGGTTTGGGTACGTATGGGTACATGTGTGTGTATATATATATATGTATTATATATACAAAAAAATAAGAGAAATATATAGAATTGTAAAACTGAATCATTTCATAGTATGATACTTAATCATTGATCAATGCCAAATGCCAATTGATAGTTGTATTTGATTGATTTGAAAGCAAATTGGGTACAAAATGGCATCCTCATGTGGAATGTGTTGATGTTGATATTCTTAAACAAAATGAAAATAGAAAATTGTTTTTGTAAAAATGAAAGTAAATACTACATTAATATGTTTTACAAATTTACATCTTCCTCTTTCCCATGAAAATAAGGTGCGCTATGGAGTTTTGTATGGTTTCAAAAGCCTTAAATGTGATATTATAGATGAAGACTTGTAGGCAAACTATGGAAACTTGGACTTGGAGAGTACCTAAAAAATCAATTAAATTCAATGGGAGTTTGAGGGCAATGTCTCCAATGGAGTCGAGGGGCACCAATTTAAGGCTTCTAAAACCATACAAAACTTCATGGCGCACCTCATTTTCCTAATTTTTTGAGTGGCAACAATAATGCTAACAAAGCCCAATTTAAGACCTTGAAAACCACACAAACCACAAAAAATAAGAGAGGTAAAAATGAAATGTATGTGTTTGAAGGGCCTCATATTGGGCTATTTTAGGGTTAGGAGACAAAATAATAATAAAAAAATTGTATTTTATTTAAATTTGGGCCCACTTTTTAAGTGTTGGGCCATGGGTTCTTCCAGATACACCCAGGTACGTGGCCAATACTCTTGGCTCCACGGACCATTTGGCTGGGTTCACCGTGGATACACATAGGGCTGGGCGTGCACCCTATGCGTACCCAGGGCGTACCCATAGGCGAACCCGTACTGGGTTCGAGGCCTATGGGTGCGAACCCGTACCGGGTTCGAGGCCTATGGGTGCGAACCCGGTAACTTAGCTTCTAGCTATGTTTTTGTGTGTTAACTCTTCTTGCAGCAATTTGGAGCATTTTGGAAGTGATTTTAGAAGATTTTAGTTTGTTGGTTGTCTTTTCCTGCCCTAGGCCATACCACATGGTTTGCATATGTAGGTTGGAGGACTTCATATCATTTTGTGGGTATTGGTGCAAATGAACCTACATCCTTAAGCGCCCCCCTCTTGCCAAAAAGAAGATTTTTTGGTGGATAGTTTGATTTTACCTTGTTGGCCGCCCATCTAGGGAGGCCATATAGCTCAACTAGAGGGAGTTTTGGTGAGTTTGGATGTTGTTTCAATCTTGTGGGGGTTGCTACTTAGCTCATCTTGGATGCCTAGCCTAATACTCCCCTTTGCAAGTTGTTTGGCATGACTCTTTGGAGTATTGATGAAGTTATGCTCATGCTATGATTGTTGGTTGGTATTTTTGATCTTTCTATTCAAAAATATCAGTTTGCTATCTTGTGTATCAAACCTATAGCAGCAGCTTGTTTGACCTTCTATCGACCTTCAGAGGACCTTCCATCAAGGTATAATTGTTAGATTTTGTGGGGGTGCTCTCATATTATCATTGTAGCATTTTGGAGGGGAGTTTATGCTTCATGTCTTTGTCATTTCCTTATCATAACAACAACATGTTTGGTTTTGAAGCATTTTCTAATTGAGTTGATTGTAACACCATTGGTATTGCTTATTGTATTTACATTGCTACTCACCCCACCAAACAAGTGGTGCACTCATTGAAAAAATGGTTGAGATTATTTATGTTACATGCTACTCCCATTAAATAAGTGGTCAAGTTCTCATTTACTTTCATATTATGCCCATTGAAAAGGTGGATGACTTTGTTTTGATTGATTGGCTTACCACCAAGTATTTGCTTAGTTGTTGTAATTCTCGCTGAATAAGCAGATAATTTACTTTCACGCATCTCATTTGATTACAAACCCCACTAAAGAAGTGGTAGCTTAGAGAATTTCATAATTTATAATCCTTACCACTGTATGCTCTCACCTTCCCCACATCAGGATCTGGGTGATCAAAAAGTGGAAGGTGTTTACTTTCAGTTAGCTTGAATTTTCAGTTAATGCAAGATCCCCTTCTCACCATATGCTCTCACCTTGCCCACATCAGGATCTGGGTGATCAGAAAATGGAGGGTTGCTTACTCAGTTGATTATCATTCCTATGTGGCTAATGTGTAATGTCCTTGTTTTCCATTTCATCGTCACAAGAGCTTAATTAATTAATTAATTTAATTTCTTGGAAAAAGTTTATTAAAAGGGGCTAATATTAAATAATTAAATTAAAGTATATCTATAAAGTGGCGCGAGATATTATAAAGTATTATAATATTACTTTATAAGATGATGTTGTGGCGAGAAAACCCTAAAGGGATTATAAAAGGGATTTGTGAGCTCATTTGTCATTATGCGAAGTTTATTATTAGTTTATTGGAGATTGTGAGAGCTCAAAGTTTTTTGGGACAAGAGGACGGAAACCCTCAAATTCAAGTATAGAGATTTGGATCAAAACCCAAATCTTCTTGTGGGTGGATTCATCTAGGGTTTGCATTTGTGCTTCAAGTTTGATTCAAAAATTTTGTGGGTCTTCTTCGAAGACGAAATTTCAGGATTATCTAGCATTTGAAGGAACCATCAAAGATATGCAAGGAATATCTAGGTGATATTTGTTTTATTCATCTGGTGATATTGGATGGTAATGATTTAATACACCTATAGTGAATTTTGGTTTATTATTGGTTGAGGATTTCTAGGGATATAGATAAATATTAAAATAATAGGGTGTTGACTAAATACCAGATCAGAGTTAATAAAATTAAATTGCAGATAAAGACAAATTAAGACTTATATGAGCTGATCTGATAATAAGACAAATCTATGGTATGCCAGCTGTATGGAGGTGATGTGCAAATTTAGGAGGAATAAATTAATCTATTAAAGTTGTACAGTTGTAGCTCTTGGTAGCAATACCACATAAGACAAAGAATCGTCCCTTACTGCGTACATGGAGAATAAGACAAGTTTGGGAGGTCTAGCACATAAGAGAAAAGGTACACAAGCTAAAGTCTAACATAGGAGGTTTGTCTTGGGAATAAGAAAAATTTAGGATAAGTCCAAGTTCAACTAGACCTATTATCAAGCTTATAGGGGAGAGGATCCAGTAGTTGTGCACCTTAACTTCACGCTTCTCAAAATCTTACGTGGAAATTTCAAATCACTCCCATTTTTTGCAGCAGCTTACTTGCCAAGTCCTCTACTTATAACTTTTGTTTCAAGGCCACATCATCAAATATGATGCCACATCAGCATGCTTTTTGTCAAGGTGTCCAAAAAGGCCCAAAAAAAAGTGAGACCAATACTTCTGCAATCACATCATGGGTAGTTGAGTGTTGATGTGGCATCACATGATTGGTTTCTTTTTAGATCAAAGGAATACATTTTGTTTAATTATGGGTAGTCAAGTCACAACTATTGGACATAATATAAACAACTACTATCACAACTATTGAAACATGCTCAACTACTGGGTCCTCTCCCCTAGAATGATATATTATATTGTTTAAAAGAGGCATTGAGTCCTATTTTCCTTCCAAGTAATTTGATTGCCTTGTCTTATATGAGTGAAGTGATGCGAGGAACAAAGGCAATGAGTGTAAACTGGAAAGTCACAACCTACAAAAGAAGACAATACATTGCCTAGCATTCATTGTAACCATCCTAGCTAACACATTAAGGTCTATAACAGGGCATTTGGGCATTAGTAGCAAGGATGTGAGCTTCTATTAGTAGGGAAGCACAGTTTGGGCAAGTCAGGAGTATATATTCTCAGACTTGTATTGCATTCTAGGTTGGAAATAATTACTACATACTACTGTCTTCTAATGTTAGGGTCTGAATATATATATATGAACTTATAGTTTGCATATTTGAGAGTTTTTTTGAGTAGTTGGTTGTCCATTGTTAATGTTAGAAGCTCCATTACTACTGCATATTACTGAGACAAAAATATGAATGTATGAGCTCTAAACTAAACCCAGAAAATCCATGTACCAAGTGTGAAGTATAATAGCTAACGTTATAGCATTTCTGAGTACTCAGAATTCAGTCTCTGCTCATTGTAATCACTTAGAATGCCTGTACAGGGTCTGCTGATCAATTTTTGTTAAGAGGGTTCATAGTCTATTCATTTCCAAGATAATTTTTGAACTTGTAATGTTCTAATATTAATTTCTGAGCATCTGTATTTGTTAAAACATTCTTATAATGGTATCAGAATTATTGTAGAATTGTTATAGAACTTCTGCCGAGTGATATTCATGCAAGTTCTTGACAATATCAATAAAAAATTATATGCTCTTGTGTTAAGTTTGATAAAATAGAATATCTATCAAAGTGGGGAAACAATCGAAAAGCTTTATCTTGTCCGGGAAGGCATCTTACATAACACTAATAGGTGCATTTTGAAAAAAAATTAAGGGTGGCTTATTACACACTATGAACACCATACTTCATATGGTAGCCTATGATCTAAATCCCAAATGGTATGTAACTAGACTTGGAAGAGTGCCTCCATCTCATGATAAAGGGGTGAAAAAAGTGCTCATGAAAGCCCTTCCAAAATAGTAAGTTGAGAACTTGATAGTAATTTTTTCCTTAAATTTGGAACATATAATGCATCTCCAATAGTTTCATTAAAAATTCTGAATTTACCTATTCCCATAGCTTTTATTACTAAATTATCTCCTAAATATAGTTTTTCACTACAAGGATTAAGATTTGTTAAAATATCATGCATGTATGTCATATGTGTAGTTGCTCCACAATCAACAATCCATTCATCAACAATTGATGTAGATAAGGCAGTATAAAGGGCAACATTGTTGTTTTGATTTTGATTTGAATTTAACTTATGATTTCTATTTTTATGAAACTAATTTTAATAAAAAAATAATTATTTTTTGTGTGACCTTTTCTACCACAATTTAAACATTTTGAATAATTGGTTTTGTAAATTTTGTAAGATTTTTTAGAATAGTTAAATGATTTGGAGAGGTTTTGATTATTGCTATTGTTATTGTTATTGTTATTGTTATTACTATTATTATTATTATTATTATTATGTTTCGTAAGATAGATTGTATTGATCTGAGAAAATTTACAAACGTCTGCCCAACAGGAGAATGACCAAATGCAAAAAACTAACACCACTTTCTACTGGCCCTGACCATGCCTTATCATTTGACAAAATTGCTAACCACTATTATGCATCCCTAGCCCTAACCAACCACCACCATTGATTACAAAATTACCTATATAACTTTTACAAAAAATGATACTATGTTGAGCCAACAAATCCCTGAGAACCATACCAAAACCTTAGCAGAGATTAACATAATGCTATTTTACCAAACCTAGACCAAACGACCATACAAGAGGTGACAAGGGACACCCATCCCTTACAGAAAGCCATTGGCTTTTGAAAAAGCATCGAATTCCTGGACCCATACAAAATCGCTGACTACCTCCATCCAAAACACGTTCTTTAGAAAATTCACTGCAACCAAAACTATCATCTTGTGCTTCACTAATGCCAGCCCCTTTAAATCTAGAAGGAATGGATAAAATTTAATAACATCAGCATAAGCTTTTAACAGATCCAAGTCTCATGGATGCGAGATGCCTTTTCCAAGTAGTGCAGCTTTAAGGGTCTCCTCCAAACCACCCAACAATTCTTTCTTGAAGAGCTTGCAGACCAATGCCCTCGCCTTTGTCTTGGGTGTATGGTTGTACAGAACAAACACCAGAAACCTCGAGGAAATTTGTGGGTTTGTCCTAAAATTATCCTTATACTCCAAATTCTCTTTACCAATGACCATCTTCACGGCCACCACAGTAAGAGGGTCGATATTTAGCAAGATGCGCTTGAGGCACTGATCTGTGACCACATGAAAGATATTTTTTTGATCCTTGCAATCAACAGATATCAAAATTTTTGCTCCAAAAGACACCAACGAATCCACAGACATTTCCGCAATGAATTTGGAATGCTCTATCATCGTTGCCTCCACTACAAAGCATTATGACGGCAAGAGAAAATGAAAATTGAATGAATTTCTTCGGCCTTTCCAACTACTCAAATAGAAAGAAAAGGCACCCCCTGCTTTATTATGTTGTACATCATATATGTGTCAAACTAAAAACCGCCAGAGAACCCAATACTACCACCATTCAAGCGAATGTGTTTATGGAGAAATGGAAGGAATATTTGCCTCTCCAAAGGGCACCGATGGGATCACAACCTCCTTGCATAATGGACCTATGATTAGGGTTTCCCATGCATCTTCTACACCTGAAATTCAAATGGATGTGCTAGTTAAAGATTGAGAAGAATTTTTAAAAACAAATGCCCTAATTTGCAGATTCACTAAGGCATGGCCGAGATTATGTAATTTGCACTCCTAGATTTTTGAAACCTGGAATAAGTCTATGGAAGAAGAAATTTGTCTGTTTCCCTATGCTAGAGATTTTTTTATTATTGAATTTGAATATATAGATGATAAGGAATGGGTGCTAAAAAGTGGCCCATGGGTGTACCAAGGAGACTTTTTATGCATGAAACCCTAGTACCCGCCATTTGATCCAAGAACTGAAACATTTTCCACTGCCTATTTCTGGGTGCGATTGCCTTATCTTCCATTTCAATTCTGGGAATTTGATTATTTGCAAGCCATTGGCAATGGGTTAGGAAAGTTTCATTTCAATTCAAAAGAAACATTGAAATACCATATTTCCACCTATGCGCGTATTTGTCTGGAAATAGATCTTTCCAATGGTCTTCTGGCTAAGATCGCATTAAAGGTTGGTGATCGTTGTTGGAGGCAGCCTGTGGATTATGAAAGAGTCGCTTTTCATTGCAAAAAATGCTTTGCAATAGACAACTTCACACCCCAATGTCATGCACCCATAAGCGAGATTTTGGGGGTAAGCCCACCTAGTGGATTGGGGTAGAACCCAAACAATATGCTATACATCCGAGCTCTCAAAATGAGTCTGACTTGCCTCAAGATTCCATAGTAACTCATTCAAGTACACAAAAAGCTCCATCTAATTACTATTTAGATAAACCATATGCTCAACGGGGTGGTTGTGGCTCATCTGGGGACATTTTTGCTGCTCCTACAACCACTCCTTCCTCAAACCTTGAGATTTCTCCCAAACCACGTGCATCTTCATGGGCATCACATCCCAAAGCAATGTCATTTAATTTCTCTCCTTCAAAGCCAGAGCAAGCTTGGATAGAGGTAAAAAAGAAGAAACAACCCAAGCACCAAAGGCAAACAAGTTCAACATCAAAAGAGCAAAAGTTGGCAAGAAAGAGTAACCATGACTCTACTCTAGATAAAGGTGGCTCGAAGATGGCAACAAAAATGGTTGGGAGGAGCAATGATGGTGGAGGGGTAGATGAAGGAGGTACAAAGGCTGAAGGGGCCAAGGTGGAGGGAGGAAAGAGGGGAGCAGATATGGAGATATCGAGGATGAGGCCCCCTATAAGTGTCCTCATTGGTTCATAGCTCCAGTCAAAAGCATAGGGTGCTGCCCCATAGCAGTGATTTACAATGTCTGCAATGGGCAGGAATGGAATATAGATGAAATAATCCATAGGCAAGGGTAATTTTGTTTTGGTGTTATCTTTGTGTGCTCCCCATTCGTGGGTCTAAAGCAGGTTTTTGTGCTCCCCAATATTGGGTTTGAAGCAATCCAAATTTTTATTTTTGTGTTCACTTTATGGGTGTTGCCCCACAAGCAGTGATTTACCTAGCAAAATATATATATATATATATTCTACATATAAAATGAAAGTGATATTTAATTTTTAGTAAAAAGAAATTAACTTTATTGTGAAAAAGAATATTAAATGTAAAAATAATAATAAATATTTAAATTTAGTGAAAAAGTAAACAATAAGAGAAAACAATATTTAACTTTATAATGATTTCCAAGTTATTAACTTATATAACTAACTTTTAAAAAATATTATCATATTTCCTCATAAATTTATCAATATTATTTTATCACGATATCTTTTCCTTTTTCTCCCTTTCCTCCAATAATCTTTATATCTTTTCTTGCAATAATTACAAATATTAAATTACCACAATTTATATGTTTTCTTGCAACAATCTACAAATATTAATTATCACATTTAAATTGGCTCTAAACATGTAAAAAATTTAAACTATGATAATTAAATATATTAAAGGTACTAACATTTAAATTTTTTAAAAAACAGATTAATAAGAACTAATAATAAATTTACAGATTTACGTGAGGAAAACCATTAATGGTAAAAAACCCACTAAAATATCATCTTTTATTACAGGAACACTTACAAAATAGTCTATTAAAACTAGACATAACCTTGGGAATACTCCTCTTCAAACTTCTACAAGCCTCCTCATGCAATTTTCTCCAAAATGTAACATATTTTTTTCATTCACTCAAATGGTGAGGAATCCTCCCTTAAATATAGGGAGAAAGGTTGGAAAACTACCTGAATTATTGTACCTTTTCAATAACAACCTCGTTCATAATTAATAAATTAAGAACTATTTAATAGTTCATTAATTAATTTATTAGTTACAAGAAATATAAATGGTTTTAAGGCATGTTATAATAAGAACATTATATATTATAAGGGTTTTTCCCCTAATAATATTATGTTCTAATAAGGAGTTTGTCATTACCATTGCCACCAAGTCCTCCTAGATGGCCCTTCATTGGAAACCTTGCTCAGCTTGGGGACACACCCCACAAATTTATTTTTCTCCTTGCACAGAAATATGGGCCTCTCACGACTATCGAATTGGGCAGAAAAACAAGTATGGTTGTGTCATCTCTAGCCATGGCAAGAGAAGTACTAAAGAATAATGACTAGAACTTCTCAAGCAAGACAACCAATACAACTGGAAGGATGTTTGTGCTTGCTTAGAAAGATCTACACCACATAGATTTTTAGTGTCAAAAAGTTGGATGCTTTGTAGCATTTGAGAAGAGACAAGGTATTTACAGCTATTGATTACATATTGAAGGATTCTAAACTAGGAATATTGTAAATATTGGTGAAGGAGCTTTTATGATTTCTCTTGCCCTTGTGGGTACGATGGTTTGCAACAAAAAAGTGTCTAAGACAAGCTTTGTACAAGCTGCAGAGTTTAAGGACATGGTATAGGAAGTCTTCAAATTGGCGAGGGTTCCAAATTCATTTGAGATGATGACTTAGAAGAGTCAAGGAATGAGAGAATCATCCCAAGGATCTTCCAACTTTCTTGCTTCTTTTTTGCGCAAACTATGACAAAGGGAAGAGGATAATCATCCTAGGGATCTTCTAGATTTCTTGGGATCTTTCAGCTTTCTTTCTTCTTTTTTCCTTTTCATGGATGTTTTTTGAACTCTTCTTTTTACTATTGTCATTCAAAAAAATGCTAACAACTGTACAAGATGGTGGAGCCAAGCTATTATATCCTTTGTGACCTCTTTGGTTTTTACATGTATTATTCTACACAAGTTAATTGTTCAAAGGAATGTTGTGAAGATGTTGTAGAGGGACATCACTAATTTGAGGGCTTTGAGTAGATGCATTCAATAGTTGAGAATGAAGGGTTTGATCTTTTTTTATCTATCAAAAGAGCCTCAACCTACTAAGAGGTAGAAGAGATCGAGTTAAAAAGTTAAATTGGGCCCTCTCAGAAGGTGCTCTCAATTTTGTCCTTTGATTACCTTGAATTCTATCTCAGGCCTCGTCCTATTGTGATGTTCTTTATTTTCTTGCAGCTAGCTAGTTGGTAAGATCATTGCATGTAGGGTGATTAATACTTAGCAACAAAATAATTTATAACACATCTTGGATAAGGCTTACTTTACTTGGAATTTTGGTGCAGTGACAAAGTAGAAGTGAGATGACTGATTTTATTTCCTGGACAACTTTCTGCTCTGGTATCAGTTATTGAATATATTCAAGCCTTGAGGTATGTCTTCAACATATGACTACAGATTAGTGTGTTTCTAATCGAATGCATTTGCTTTTGATAATAGGATAGCTTAACCTTTGGCTTGAACAAAACTACATTGCACAATATCCTCAAACAAATCGATGCATACGACACACCCATTATAGGGAGTTTTTTATTTCTTTGAAACTAATTGGGAGTGCTAGAGATCATTTTAAAATTTACATTTCCCTATTTTGAAACTAGTACCCACTGATAATATCCATTAGGTGTGTTGTAAAAGTGATATTTACATTATTTCCTGGCAATATGTCCAATAAAAGGTTTTATTAGTCCTTTGTTGATGATTGTGCCTTCAATGCATAATTAGCTTGTTGATGTTCTTATAACTGAGTAGCCTCTTAAATGGACTCTTATTTTATCTTCCTCTCCTTTTTAGTGTTAAACTGGAATGGAAAAATGAGTGAGAAAAAGATTGTTGTCTCTATGCACATTCTTAGTGAGAAATCATTGCATACTATTATTTTTATGTTGTTCTGTTATTTGTGAGTCTGATTTATTCTACTATTATTTTGTTTTAATTCCATCAAATATTAAGGATCTATAATAAATTATTGTTAATTTGATCCTACAATAAAGTATCTCATTATGGATATTAGCTAATCCATAGTGAGAAAGCATTGCATGTTGAAAGTTAGCATGTTTAAAAGAGCATAGAGCTTGCAAGATCAAAGCAACATGTTGCCTTGAGCAAATCTTTGTTTACAACATAGGTCATAATTTTACTTTCTAACTAAAAAATGTCAATCATGAACTTTCAACAAATTAAATTATTTTTGTTTTAATTATTGTTGCTATAAAAAAAATTCATCGTTCTTTTTTCTTGCCAAAGACATTCCCCAGTTCGTATCATTATTCTTACATGCCTCTACACTTTCGAATGTGATCCCTAAAGCATTAAGCTTCTTCTATGTTATATCCCTTAGGTGGGATCTTAAGAAAAATAAAATTTAAATCACATTAAATAAACCTAGTTAATGATTGTTGAACCCTAGTAAATGGTAATAAAAAATTGTAGAAATAAAATTTATGCTATTAGATTTGTCGAGATTATGCTCATTCATTACACTCAAGTTTAAGAAATCAAGTCACACTCAGATCCAAGGAAACCCAAACTTGTAGAAAAAAAATGAAAAATATTTAATGAGTTTTTCTACATTACTCCCGTTGAGCTGAATTTTCTCTTCAATCTCACATCCAAAAAGAGTTTGATCTTAGGTGAAGGCCCTAGCCTACAAAGAATTTTAGATTTATTGAGGTACATATGGAGGAATATATCATTATCTCTCACAGCCCAAAAAGTAATTTGAACTATTTTGACTTGTTTCTTGGTCTCTCTAATTATTATTAACCATAGGATTGTATATCAAAGATATATGGGCCTCCCATAATGTATAATGGAGGAGAAGAGTTTGTAAACTGCAGATATTATTTATAGGTTTGACTCAAAATAATTGCAGCCTGTTGGTGTACTGAGGAATGCAGGATTAGAAAATATTGTGTATTACACTTGTCACAAAAATACTGTTAGCAATGAATATTTGTTGATTATTGTTTTAGCATGAAATTATTTGGAGTATTAAACAATCTTATTAATTGAACAGTTATAAATAGGCTTCTGAAGAGTCTTGAAACTAATATTTTTTTATAGGAAATTTTAATACCATGGTGGTTTTATTTAGTTGATCTTTAGATATGTAATATTTTATAAACTTATTTTTCCAATTTAAAAAAGTATAGGTTGAAGACATGCCTAAGATAAACTACATTTATAGACTCCTCATCCACATAGTAAATAAAGAATTATAGAAAAAATACAACATCAAATCCATGTGCAAAGTTAAATAAATACCACCATGGTCTCTCTCTCTCTCTCTCTCTCTCTCTCTCTCTCTCTCTCTCTCTCCCACTCCCTCTTTCTCTCAGTCTCCATTATCCTCTCTCCCCAGTTTCTCCCACATCTCTCCCTCCCCCTCTCCCCATCTCCCTCTTCATCTACCTCTCTCTCCCTCTCCCACTCCAACTCCCACTTCCACTCCCCCTCCCTCACCCTCTCCCTCTCCATCACCATCTCAATCTCCCTCTCCCTCTCCCTCACCCTCTCCATCTTCCTCGCCCTCTCCCTATCCCTCCCCATATCCCTCTCTCCCATTCCCTCTCCCTCTTTCCCTCACCCTCCCCCTCCCCCTCTCCCTCTCTCCCACT